>CAWUFW010018319.1:0-226369 GCA_963921515.1 Calotriton arnoldi
CCTTCTTGGCTCATGTTATCTATGGTGGACACATGTCAGGTTTGTGGGCAATGGCAGCACAGGGTGGGAGTTTGGGCACAGGCTTACAGGCAGGCAGGCCAGGGTGATGGGGTCTGTGTGAGCTTCCTTTCTGTGTGCCAATCAGTGTCGGTGTATGGACATCTTGTGGTGATGAGTTATCCAGGTCCCATGGCTTACTTCCAATGTGCCAATCACTGCACCACACATAGTCACTCACAAGTAGTGCTCCTACGTAGTGTCGCAAGTCGTAGCACGCCTCAGCCCGTAGCGGGTTGGGATGGCCCCTATGATGAAGCATGTCACCATGGGAAACCATGGTGAGTGAGGGGACTCAAGAAAGGACATTTTTCCTTTACTAACTATTTTTTTGAATCTTATATTAGTACATTTAATTTTCTGAAAAAACTGGCTAGGTTTCCATAACCGAGATTTCGGTGTTTTGTAATTCTTACTTCCAATGTGTGCACTTGGGTGGTGGAGAAGTGTGTGGTGTGAAGGGGGTGACTTTGTTGTGACTGTGGATGTGTGTGCACATGCATTGTCAACTACTGCCATGTGTGACCCTGGAGTGGTGTGCCTGTATGTGTACTTGTTTAGCCCTGTGGTTGTGTTTTGTGCACATGGCAGTATTGTGTGTTGCTGTTGTGGGAGGAGGTATGTGTGCCATATCCTACTTGTGCTTGGCTGTCATGTAGTGTGTCACTGGGCCCTGTGTGTTGTGCAGCAGACGTTGTCTTGTCCAGTATTTGGATGCCTATGTGTGGCTGGTCAGTGTTTGTGTTCAGGGCCTTCCTTACATCCCTGTGCCTATACATGGGTGTCCTTGCTGTCTCCAGGAGTTGTGGCATTGGGGTGACCGTGGTTTGTGTTGACTGACTGTGTCAGTCATGTGTGCTGTGATGGGCTGTGTGTGTTCTCACATGTGTCTTGTCTTGCATGTGCATCACACATGCTTGATGGTTTAGTCACTGCCCTTCCATTTGTGGGCACCTCACTTTGGCTTTCCTATATGTTGTCCTCCATTACTGCTGGCATGTGGTGTGTGTATGTAGCTGTGACTCTGGGTGGTGTGTGTGTGTGACTTGTCAGGTGGTGTGTGAAGTGAAGTGTTTGGTCCTCATCTGTGTGTGTGTGTGTACATTTTGTGCCTGGCCTCGGTGTTCTTGGCTTGTATGTGATGTTGTTGTGGTGTGTGTGTTGGCTGGGGCCTGGCCTTCTGTGCTATGTGTTCCTTTGCATAGGGTCCTGCTGTGGCTGTATATGCAGTTGTTGGGACGTGGGGCATGGTGTGGCTGTAGTTGTGTTGTTGTTGTGCAGGAGTGGCACTTGTGAGACACATGTTGTGTCCCTTCAGGGCGGTTGCTGGTGTGTTGTGGATGTAGTTGTGGCTCTGTGCTATTTGTACGTTGCCCTTGGTATGCGCTGGCCCTGTGCTCTGCGTTGTGTGCATGTTTTCATGCACACTGACCGCGGCGGTGACGTGACCGGGACATTTGTACATGAATGCGGTACATGGGTGGGCAGTTTGTGGCGCGACGTTTTTGTGACAGGTGGGACATGTGTGTGTGCAGTGCTGGCTGTGTGCCTGTCCCCACAGGGGTGTGTGGTGTTCCCATGCGATGTTTTTCCCCCTGGAGCTGTGTATTGTGTTTGTTGCACTGTTGTGTCTGTACGTACCTGCGGAGGCGTCCGTGGCGGTGGATGACTTGCAGGTAGTGGATCATGTACAGCACCGGGAGTGCGTGTAGGGCAGGATCCATCGCAATGTGTCCCGAGTGTTATTTTTTCTATCTCCGCTGTGATGTCTCCGCCGTCTTTCGCTGTGCGGTTTCTCCGTCGCGGTGCGCTGCCCTGTTTCCGGCATCGTGATATCCTCGGCGTACGGGACGTCATTCCGCATGGCGGTGTGTGGTGATTGGCTCACTCCGCCGCGGTGGCGGGCGCTGTTCGATGGCGGTCGGCGTCACTCCGCGGCGGACGGTGAATGCCTATGTTTTCCCATCCTAATATGGCGGGCGTGAAGACCGCGGCTGGCGTGCGGTAAAAGGCATTTTACCGCACCGCCGCCATCGCGGTCGTGCTTCCGCCCGACATCGTAATGGGCCCCTTACTTTGTTACTTGTATATTTATTTTGGTGTTTTCTGTAGTTTGTTAGTTTCCTGTAGAGTTTCCTGTAGTGGTAATATAAAATAGAAAGAAGACATTCATTAATTTATAGGTTATGTATATTATTGATTACAGTTTTTTACTTTTAGTATTATATATTTTAATTTAGTTTACTTACTTTTGATAGAGTTAATTATTTGGTATATGTTGATCTTCTTATATATGTAGTTGAATTCCTGTAGAGTTTCTCCTTCTTTAGTTTTCTTTCTTTTGGGTGTGGAGTAGGAATGAAGTTTAACTGTTTATATAGTGTGTTGGATGTTGTAATTTTGATTTTATTGGTTAGTTTGAATTTGCAGTTTTTCTATTGGTTAATTTGTATTTTTTTTAAAATGATTTAGTAGTTAGTTTCCAAATAAGGAAAACGCTAATTAGTAGTAAGTTATGTATAAATTTGTATATATTTTTAAATAGCTTTTGTTATGTATTATATATTATATAATTGAATTGTAATAGTAATATTTAATATTATTAATGTTTAATGTATTAGTATTTTTAGTAATATTTTAGTAATGTTATTGCTGTGTTAATTGATTTTTAAATTTAGTAAAATAGTTATTGTGCTTTATTAATTTAGTATTGTGTTTTTAGTAAATTAATCATTTATATGTCGTTTAATTTTTATATTTATTAGAGTTTTATATAGTCGATATATTTAATTTTACGATATTAGTGTTGTCGATATTTTTGTGTACGATATTTTTAACCTATTTAATGTATTTTAATGAAGGTCGATATTTTTGAATTTCGATAAGTATGTTAGCGATATTTGTGAAATGGATATTTATGTACTTCGATATTGTATCCTCGATATTTTTGTAATGTTTTAAATAGGTATATGATGTCGATATTAATGTTATCGATAATTTTGTATCGATATAATTGTAGCTCGATAATATGTCTTTCGAGATTTTGTAAGTGATTCACCGCTTTCTTCTTTGCAAAAATGCAGATTCATCCACAGCTTCGTCCTCTGATGTGTCATGTGCCTCACATGGGCTTGGTGGTAGATTGGCTGCAGCACTGTGAGTCACTGACACATCAGGGGGCGGAGATGTGGATGTAGAAGCTGCAGCAGCATTCATCTGTGCCACACCTTGCTGCAGCAATGCAGTGAGGATCAGCTGCAGGGCATGGAAGATTCCAGCTACATTGGGTTGATGTGCAGCCGTGGCAGCCATTTGTTCCGCTTGCATCCGATCCATGTTCTCCATTATTTGACGCTTGCGGCCAAACTCCTGGCTGCCATCGCTGGAGCCACTCTGACTGGACAGTTGTTCTTGTCTCAGAGTCATGACTCCAGCAATGTCAGCCATGGAATGTCGGAGGGCATGGAGTGGACTGTGGGTGTATGTGATGTTCTGTAGGTGGTCCCGAATGGGACTCAGACACCCACGTATGGCATCAAGTTCGGCCGCCAGGCTGTCAATCCCCACCCGCACCAGATCAGCCATCTCCTGCTGGACCTCTACCGCACGGCGTTGGAATGCCAGTATTGGGTCCTCAAGGTCCTGTGAGACAGCTGTGGTGGTAGGTGCTTGCTGCTGTGTAGTTTGTGCAGGGGGTGGAGTTTGCACAACGCTGCTGGATTGCCCTGCTCCTGGAGATGGGGTGCTGAGTGAGTCTAGCAGCTGTTGGAGGGTGTCAGTGTTGATGGTGGCGAATTCCTCTTCTTCATCAGTGAAGAGTGGGACAGGCTGCTGTTCAGGATGTGATGTTTCTCCCTCTGCAATGTAAAGGTGAGATGCAGTTTAATTGTGTGTTTCATGTATGAACATGCATTGGATGCGTTTACAGGAAGACTGCATGACAATGTCCATTGTGACAGTTTGGGAGGAGATGCATATTTTTTGCCGGATAGTGATTATTAGTGCAACATCACAGATGTGACGTTGTAGTTGTACATTGTCATCTCACAGTTTACAGCTATGACACATGCGAATGGCTAATTTCTACACACAAGCGGCACCAGTTGTGTCCTCTGTTAAGTGGTGAAAGTGATGCAGTTTGTCCCACATTGTAGTCAATGTTGAGTAGCTCAGATTGATGTGTGTGTGCGCACTGCATTGTGGTAGAGTCGCCCCAGCAGCTTGGTATTGCTGCCCCTTATCCCTTTCAGGCAGTGGGCCTTTCACTCATGTCCCTTTACAATGGTGAGATGTTGCAAGGTGGGGTAAATATGGGTCTTGGTCAGAGTTGGGAACTTGTGCATTGTTTGTCAGCTGATGTCTTGTTTAGATCAGGGGTTGTATATACACGAGCAAGTGTCAGAGTGTGACCTGCTTCTTTAAGGATGAAGTCCACACTCAGGCACTTCAGTGACGTGGCCTGCACCCTGTTAATATGTTGGGGGCAGGCATGCTATTCATCATGCACTGTCACTTGCTTTGTCAGTGTGGCTCACAGACAGCCAGCTTTGCTGGGTACTGCACATGTGCAAGGGTTTGGTGCGAGAATAGTCATGTGTGAGGAGGGCCCCCTTTATGCACCTTTGCAACGAAGGCCTACTTACTGTTTCTATGTGTGCTGCACAATGAGGTACACATGTGCATCCAGCTAGCTTAGGCTATTGTGTTTAATCTTGTGTGCATGTAGTCAGTCAAGTTTTTTCTTGCATGCATTGCTTACTGCCCTCCTGTTGGCTTACCCGTTGTGAGTATGGTGCAGATTGTGTTTCCATTGTTTATGCTGGCTGTACAGACTGTATCAACACCCATTACACTCAACGTTGACCCCACGTGTGGTGTATGAGTAGGCCTGGATTTCATGGATGTGGATTTACTAAGGTTTATTAGTGGTGCTCAGGCCCTGTCTCCGCCCCCCTCCCAACAGATGCAAATGGCAGTGTGATGTGTGCTTGTGTTATTGCCACCCAGAAGGTCACATGGATGATACATGCTGTAATGGTTCAGAATATTTAATGCCGGGCTTTGCGTGTGGATGATAAGGACCATAACTTCATATTTTTTCACTGATACTGTTGACTTACCAAACTGATAGGTTTACATGCACATAATGGTGTAATGGGCAACTCATACCAGGACTGATGTGGAATGCAGCTTTCTGTATGACAGATGTGTACACTTGATAGTGGAGGAGTGCTATTTGACCTAAGGGGTGATGATTTAGCTACTTGTCATTATTTGGTGCTACTTTGCTATCCTTGCTTGTTGTCATACTTACGTTGTCATACATCTATACAGGGACATTGTAGTTCTGTGAGTATGGCACACGGACAAGTCATGTGGTACATATTTGGGTGATACATTCCTGAAATGCATTGTCCATGCACTGTAGTGTTGTAGGCATATCCCCCCTGCTTATTGTATTACATCACATTTTGACTCAAGTCTGCTGATTGTGTGCATTGTGGGATATGCACCTTTTAGCCAGTAGGCTACATGATCACTTTGTTGTGACAATGCATGTGTTTATGGTATGCAGATTCACTAGATGCTTTCTCACTTGGTGTACACAGGACTGCATCTATTGTACGAGCAAGCGGGAACATTAACTTGAGATGCGGCAGGATGTCTACCTGGCCCCCTTGCCTCAACACCACACATATACCACTGATCTGCACTGGCCTGCATCTCTCTGACGCCAAAATAAGGATGCAGTGTGTATGTGACTGATCATGTGCATGAGTGGGCATGCCGCCAGCAATGTCAGCACACAAGCACCATTGTGCCCGTGTGTCAGAGTTGTGTGCAAGATTGTGTATGTGCAGTAGTGTCACCCTTGATGCACATGCACAATCTTGCACATGACTCAGACATACGGGAACATGCATATGCGTGGTGTTGAGGCAGGGGGCCATTTAGGCACCCTGCCGCATCTCCAATCAATATGGCCCTTTGCTCTTTCATGTAGCACTTATTTTGTGGTCTGATATGATACTTGGACTATATTTGCTAAACTTTTATGTGCACATTTACAGGTCTGTGAGCCCACCAATATATGTCTTGCAATGTATTGGGTGAGTAGGGTGATATGTGTATATGCCACCAGGGCCAAGGGTATCCGGGACATGATCCACAGTCATTGTGGGTGTGCACTGCAATATATTTAATTGTGCATGGGTGCCATTAGGCCCATCTCCCCCGTCCCCCCAGTTCCTGGTTGTTACTCACCCTGTTGGTGTTGTGTCTGGTCATGTTGAGCAGTATCCTGTCCCGAACTCCAACCACCGTCTCCTCGCTGATGACTTGGGACACCTGTTCCTCCAACGCATCCAGCTCCTCCTGTGGCGCTGGACTCCCACCTCCTGTCTGCATTGCTGCTTTCAGATTGGCTGCAAGTTTCTGCTTGGTCTTACGCTTAGCATCATGCCAGCGCTTCTTGCAGTCTTCCAATGTCCTCCTCACCTTTCCGACAGCATTCACCTTGGCAGGGATGGACTGCCATATTGCATTTTTTGTGCCCAATGAAACTGTGGAGCTGACAAAAAGTTGCTGTTGGTTTTCTGTCACCTCCGCAATCAGGACCTGGTTTTCCTGCAGAGTGAACCGGGTGTTCCTCTTCCTCTTCTCCTTGCCCTTCCCCTGGGTCTCTGGCTGGTCCTCCTGGGTGTTTGGGGGGTTGTTGTTGGCTTCTGTACTGGGTCACGCTTCCTCCATGGTTCTTCTCAATTGTTTTTTTTTGTGTTTGGGCTGCTTGGCGGGCGTTTTATAGTGGTTTTTCCCACCTAATGTGAAAAAAATTGCGCTGACGCTAATTTGCGTGCCGTTCCTGGTCGCTATGTGGCCCATCGCCACTTTTTTCACGTTAGCGTGACGATTTTTATCTCCGTGACGCTAATCTTATCGCCGGACATTTGAGCCGGTAGGGGAAACTATCGCCTGTTAATGTCATGTTGTGAATACTCCGCTAACACGGCGATAGTTCCCGGCGGTACACGGCGATAAGAAAACGCACACTAACTGAGGTTAGCGATAGTTTTCGCCATTTCTTGTGAATATCCCCCTGAATTTGTTTGAGGATTCATGATCTTTCGTTAGGCGATGCAAATGAGGGGGGCTTGCTGAGGTAAGGCATTGATCTGTGACGGGGTAATCTATCAGACATCTTAAAAGAAGTTGAAGGGAAGGGCACACAGGAGTGTAGCAGGAGATCGGATGGGATACATGGGTTAAAAGCCAGTCATACAGCCAAGTCTCCACCGTTTTTAGATAAACCAATTTTCTATTTATTTTTGGTTTACAATAAATCATCTGCCCTCTGATCTACATACTAAATAAAAACAAAACACATTCATCAATGTGATGAAAAGGATACATTTTTAGAAAGCCTAAAATCCCAAGGCTGAATGTCAAGCTTCTTTAGAAATTGCTTATTTTCAATATAAACCTTAATGTTTTTCAATTTAGCAATACTTCCTACACATAAGACTTGGAATCTGTTTAATCCCCTGCAGAACTGATAGCTGTGAACACTAAAGAATGCAGTGCTGCTGTTGTTAAGTTTGTAACTGTGCATTTATTTCGATGCTACTTCTCATGAGTAGGTAGGTGGGTAATATATTCATCCAGTGTTGCAGAAAAATTGGCACAAAACATACACAAGGGAAATATCCTCTTGATATGATATCTGGAGCTTCCTCAGAGTCACAGGGGTCAGATTTCTAACCCACTGATGTAAGGGCTCAGTTCACTGCACCTGCTTTGAATTAGAAAGTCAACTGGATGGCAGCCCTGACACAAGTCCACTGTGCAATCTTCTCCAGGCAGTGTTTTGTTTTCAGGTTACTATCAGGCCTTTTAGTTGAGTTCAAGAACACAGTAAAAATCCAAACAATCTTTTGTTCAGGAATAACACACCCAAGGAGAGCACTAAGAAATGGGGCCATGTAACCTAAAATGTTTTTTAAAATCCTTAATCTAGTGCATAAAACTTTAATGGTAATTTATGGAAATTAGCGTCTTTTGTCTGGTATCCGCATAGATGTTTTACCATAACTGTTTTTGTTGGCCTTAGAACTCTGTGCACTTTACACCTGCCAACCAGAGGTAAATTGCTATGCTCTCCCTTTAAATATGATGAAACTGGTATAAACCTGATTGGCATATGTAATTTACCTATAAGTCTTTACTATATGGTACAAAGTGTACTGAAGACCTGTAAGTTAAATGTCACTAGTGGACTTCGGCACCCATTGTGCAGCCCACTGCAGTGACAGCGAAAACCCACCCCCATGCCTATCATTGTAGTCTGGCAATTCAGTTTTAAAACTATCCTCTAGATGGCCTAAATGTACCTTTTAAATATGAATACGTCACCCTTAAGGTAGGCCTTAGTGCCCATGAGGCAGAGTGCGTGGTATTTAAAGGTGGGGCATGTAAAAGTTTAAAGTTACACATGTCCTGGCAGAGCTATTTTCACTTAGTAAGCCTGCCTGTCTCCATGAGAAAAGAGTGGTACACTTTATTACCCATAATAATGCTAAATTTGGGTTATTAGCAGCAAGGGAAATATTTCAAGGGCACTTTCTAATTGTTATTAAAAATCCTATTTAATGGTAAAGTCGAACTTTGTCTAACTATTAAGCAACAGACATTTTTTAAAAAGCCACATTCTCCCCGCCTAAAGCCTATCGAGGCCTTTCTGTAAGTACTTCAACTGTGACCCGGCAGCTGGTGGGTCCACTGTAGTGATTTATGAATGGGTGCCAGGAACAAAGGGTACAAACAGCCTTGGGTGTGGGGAGGTGTTATCATTCCTTTGATAGGATGGCCTGAGGGCTGTACCTAAAACTTTGAGTAGCTTCAAAGGATGCCTACCATATCACAGGCAGATGTAGCTCACACCTAGTCCTGCCCTCTTCTATTGTCCTTCTAGTCAGTCTGGCATCCATCCCAGTGGGAAGAGAAGCTGATTCAGAACTGGCATAGATTGACCTCAGGGGAAGGGATGCCAATTTCCATAACCACACTTCTAGGTGGGCAGCGTGATCTCTGACCATGGGATGGAAGGTTCAGCCATGTTGGATTTAGAGAGAGAGGAGCACCTGTGGGATTGTTTACAGTAAAACACACAAGAAGTGCTGCAAAAGTGGATAGGATCACTTATGGTAACTTTTACCCCATTGGTTGGTAAGTGATCAGGAGCTTCTCCCACCCACAGGCTGGCACTGGGCATAAATGTGGCATCCCCAGTAATCTTTTCAGAACACTGATGGACTGAGGAAGATTTAGAAAAGGATTGCCCTGTTGTCTCAGACCTGAGAAGGCTGGACATGCTTTCTTTGCAGAAGTGAAACCAAGGATCATAGGGCTGACCTCCTGGTTGGCTACACAGAGACAAAAAGCTTCAAGAGGCCTTTTTCCTGCAATTTCAGCTGACAAGTTCCAGCTGGTCCTGCCCTGGCCCCTGCTACTGGCCACTGCTGAAATGAGTCTTGACCCCCTCCCCCCCCCCAGTGCTGACTGTGGACAAAATGTACTCCTTAATCCAAACCCTCTACCCTGAGACTTATAAACTGTTTGGCAACTCTCTGTTTTGAGAAAAGACAAGGTACAGGGACCAACTCAGATAAGCTGGTTGAGTCAGGATGCATCACCGCTAGAACCAAGACCCCATGTCACATGCTATGTTCTTTTCCAGAGCAGCAAACCTCTTGCGCCAAGACTTCGACACCCGAATCTGTCAATATTGAATATTTGGCAACAGCCTTGCTCTGCTGAGTTAATTCAAACTCAAAAAAGAAAAAAGGAAGAACAACGAAAGCTTCCCTGGGTAAAATCACTATAGGTATCCAATCAACGGTGAGGGCCTCCAGTGTAAGATCTCTGAACTTATCCTGCCCTCTGCTATTCCTCCCTAAACCAGCGGCTTCCCTAAGACTTCGACGCTCGAACCCGCTGATGTCGAAACATCTTCAACTACAGCCTGCTGTTTGGACCCGCAGAAGGCTTTTGACATCTAAAAATGTTCCTAAGTCAATAGGTACATTTTTGCACCGGAATAAATCTGGTACCTGTATCCGACCTGCGCTCCATAGCGTTCAGCCTTAACTTTCACCTTAGTACCAGACAAGCGCCACCAGATGACTGTGTTGTCACTTAAGCTATATTTATTAAAATAGTCTCTATTTCTCTATATTAATTTGGGATTTTTCTTGTGTTTACTTAATTACTGTTTGAGTTGGGGGGGGCGGAGCTTGCCGGCAAAGAAGATGGCCGCTTAAGAGAGGAGCTCCGCACATCGGTGAACTATCCGGCATGAATCCTGCGTCAGACGAGGGCCGTGCTCCGAACAACTAAGGCCACTTGTGACCGTGAAGGTCTGCTCCCGATCGATGGGTCCCAGAGCTTTTAAGGGACAGTGACACCGGTTAATTAGCCGAGCTGGTGCGGCGGCCGTACTGGGCCTGAAAATCCCCGGGCTCAAGTTTGCAGCCGGCGGGCAGAAAGCGCTGCCTGGTCGGTCGCCCGTGCCTGTGTCTCCCGGTCGGGCCCCGCGACCTTGTGGGGCGGATTTCCCCCTTCCCTGCAGCTGACGGGGGGTGCTGGCTGATGCGCGTGGTGGGCGCTGCACCGGATCGACTGGAGCTGGAAGCTCGGCGACGCGCACACGCTGCTGTGATCGGACGGCGGTGCGCAAATAACAGTGGAACTCGGCGGGAGGCACCGGACAGCGGCCTGGTGCACCCGCGGTGAGCGGCAACTTGGGGTAAGGTACAACACCCCCTGACGAGCAGTGCGGCCACTCGGACCTACTCAGCCCCTCCCCGCTGCTGGTGGGGGAGGCAGGCTGATGTGAAGTGCCAGGATTGAGAACCTGCGCTGCCCTCACCCTCGAGGACACACGAGAGTCTTTTTTTCTCCTGGCTGTTCCCTCTCCCTTGGGCACATCAGAGCGCCGCTGTGGGGCTGTTGCATTTCCCAGGGGTGGAGGAGCATAGCGCCGATCATCAGTGACCGTCGCCTGCAGCCTGGGGCGGCAGTGAGTGCCCTTTGCCTCCCCGTAGTGGTGCTGCACTGAGTGGGGCCTGGTGCGATCTGATGGCTGAGACCTGTGGCGGTACGTAACTGGAGTTGGCCTGCACTAGTCCTGAGCTTAGTTGGACACACAGAACTGTATTCAGGAGGTGTGCGGTGACGCCGGTGTCCATCTGTTGGCGCTAATTGCTTGTTCTTCATCAGAAGCTGTGCCTGCTTTCCTGGACACTTGGACACTGGTTCTTGCTCGATCGGAAGGGTATTGTGAGGGGGAGCTGCCATGGGCCGGACGGACAAATGCAGCAGAAGCTTTCCTTCGATCAATGCAAACCCAGGGAGGATCAGAGACTGCCCGATGACGAGGATCCGGCGGCGGAGCGAGGGAAGCACACTCATGTGGACACTCTCAAATCCATGCTAGCCTCAATGGAAAAAGGTTTGCAGGATTCGCTAACTGTATTGGGGACGAAGATTGATTCCCTGTCCTACCGTATGGACCGAATGTCCGAAAGGATGGACAAGCAGGCAGAGCGCATGGACATGGCCGAGAGACGCATTACAGAGGTTGAGGAGGCACAGACAGTCATGGACACAAGCCACAAGCGTCTGGACAGGGTGCTTCAGGGATTTCTGGACAAGACGGAAGATTTGGAGGTGCAGTCTCGAAGATCTAACGTGCGAATCATTGGGCTGCCTGAAACTACGCATACGGGAAACATGGAGCAGTTCATTGAGAAACTACTGACAACGCTACTAGGCCCTGACACCTTTTCAACATATGTTTGTGGTCGAGCGCGCTCACCGCTCCCTGGGACCTCGCCCAGCCCCGGGTGCTCCGCCGAGGCCAATAATAGCCAAATTGCTCAATTATTGAGATCGGGATGCGGCACTACGAGTTGCGAGGGAGAAACGGACCTTGCACTTTGAGGGCTCCACGATTGCACTATTCCCGGACTTTACGATGAGGGTGCAGGACGCCAGACGTCAGTTTGTTCCCCTCAAGAAACAGTTGAGGGAACAGAACATCGATTATGCTATGTTATACCCAGCTCGTATGCGTGTCAACCGACAGGGCAGGTCGCACATCTTCACCGACCCCAAGATGCTGCAAAAGGCTATTAAAGACTTGACTAAAGAGAAACGACGTAGCCCAGACAAAGAATCCCTGAATGGAGCGGTTGGGGGATCCTTGGAGGATCAGGACTGAACTCGTTGTGTGATGTGCAGTTAAGAATTAATTCCCTGGGGGGGCCGGACGAGCTGTTGTTGAGCCGTATGGCTGCGGATCTGTGGGGGGGCTGTGGTGCGTTGCGGGGCATGGAGTGGCTGCGGGATGTGTTATCTGTTAGTCACATAGACGGGATGCCCGACACCTTGGTCTGATGCTCAAAAAAGCAATTGATGTGCGGGGACCAGATAGTTGTTGCCTAGTTGTACGAAGAGGGAGGGCCGGCAACCTCCGCCTACACGTGTATCACACACTTGGGGTTAAGTTCCTACACCCTTTTGCTGGTGAGAGGGACATGGCATTTATGTGCTTTGGATTATAAAATTGCATTGTATGTTTTGTTTGCAATGAGGTTTTGGGTAATGTTTTCTCAGGTCCTAGTTGGGGGGATCTTGATGTGGGTGGGGAATGGTTGAGACTCAGATGTTGCAGTTCACGCGAGGTCCGACAGACACACCTGCTGCGTTGCACTTGGATACCACACATCACTGCTACATGGCAAATATGACTGACTATATTCCACAATCCATAAGGGGGGATGGTGGAACTACAGTGCCCACACTTAGAGCTCTTACATGGAATGTCCGGGGTTTGAACGACCACAGGAAGGGTCGTAAGGTCCTCTCCTATCTGCAGAGACACAAAGTGGATGTGGCACTTCTGCAGGAAACTCATTTGCCGATTGGTTCCCCAATGCTGCGGTGCTTAGGCTTAATAGGTAACATACACGCTGCGGGCTTTACCACACACGCGCGTGGGGTCATTAAGTGGGCCAATCCTGGATCAGGGCTTACTATTCACCCCTTATTTACAGATACTGACGGTAGATGTGCAATTACCAGGTGCAGCAGGAAGGGCATGGAATTACTTGTTGTTAATATCTATGGACCAAATTTTGACGCCCCAGATTTTTTTGCAATGATTGCAGACACAGTGGACAGTTATGGCGGGGGCGATATCTGTGGGGGGGGGACTGCAATTTAGTTAGGAGCCCAGCTTTGGATAGGTCAGGGGGGCCAGAGAGGAATATATCAGCTGCTGCTAGAGAGCTTGAGTCGGTCCTGACCCGGCACGATTTGATTGACGTTTGGCGCTGGAAACACCCACACGTAGGGGGCTACACACACTATTCCGCGTACCACAATCTACATACGCGCATTGATTACTGGTTTTCACCTAGAGTACTTTGTGATCGGATCCGTCATTGCCAGGTGCTACCTCGTACACTTTCTGATCACTCACCGATTCTGTTGGTATTAGATGCTCCTACTGGACGCATACCTTCATTTACATGGCGAATTCCCCCCTATTCTTTACTGGATACAGTTTTTAAGGAAGAGTTGGCCGAAGCCATTGAAACCTTTTTTGAACAAAACGTGGGATCTGTAGATGATTTTCAAGTGGTGTGGGAAGCTTTCAAGGTGTATATCCGGGGGATCACTATTTCAAAATATGCGGGGGTCCTTCGGTCGATACGAAAACGTCTTTCTTATCTAGAGGGGAAGATCAAGACTGTTGAGCAGCGATTGCTAGCTGACAATAACAACTCAGATGGGGGAGAATTAGCAGAACTTTTAGGAGAATATAACGCTGCGGCCGATGATGAAATCAAACACCTTGGTAAATATGCCTCTGCCAGGGCTTACGGTGAGAGCGAATGCCCGGGGCCGGTTTTAGCGCAACTTATTAGGAAACGTAGAGACACGCTGCGTACTGTGCAGGTGAAGTCTGCTGAGGGTGAGCTCCTAACCGATGATGTCAGCGTGGCGGGCAGGTTCCGGCAATTTTACTCTGCGCTTTATACGTCTCATAACGCGGCATCAGACGTGGAGATTATAGATTATCTGTAGCACATACGTCTCCCATGGCTCACTGACACGCACAGGGAATTTCTCATGCGGCCCATAGAGAAAAACGAAATACTTCTTGCTCTAACTAGCATGAGAGCGGGTAGTGCCCCGGGGTCGGACGGTCTTACGGTCCCAATTTACAGGGCCTTCACAGATTTATTGCTCCCGCAGTTAGCCGTGCTTTTTGATGATATGTGCGTCACGGGTCGCATGCCTCCATCTATGTCAGAGGCAGTTATAGTCGCCCTCCTCAAACCCGGCAAAGTGGCGGAGTGTTCCTCTTATCGCCCTCTGTCCCTGCTTAATGTTGATGCGAAGGTATTCGCTAAGATACTTGCTAACCGTCTCGTCCCATTCGTTCCATTATTAGTGGCGCCTGAACAGGCGGGATTTGTGCCGGGGAGAAATTTAACTTACAACCTGCGCACGATCTTTGGCACCATGAAACATATTAAACCGGAGACACCTGCAGTGGCTGTCTTCCTGGATATAGAGAAGGCGTTTGACTCTGTGGAGTGGCCATTCTTGCGGCAGGTTTTAACTAAGATGGGACTTGGCCCAGTTTTTCTGCAACTTATAGACACTCTCTATAGTAATCCCACTGCCCGTATTAAAGTAGGAAACATAGTGACGGATGCCATTCGCATAACCAGAGGGACGAGACAAGGATGCCCGTTGTCTCCCTTACTTTCTGCGCTGGTGGCGGAACCTTTGGCTTGTGCACTGAGGGAATACCATCAACATCGTGGTATAAGCTTCCCGCGCTACAAAATTATAGTATCTATGTATGCAGATGATACGCTATTGTACATCAGGCATCCAGAAACAAACCTCTCTGCTGCTCTCAGGGAGGTGGTGCGATTTGGAGGGCTTTCGGGATTGCATGTAAATTGGCCAAAATCTATCATTTTCCCTCTTACGCCCAATACTCCTCGCCTCGAGCCAGACTACCCTCTGTTGTGGTCCACTGAGGCGATCACATATTTGGGGATTAAACTGCATACAGATGCAGACACGGTATTCAGAGAAAATTATGGGAAGATTTTTAATAAACTTGAGGACGATGTGGAATGATGGATAAAGCTCCCGTTGTCCCTCCTGGGCAGAATTTCCATCATGAAGATGGTGGTGCTACCGCGCCTGCTATTTTTATTTCTTAACATCCCTATGGTTCTGCCCTGAGTTTTTTTTGATCGACTCACCTCATTGATGGTCCGTCTGGCGTGGGCAGGTAAGCAGCCGCGCGTGAAGTGGCAGATACTGGAACTCCCCTACTCTATGGGAGGACTAGGGGCTCCGGATTTTAATTTATACTACAGAGCTGCACAATGCTCACATGCATATAATTGGATGCATGGTTCTCCAGACATACCGTATCTGCGTATAGAATCGGAAGTGGCTGCTCCACTCCCACTTCCCACACTGTTGTTTAAGGCAGTAGACCGCAGGACCTGCTTATTGGACTCCATAAACGCTACAACACATGCTTGGCATCACCTACTGCAACTGCAAGCGGGAGCAATATTGTATTCCCCAGCAGCCCGGTTAGACTGGTGCACTTGGTTGCCGCCATGCCAGGAGAAAGGGGTCACACAAGCAATGCAAGCGTTGGGTGTTCACGTGATAGGGGAACTATTTGAGGACGGAGTAGCTAAGGGATGGGAGGACCTTGCTGCTGATAGGCCGGAGCTTACTCTCCTCTCGAAGTTCCAATTTCACAGAATGAGACATGCGCTGAAAGGGCTATTGGGAGATGAATACCAGGAACCGCCGGATCTAGATGCCTTGACGCGCATTATACGCGCGAAATCCCCGAAACACATGGTCGCGATAATTTACGGCTCTTCTATGTCGCATCGTGCTAATTAATATACTATAGCGCGCTTGGAATGGCAAAGGGACTTAGATATGGAAATTGCAGATGATATGTGGCTCTATTGTTGTACTAGCACTAAGCGAATTTCACTCAATGGCCAACACTGATTGGTGCATTTTAAGTTCCTTAACAGAGTCTATTATACCCCTGAGAGGCTGCACCGGTATGGCTTACGGGAGACTGCCGATTGTGAACGATGCAAAGAGAGGTTGGCAGATTTCCTTCATCTAGCATGGTTATGCCCGGGAATCGCGGCCTTTTGGGTCCTAGTGTTTAAGGAGGTGAGTCAGATCACGAAGCTGGCCCTAGAACCTGAACCGACGTTAGCGCTACTAGGTTATTTCAAGTGTATCCTGAGGGGAGTTAGGCGGCTGACTGACATGGGAATGTTGATAGCCAAGCGCCGGGTTGCTATAAATTGGTTTAGAGGCCCGCTCCCAACGCTTGCGCAATGGAAATCTGATATGATATACTGTAGCACACAGAGGTATTCAGCGAATTACTCCCCCCACGCAGCCGCCCTAAAATTTTTTGGGAATTATATAGTACTTATTTACATACAAATAACAGTGAAGCCAGCGACCTCCCCACACAAGCGCACAGTTAGAGATCATACAATGCCTGGGAGCACCTGGGTAGCTACCATGTTGCTACACATCTGTTACCACCTACGGTTAGTGAGTGGGCTCGTAGGAATGTCCTGAAAGACTGATTCCATCAATTGATCCTCCCTTGGGCGGTGTAGTTGTCTAATGATGTTAGTCATGGGTCGCCTATGTGTGCAATGTATAATGCCCTGCTGCAACTGAGTCTTTTTGCTGTATGTTTTCAACTTGTTTTTCTTTCTTGATTTATTGCTTGTTTTTGGGAAAATAATAAAATACATTAATAAAAAATAAAAAAATTACTGTTTGAGTTCTAAATTGCTTTTAAGTAAAGCCTAGGTGCTCTGTGTCACAGCTACCAGGGGCTTGGGCTCAGGTTTATTTAGCTATATTAACTGTTCACCCTGACCAGGATTGTCCTCCAGATCAGCACCAGAGTGTCAATGGAGACACCTGGGGGATCCCAAGAAAGGTGACCAGTTACCTACCTGCAAAAGGGTGAGGCTAACAGGGAAAACCAAAGGAGTTTCCTGAAGGACCCCAAAGGAGTTTTCAAGGAAGGAGCCCTAATCTATTCCTGAACATAAGAAGGGATGGTTTAGTGGGAAAAAGCCCATGGTCTTTTTCAACCCAAGTGCTTCGAGTGCTACCAGTCAAGGCATAAGAAGGGGAATGCCTTCTGCCCCCACAGGAAAACAGCCCTCACAAGAGGGCCTGTTCCACGTATTGTCAGTGTAGTGCTGGAGGAGGAGGTTGCCCCAGTTAATTTGGGGAGGGGTGCAAAGGTTAACCTAGTGTTCCTGGGTGACAGAGAGATGGTGCCATCTGCTCACATACCTGACAACACTAAGAAGAATAGGTCATGTCTCGCCATCAATGGGCAGAGGGTGGAGGCCCTGAAAGAGACAGGAGCCAGTATGACTTCTATGAGGTATTATTAGTTATCAAGGAGAGAGGGAGGAACAGCAGGGCTAGTTCACTTCCCCTAAGGTATATATGTATCAATGGGAACTTGCCTCGAAGGGCATAGGGATAGTGTGTTTGTACAGGGGAAAGAAATATTATTTCTTATGAAAGCCCTCACCCACCAACCTAGTTGGTGGCATGCTTCATCATTGGGCTCCACCCGGTGACACCGAATGTGTCCCAGGTGTGCTTCAACGCCTGTTTACAGCGGAGCTGGTTTCGTGGTGAGTGAGTGTGCAGTGATAGCGTGTGAATGTGGATTAAAAACTGTCCTTGGGTCCCATATCCTATTATAGGTAATTTTATTAGCGGGCCCTTGGCAGGGTTAAAAACATGGCAATGGATGTATTGTGGAGTTATCTATGGTCTCCCACATCCTGTGTGGTCAACATGTTTCAGGCAGGCCTTGGTAATGAGCTTGCTTTCTTCAGGACCTTAAAGTGTATAAAGTGCTCGTGAAGTGATTAAAAAGAAGGGGGGGGGTCAAGAATGGAGTGTAAGTGACCCGCTATGTGTTGCACTCGCTAAGGTGCAATATGGGTAAGAGGGGGCTTCCCTCTGTACTTTGTACCTGTGAAAAAGAACATAAAACAAATCCAAACACACATTGTATGAAAATTAGCATCCCAGATTGCACATGTATCTTATGTGCTTAAATGCCGTCGTGTCTGTGTATTAACCATAATGCTAGATAGCGACGCGGTACGGACTGTGGCGTGGTAGTTGGTCGGCGGTAAAGGCTATATGTGCATATAATCAATAGCGGAATCACGCCGTGCTGCATAGTTGGTGGCGGACAGTTAAGAAATTACAGATGCTTACTCTGGAGATTATCAGAGCAAAGCTTCATGAGTATCCGGCATTGGGGTCGGCTTAGAATCGAATTCTAATAAGTTAAAAAGGAGATATACAAGAAAGTAAGTGAAGTCGCCTTCAGATCAAATAGAGGATCTCCTGTGGCCTCGAGAGTCAGCAGACCCTAGCAATCCCTACTTACTTGGGTGAAGCTTGGTCTCCGCGTCAGCACCTACTTGGTATTTATCGGATCTCAGTGGATGTTCACCCTCGGTGTGCTAGAGCTTAAATATTCCCCGCAGTGTGCCGGCTGGAACCACTTCCTCAATTGTGTGAGTAGCGTCTGCAGGGGGAGAAGAGGGGTAGACATTGAGGAAAGACAAAGGCCCTCACTATGTAGATAGACATAGAGGAGAGACAGATGCCCTCACTATGTGTATGGGCAGTCCTGTTTTCTTCAGTTGAGGAACAATAAAGTTTGAGTTAGTGAAGCAAAAAGAGTTATCGCTATGTATATGGGCAGTACTGTTTTCTTCAGTTGAGAAACAATAAAGATTGTATTAGTGAAGCGAAAGGGTTATCGCTTTATTCTGTGACAATACTAGTAGATTGTGATGGACGGGCTACGTACTCCTGTATATTTGGGAAACGGGTGAATAATCTACATGTCCCAATTGCACAGACATTAAAAATGGGTATTTGTAAAGGCAAAAGTATTGTCGCTTTTTCGTGGCAGTATCAAATAGATTTAGGCTGCTCGCTCCCAAGTGTTTTAAGATCGGGTGTGCGGTGCCCAGGTTGTGTGTTAAATTGAGTCCGCATGCATTATGTGTGGCATGGGTGACCATTGGTTATTATAATGAGAACAAAGCGACGCAATTGTAACAGGCATCCTAAGGTTGGTACAAGTAGAGTTCCCTTTGTCATGGGAGCTGGGTCCTACACGTCCCTGGTGATAACCTCAGCCATTGGTATGTTTGTAGAGTCAAGAGTTCAGGCTATGCCAGGGGATATTGTTGTTCAGCCCCTGAGGTATTATCAGAGCACGTTATCCCTGATGTACTCCACCAGGTTGTTGCAGCTGGTAACTAGGAAAGCCACTACCCTTTGGCTTTAGTTACCCTGGAGTGGGGTGGTTTTGGGTTACATAAGAGATGTTGTGAGTCCAGGGTGTTAATTGTCTGCTGGGGAATGACCTAGAGCACACTATCTGGAAGGACATGGATCTCAGGTCTCATATTGAGATGTTGGGATTGCCTGAGTGGGTGCAGATGACCACATGATCAATGGCAATCAGTGGATTCAGATGTACCTGGAGTCTGAAACAGCGGCCCAGGGGCAGCCTGAAACAGTGGCCCAGGGGCCTGCCAGGAAGAGGATGGGCAAGAGGTGCAGGAAATCCAGCCCAGACGTCTCCACAGCCCAGGAGGAGGTTTAGCCTGAATGTGATGCCTTGGAACCTACACTGAAAGACATTGCTGTTCTGCAAGACCTACCGGAATGAGCAGAGTGGCAAACTGCAGAGGGACCATCTAAGACAGAGTTCTGCAAGGTGCAGAAGGAATGTGCCACTCTTAAGGGCCTAAGGCAGTATGCCGAGGCCCAGACAATGGAGACACCTCTGGTGATTACTACATCGATTGGGAGAATGGTTTCCTGTAAGCATAAGGTCCCTGAGCCTGGGTGTTCCCCTAGTGCTATCGGGTCTTCCTACTGGAACTGGCTCATGATATCCCCCTGGTAAGATGTCTATGGTAGGCCAAAACCTTTGATCAACTGGTCACCCCTTTTTATTAGCCCCAGATGAGGATCCACTCAGATACATTCTGTGGGCCTCGTGTCACCTGCCTAGCCAGTGGCAAATCCGAGGTAAGGCACAAAGCACCCTACTACCTTTCCCTATATTGGGAACAACCTTTGATGGAGTGGGAATAGACACTGCTGTACCTCTGGATCCCAAGACAGTTTTAGGAAACAGGTTTATCCTGGTCTTAGTGGACCATGCCACAAGGTCCCCTGAGTGTGGTAACTGCACCCACTGATATGGATAATTACCCTAGGGGGTTTCCCGAAGGAGGTTGTGTCTGCCATGGGCACCAACCTAATGTCTGCCAACATGAAGTTTATGGCGGAAGAGTATTGGGTAACCTACAAGGTTCAACAAGACTCTGAGAGGCATGAGTATGGGCTTGTCTAAGCTCATGAGTTAAGATACCTTCTCTTTGTCTACGTGGAGGTGTCCCAGCAAAGAGTGGGTTTTAGCCCCTTTTAGATTCTGTTTGGCCACCCTGCGAAAAGAACCTTGAGCCTTGTCAAGGAGGGGTGGGAGCAAGTTCCCAAGAACCCCCAGGATATAGTGAACTACATGTTAGCTCTCAGGTCTCAGAAGAAGCACTTCCAAGGAGTTAGTGGTATGACTGTAAGGCCACTCTGGTGAAGTACCAACCTGTCAACACAACAAGTCAAACAGGACGAGGTGGTCCTACAATGGTTCCCCTCCTTCTTACACAACCGCTCCCAAAGGGTAAAAATCAAAACCTTTACGTCCGACCTACACCCCGTCAGCAAAGGTGTCTCCCAAGGCTCAGTGCTCTCCCCTCAATTGTTCAACATATACATGGAACCCCTCACCATCCTACTCAAAAAAGCCAACATCCCCTTCCACCTGTATGCAGATGACACCCAGATCTACTTGGAAACCTCCTCCATTGACCACATTCTAAGACTCAACAACACTCTTAGAGAAGTTCAACACTGGCTGTCAACAAACCACCTTAAACTCAATCAAGACAAAACCGAAATCCTCCTCATCTCCAACAAAGAGGAAAACGCTAAAATCGTAGAGTGGCTAAAAGCAATTGTTGCTCTTAACGGTAATCTCTCCCTGACGAACTCGGTAAAATCTCTAGGAATCACCCTAGACCCGAAACTGAACATGACCAAACACATTAAGATCTCCGCGAAGAGTGCCTTCCTCAATCTGAAGCTGCTAAACAAAATAAAGCCCTTCATCCCGCCCAAGGACCTCAAACAAGACACCCAATCACTGGTGCTATCTAGACTCGACTATGGAAACGCAGTCCTCACCGGCACAGCTCGATCCCACTTAGCCCCCCTCAAAACAACTCTCAATGCAGCTGCCAGAATGGTCACCGGAGTTAAGAAATATGACCATCTATCACCCGCACTCAAAGAACTAAAATGGCTCCCAGTCGAAATGCGTGCCAGCTTTAGAACTGCCTGCCTCACGCACAAAGCCTTGCACACAGGAAACCGGAATACCTGGCCTCCAAACTCAAGAAAGCCGGCCAGACAAGAAACCTCAGGAGCTCCAACACCCTGCTACTCATCCCCATGAAAACACGCAAACAAAAAACCGCTGCACGATTCTTCGCTGGAAACGCACCAAAAATCTGGAACTCCATCCCAGCCGATATCAGGACTATCCCTTCCTTTATAACATTCAAAAGACTCCTAAAAGACCTCTACCTCAACCGTGCCTTCCCGAACGGAGAGCCGCCGCCGAAACGCACAAGCCTGCACTTTGCAGCCCCTTGACAATGTTCCACTACAACCTACCTCTTCCTGCACTCTGCAGCCACTTGACAATGTTCCACCTCATCCTACCTCTTCCTGCACTTTACAGCCCCTTGACAATGTTCCACCTCTAACTACCTCTTCCCCTCTCCCCGACCCCCACCTCATTCCCTCCTCCCGGAATGAGGTTGAGCCCAAGACACCCTGCACTCATCGAGGCTATCTCAAGACCTCCCCACCTCAATGACGCTCAGCACTTGTGTCTTCTGAACATTTATGTTTACCTATGCCTTTTTATGTGATTTCTGATTTAAATCTGTTGTAAAGCACTCCGATACCCTCGGGTCTGGCCAGCGCTATATAAAACTTCTTAATAAATAAATAAACAACTAGTCTGTCAAGATTAAAAAAGGCTCTCTCCTCATCTGGCACCGGAACCTTTCTTTTGCACTTGAGTTCATTTGATAAAATTGCCCTCTTAAGTTTTGACAGCTTCTACCTGAAGTCCCTTCAGGAAAACCTTCCATTTGGGCAATACCTACGAATTCTGTGGGATTGCTTTAACATTCAAACATTTGATGAATATGCAGAGCTTTTGACCACTAAGCCTACAGCCTTCAATATCCTGAAAGGATCACTAAAAGAGTAAATAAAACTGGCTTATGACAATAACAGAGAACCCCTTCTAGAAACCCATTCCTAGCAACAGCTAACAGACAGGTTAACATGTGTAACCACCGTCTCAACTGTAAAAATGAAGTCAAGAAAGTTGTCACCAAACATTGGAACATTAAGGGCAACACGTGTAACAAATGGGGCTGCTGCTTTTTCCATTCAGATTTAAAAGAAGCATCAGGGACAGGCTGGTACATACTAGCAACATAGGAACACCACATTAACACAGGGCATCATCCATGCAGTAGATGTTCGGTGAGCCAATTTCGAAAAACCACAAACAAAATAGACATCGGAACTGATAGACCATGGGTAACTTTGAGTCATAAGAAATGCAGCAGTGAGAATGGGGTGTATATGATTATGTGTTCATGCAAACTTAGATATGTGGCCATGACATGTTTCAAAGTAAGTATTAGAATTAACTGCACCACTGTAATAAAAGCGCAAAAGAAGCTCCACCAAGATGACCAAACTTTTTTTTTAATAAAAACTTTCAGAATAAGATATCATTTTAGTGGTTCTTGAGAAGGTGGTCACATGCCAGCACACTAATATACTATGAACTCTCCTAAACAAAGAACAGCAGTGGGTGTACAAACTAAGAACACACATTGATGGCCTAAATGATGATACACCCTGGCTTCAGGTTACTTCAGGATGAGTTCTCCTTGGCTTTCATAGTTGCGGATGAACATTTTCCATAACTTATTACCTTTGATAAGAGCCTTTTACTTAAACAATACTTTAGTATACAGAGCTGTGAATAAAACTAGAGATCAAATATCAACCTACTCATTCACATGATAGCAGTGGCGGTCGGCATGGTTCGGCGGTGGGGGGGTAAGGGGTTGGGGGAAACGATGTGCAATGTTAAAAAAATATATTAAATAAACACTTACCTTGCCGCGACAGGTCCTGCATCTCTGCTCCTGCTCTCCTCGTCAGACTGAGGCACAGGAAGCACAGCCAGGCTCCCCTGACCAATCACAACGCTGCAATGCAGCGTTGTGATTGGTTTTGAGTGTCCTGGTTCGAGGCTCAACCAGGGAATGGGGGCCTGGGCTTGTTCTCCACGCAGGCTGAATGCACCTTGCATGGAGAACAGGGAAAGTGCGCATGACTGGTTTGGGCAGCCCGAGAGGGCTGACCAAATAGTTATTGCGCACTTAGGAGTGGGCTGACTACTCTTCCGCTGCCCTGCTTCAAGAGCAGAGCAGCCCCACCCGCAAAGCAGCAGGAAACATAAAATGATAATAACTCAAAGTTATTATCATTTTATGTTTCCTTTACTTTGCAGTGCACTGCTTAAAAGCAGTGGGGCGACACTCCTCCACCATAGCGGAGTAGCCACCCCTGCATGATAATAAAACTCTCACCACCCTAATCTCTGTAGTGGGAACAGGGAACTACCAGTTCCATCATGCCCCTTAATACGAGTATCATCAAGATGATACATTTCTACAAACCAGATCACAAAACAGTTCATGAATTGAGTTTGTTTGAAATAAAACACTTGTAGATGCCCAGGTGCAATAAAAAAAGACATAGGGCCTGATTACGATCCTGGCAGATGGGATGTTCCGTCACAAACGTGATGGATATCCCTTCCGCAGTAGTGCAAGTTCCATAGGATATAATGGAATTGTAATATGGCGGATGGGATAGCCGTCACATTTGTGAAGGAGCATCCCATCCACCAATATCGTAATCAGGCCCATAAGCTCTAACACACTCCATGGTAAGTTCTGGTGGGAGCTCCCATGAGGCGTATCTCACTGGCATGGGACCTCTGAATTTCACTATCTACAGACCCTACATGTTAATATGTCACCACACTACAGCACGCACTGACGCGCACTGCACTTGATGCTCTGCTAAGCAGAAACCTTCCGGTGAAGCACCAATATCTGTCTCTAAGTACGACTGAAGGGAAACACCTTTGACAAATAGGTGTACAGGGGAGCTCTGGGCCCAATCCAACCCCCTCATTGTTTGGTTGTGTTTGCGTGTAGGTATGCTGTTGTTCGTATGAAAGTGGTTATAGACTGGATTTAGGAGCGTAGGGATATTGGTCCTGACTTAAGCCATTTTCTAAGCAGAAACATGTTGACCCATTACATGCAAGGACATTAATTACTCCTAGGCATCATAGTTATTTCAACTGTCTGATTGGCCCTCCTTAAATAAAAGGGAGGACTTTAGGAAAAGGGTCTTGAGATTTTTATTATCACACACCAGATCATGTTCTTCACCCTTCCCTAGATGCACTCCCTGCAATTACAGGCAGGCCATTCACTATTAGAGATTTCTCTGGTGAATGTGGCTGGCCAATGATGAAGCATGATACCTTCAGTGGTGTGTGAGGATAAGCCTTGCATTTTTTTCTCATTTATTGTGATTCCCAGGTCCTGTTGTATTGGAGACCAACATGAGCATCAAGGTCCCTGAAGTATGGGTAAATCCTGAGGCGAGATCCTATTTTTTGTCATAAGAGGCTAGTCACGTTTGCCTCGTTGTGTTGACAGTAGACATAGGCAGGACACACACTCAGACCTCCATATTTATTCCCTTCTTCCCCCGATCCCATCTGTTGTGCAGGATTATCTGATTGAGGGAGTGCCAACTTGACCTGCAAGTGTGATTGATGGTGCTGGAGATGGTGTAGCTCTCAACCTTGCAGGATTAGTGGACTGGGCCCTATGAGGTCAAGGAGAAGAAAGGAAGGATCATCGACCTGGTAGATCTCAAAACATCAAGCAACCTCATAAGGGTCCTACATGTGAACCACCTGAAGCCCCACTACTAGAGGTTTGAAATGACTATGCATTTAGTGACAGATGGTGGCGAGGGAGGGAAGAGTGAAACCCTCCCAGACCTACTGTCTTTCATTGAGCAGGATGGGTCATCCTCTCCCATAAACTGACAGCAGAACAGCAAAGGAATGATCACCAGTTCCTGGGACAGTTCTCTTCACTTTCCCACCTATCCCAGTGCTCACCAACTAGTACACCCATGACAAAGACACAGTGAACAACATGCCTGTCAAAAATAAAATGTACAGACTCGCTGACAAGATGAGAGCCAGCATTAAAGAGGATGTTTAAAAAATGCTGTATGGGGGCAATGAGCCCTGCTGGAGTTGCTGGTTCAGTCCTGTGGTGCTAGAATACAAGGGAATCTCAACAGACACTACTCCAGAACTCAGGATCTGTGTGGACTATAGAGGTCCCAATTCAGTCACCAAGACTCACCCTATCCCCACAGCTGATGAGGTCATTGACTGGTCAGAGACTGCCAAGTCCTTCAGCACTTTTGATCTAACATTAAGATATTGATAGATTGCCCTAACTGAGAGGCCAAAGAGAGGTTGGCATTCTCCTATCCAGAGGGGCACTTTGTGTTCAGAGATATGCCCTTTGGGTTAAATATTGTCCCTACCATCTTCCAGAGGTTGTTCTAGTGGATCTTGGCTGGGCTGGAAAACGTCAGTGTAGCCTTCAAGGATGACATTGCTTTTTAAAGCTCCAGGTGGGATGACCACAGGCATCACCTTAAAGAAATCTTTATTTCTCAGTGAAAAGTGGCACGAAATCAGTCAAGGTATACCAGCGGAGGGGGTAAAAATTGGGAGTTATAAGGCATGGTTTGCCTTGTAAGGTTGTGGTAATTCACAAACTCCAATCTTTCCTTCCCACTCAGGAAATGGTTTGTTAAGTTACTCCATTCAAAAGACTTGAGATATTCTTCTTCCAGGGTGGGAGTGTGTAGTATCCTCGTGTTATGTTATATTGTTCCCTTTCACCTTGTACCTAGCTGCTCAGCCAGTGTGAGTGTTCTGGTAGAATGTTGGTATTATTGACATGAGTGGAATGCTTGGGTGCCTGGTGTGAGTGGTCAGTTGGAAGATGGGCTGAGCAGCTAAGAGGCTGCTCCTGGTGGGGCTTCGCTGTATGCTCTGTAACTACTCTTCTCATGGATTTAATAAACTACCTGAAACTCAGCTCGGCTACGTCTACTATGTCATCATAACACGTGGGACCAGCCCACTACAGAGTGTGAAGGAGCCATTCCCAATTTTGTTGGAGATTTAGGGCAAAGACTTTCTCTACAGCGAAAAACCAAAGATGTGCATTGGTACAGTGGGTAGACAGGCCTATTGCTCCTGACTATCAAGAACAGTAATTGCTAGACAGGGCAGGGCTCAGTGGTACACATGGGCCACCAAATTGGTGGAATCCAGGTACAATCTCTCCAGTCCTAGATACAAGCTATCATGGCTTGGGAGCCTTCCCAGACCCAGGTAAGAGTCTTTGTAGGCTTCACTTTGTAAGGGATATGCTGACATTGTTGTCCCCTTGACACTGTTGACTTCCAGGAAGCAGCCCAAAAGGCTGATCTGGACATTGGAGTGCCAGATGGCTTTTGAAACCTTGAAGGAAGCCATATGTTCAGCACCAGTGATCAAGGCACCTAACTTCTCAAAAAAGTTCCTTGTCCAGATGCTTCTGAGTATAGGATTGGGGCTGTTCTGTCACAGCTGAATGATGAGGGCCTGGACCAACCTATAGCCTTCAGCAGCAGGAGGCTACTTCCCAGGAAACAAAGATGGAGTGCAATTAAGAGAGAGGCATTTGCATTGGTCCGGGCACTGATGAAATCGAAACCATACCTGTTTGACACTCATTTCCAGGTTCAGAGTGACCCCACATTTGCTTTTGCCATCTGAAGGGATGTGTGGTCTGAGTCCTAAACTGTTGAGATGGTCCATCTCTCTACAGGGAATGTAATTTATGGTGGAACATCGTTGTGGGACTGATCGTGTCAATACTGGTGGTCTTTCCAGGTTTTTCCGTTTTAGCAATCAGAAATCCCATGAGGGTCGGTACTTCTCACCACCTTCTACTAGGGGAGACGTATATTGAAAATGACCATCTTTTGTGTGGTATTCCCCAGATTTTTTGCCTTGGCTTTTTTTGCTGGCCTTAGAACTGTGTACTTTCTACCCCTACTAACCAGTGGCAAGGTGCTCTGTTCTCCCCATTAAACACGATGAAACGGGTAAACATCTGAATGGCATATTTAATTTACCTTAAAGTCCTTAGTATATAGTACCAAGTGTACCCAGGGTCTGTAAGGTAAATGTAACTAGTTGAGCACCATTGTGCCACCCACTGCAGTGACACTGCAAAAACATGCCTTTGCCTACCATTCCAGACTTGCTATGCAGTTTTAAAACTATCTTTTCGACCTGCCAAAATAAATCCTTTTGACAGGCCTGAACCTTCTTTTTAAATATTAATTGGTCAGCCCTAAGGTAGGCCTTTATGCCCATGATGCAGGGTGATTGGTATTTATAGGTAGAACAAATAACGTCTACACATGTCCTGGCAATGAGAAAGCCTAGATGCTATTTTCATTGTAGCAAGGCTGGCTGCCTTACAATATTACACTTAATAATGCTACATCTGGGTTAATAGCAGCTAGGGAAATATTTCAAGGAATCTTTTGAATAGTATTTCAAAATCCAATTTAATGGTAAAAAGGATTTTGTCTAACTATAAATGAAAAGGTTCTTTTTAAAAAGCCATCTTTCCCTGCCTGAAGTCTCTGGAGGCCTTTCTGTTAGCATTTTAACTGCCACCTGACAGTTGATGGCTCTTGTGTACTGAGCTGTGAATCACTCCCAAGACAGGGATAAAGGGCCTTGGTGTGGGAAGTGTTGTCCTCCCCTTAACAGGATGGTCTGGGGGCTGTGCCCAAAACCTTGATTAGCTCCAAATGATGACTACCCTACCACGGGTAGATGTAGACCATACCTGGGGGGCCTGTCCCCTGTATTTTCCTACTAGTCCACTTGGCACCCACTCCAGTAGAAGGAGGAGCTGCCCCAGAACTGGTTTAGAGCGATCTCAGGGGTGGGATTCCCCATTTCCATAGCCACACAGCTGGATGGATCACCAACCAAGCAAAGGATGGTTCGGCCATGTTGGATTTAAGAATAGAGGTGCGGTGTGGGATTGTTTATAGTAAGGGACAAAGTAGATTTTGCAAAAGTGGGTAGGGTCACCTCTGGGAACTTTTACCTTATCAGTTAGGAAGTGGCCCGGACTTTTTCCCAAACACAGACTGACAGTGTGCGATCCCCAGTACCCTTCACAGAACACTGCTGGACTGAAGGAAGATTCAGAAGAGGACTCCCCTGTTGGCTGAAGACCTGAGAAGGTTGGGCCTGCTTTACGTGTACAGAGAACCCCAGAGGCGACTCCAAGGGTCATAAGGTTGCCCTTCTGTTTGAGCTACATGGACACAACAAGCTTGAAGAGGTCTTTTTCCTTCAACTCCTGCTAACCAGTTCTGACTGAACCTTCCCTGCACCCTGCTGCTGACCTCTGCTGGAGTGAGCCTTGACACACCAAGTGCTGTCCCCAAGGTCTTGGACCCTTGGCTGTGGTCAAGGTGTACTCCTCCTGCCTAACCCTCAAACTTAGGGCTTGGAAACTTTTAGCTAACTCTCTGCTCTGGGAACCGGCTGGTGACTGGGACCAACCTGCTAAACCTGAAACAAGGGTGCATCATAGCTGGACCCAGGACTCTAGTAGTATGGGCTAAATTCTTTTCCACAGCAGCAAACCCCTTGCACCTAGACTTTGATGCAGGAATCTGTCAACCTCAAACCATCTTGAGCTACGGCTTGCAGCCTTGCCACACTCAGCACATCCAAGTTTACAAAAAAAAATCTGAACAGAGAAAGCTCCCCTGGGAGAAGTCACAGAAGGTATTCGCTTGATGTCTAGGGGCGCTGGTGAGCAAATCTGAACTTTTCCCGCTAGAAGCTCTTCTCTCCCAAACTTACTGCTTCCCCTAGACTTCGACGCTGGAACCCATCGACTTCAAACCATCTTCAACTACAGTTTGCAGCCTGGAGTGCTAGAAGACATTCAACTTCCAAAAAGGTAAAACCTCCATCCGGGTCAAACCTAGTACTTTGTCTGACCCATGCTTCTTTGCAGTTGGCCTTTACTTTCACCTCAGAACTGATCAAGCGTAACGCAATTTTTTACTTAAAATTTTAACAATTCATATTACCAGTTCTACAGAATGGATTGTTGTTTTGGAGTCATTTTTTTTAAATTAAAATATTCTCTGTTTTTCTAAATTAGTTTTGATTTTTTCTTGAATTGTGTTGTGACTTTATTATTGTTTGGTTTGAGTACTGTATCAATATTTTATATATTGCCTCTAAGTAAAGCCTGTCTGCTCTCTGCCATAGTTACCAGGGGTTTGACCTCAGCTTTGTTTATTGACTTTAGTGGTTCACCCTGGCAAAGACTGTGATTATTACTTGAGTTGGGTACTTTTCCCCCTAAACTAATAACCCAATCCCCTACAGTAGCCACACAGAATGAAAAAATTAAAGCTGTTAGGCATGTATTGATCAGAAAAAACAAGATAATTATTTCTAGCATTTTAACAGGTTTCTGACATCGTGACACCCAAAATCTATTCCTAAGCACTATGGTAAATCTTCGCTAAAGAATTAAACAGCAATACTGCCTTTTGAGGTTCTCAGGATGGATCGTATATCATTCCTTTGAATCGCTGGCTTCATCGATTATCAGAGTTCTGCAGAGGAAGCAATGTATGTGCTCTTGGTGAAGGATACCTTTTGCATGCATTCAGAAATCAACTCTCCGACTATCTCAGCAATCTGGCATGACTTCTAGTGATAATTCTAGCATAAAGATCTCGCCTAATCAAAGGCCAAAACCTGGGGTTTATAAACTGTTTGACCACTTATTTTACCTCACATTTTAAAAACAAAATAGGAATTGGAGACACTAAGGGCCTCCGGCAGCGATTGCGTCGAATTTCGATAGGACCGCCGGGCTGGCAGTTGGAACTCTGAAGTACCATGGCAGGGGCATGCCGAGGCCACAGGAAAATGCCACAGCAGATGCCGCCCCTGTGTAACAGCTTCAGGACATCAGTGCACCATGTGCTATGTTGTGCATGGCACACGGTGCACACACAACAGTGTGAATGTAGGGGGCCACTACATGTGACCCCAGGCACATTTTACTTCGGGCTCTGATACCCAGAGGCCCTGTTTGAGGCCCCCTCGATCCCTTTATGACAACTTTTACATGAAGGGATCCCTGCCATGTAAAGGTTGTCGGAAAGAGATATCGTAATCCCGACAGCGGTGCCTGCTTCAGTACCACAGCCATTCTGAGATGCTTTTACAACGGCCGCACAGTCAGGATGTATGATCCTGGTGGAGGCGGTGGTGTTGCGTCTGGCAGCTGTGGGTCTGCCCGCCAGTATCGTAATAAGGCAGTCGGACAGAAGGACTGTAAGCAGTCGGACCTACAATGACGGGCTTTTGGCGGTCTGACTAATGGCATCATAATGAGATCCTTAGACTTATGCAAGACTAAATTAACATGGCTCAGAATATGCCATGTTGGTCTTAAGCATCCATCTTTGCAAACAATAAGAAGCATGGCAGCCTACATTGTGTGGGGTCACATTGCAATTGCTGCATCCATTCAACAAAAACAAAAAAAAATGTCAGCCTGCATAGCAGGTAGCTATGATAATATCAGATTTTTATGCATGTTCACATTTTCTATTACAGATAGGTAAACGTTAATCATGAGCAACAAATAAAAACAGACTGACTAAATGAGAACATTCACAGTATTCACGAAACTCAGGGGTATATTCACAAGGAGCCATCGCCGAATTAACGGCACTTTATCGCAGCCAAAGTCGTGATAAATATACCTCCCCATTCACAAGCTAGTGTTAACAGCCCACAGCACCAGTTTACCTGCGATAGCAGCCGCAAAAAACATCGCCACAGAGGACCCCAGCAACTATCGCTAATGAGATGCAGAGTGGGCGTTCCCGTGCCAAAAGCCGCGACAACATCACACCTCAACATTCTCAACGACCAGCCACATCGGCGATAAAAACACAAAACAGGCGATAAGGCGCGTTAGCACCAGGAAATCTACACCTGCTCTGACCTGGTGTAAAGTCGGACAGCAGCCTGCACCACAAAAGGGAGCACAGCCCAGGGCCACATCTGAAGGGCAACAGATGCCATGGAGCCACTCATCATGCAGCCCGGACACCCAAGAGGGCCACAACACCCACTGCCACCACCCCCAGGACCACCCCTCCCTGGCACCCCCCTCCGACCAAAGACATGCCACATCAGCGACACCTAAACATGTACAAAATAATCTGCTTGATGTCGCACAAACACAACTGTTGACATGCATGTGTCGTCACAGAAATGAGCACCACACATGCCCTTATGAAACAACAAATGAAACTTTATTAACATGAACACTGAAATGAAATGTAGACACATGGCGGCTCCCCTCGGGACAATCCGTAGGTCACAGCCTGCAAGACAAAAAACATGATGAGAAGGTGTGTCCTGCGCACATCAAAGGACAGAGAGAGAGTGAGGGGGAGAGAGAGGAAGAGGGAGAGAGAGAGAGAAGAAGAGGGAGAGCAAGAGAGAAGAAGAGGGAGAGAGAGAGAGAAGAATAGGGAGAGAGAGAGAGAGAGAGAGAGAGAGAGAGAGAGAGAGAGAAGACGAGGGAGAGAGAGAGAGAGAAGAAGAGGGAGAGAGAGAGAGAAGAAGAGGGAGAGAGAGAGAGAGAGTGCCGCCCCTGCGCCCCCAGGCCACACTGCTCACCTGCTGCCACCAGTGTGTCTCCAACCACTTGCCGGTATGTATAGCAGTACACCAGGTCACACATCTGAGTCAGAGCCGTCATCTGAAACAGAGTCCAGATACGTGACTGGCACAGTACACACACTTGCACAAGACAACATCGCCTGCCCGCCCATGCACACCCAGGCAGAGGCACCCCAACCCCTCCCGCCGCCCATCCGAGCATGCCCGCCCATGTACACCACGTCCTCACTGCTCACCTTCTGCCACCAGCGTGTAGACAGGAGGTCCCACCACGTGCCGCTGCAAGCCACAAGCCCGGGGCCCACCGACATGGCACCCTCCACATCATGCAGCCCCGCTCCGCAGGCCACCAGGTCTCATGTTTGGTGCTGGGTCTTGATTACTTCATGGCATAGGACATACCAGTGCACCCGGCATCATCGCAGGCTGCACACCTGCTCAGCCTAATGGGTGCCACTAACTCTGGGATCCCGGAAGCGATGCCACGTGGCGGTAGGCCCACGCTGTCCGCTGGCTCTGGCCTACACTGCGGTCCAGCAAGGCACACAAAACCTGAGCTGTCCGGACCGCCGGGACGGGGCATCATCGCAGGCTGCACACCCGCTCAGCAGTTTAAGGTGCCACTGACTCAGTGCACCCAAAGTCACCGTCCCGTGGCGGGGTGCCTGTGCCGTCTTCAAGGCCTCCTGTGCCACTAACCCTGTGCAACTCCAGTCTGCGCCATGTGGTGGTAGGCCCGTGCCGTCCACATGGCCTCCTGTGCCACTAACCCTGTGCAACGCCAGTCTGTGCCACGTGGTGGTAGGCCCATGCCATCCGCATGGCCTCCTGTGCCACTAACCCTGTGCAACCCCAGTCTGCGCCACGTGGTGGTAGGCCCGTGCCTTCCGCATGGCCTCCTGTGCCACTATCCCTGTGCGCAACAACTCATGGGCCCTTAATGATTGAGAACCGTGGAGCGTCCGTCATCCAGCCACCACCGGCAGAGGGGAAAGTGACGTCGATGGCCCCTTATGTTGGCGGAGTCACATGGCCTGTGAAGCCTGTGCCGGATGGGTGTGGTGTGCGTGCAAACCTGCCCTCAGGGAGTGGCTGTGACATGCTGACAACTATACCAGTGACCTGCACACCACCAGCGAGTACGCCTGCGACGGGTAGCAATGAGGGCCCCCCCTCGGAGCGTTAGCGGAGTGGTCTGGCCTGCCGTACGCCTGACCAGCGTAGGGCTTGCAACAATGACTCATGGGCTCTGGGCGTGGTTCAGTCCATGTCCGGACAAGGAAGTGACTGATGCATGTGACCCTGTTGTAGTGTCCACGGGACCCGGTACACAAAATGCAATGTAACACACTCTGTCTGGCATCCCACAGGATGAACATCACTGACGCAAGGGAAGTCACTGTCCCTACATTCATACACACATTCACACATGAATGATGAAAGACATGACACAGCAGTGCGTCACTGGATGTTTATTGCACATCCAGTGCAGTCATGCAGCTGGAGCGGTACAGGGCAATGCCGAGCACACTACACAATATGGGCACGTGGAGGGCCAGCCAGAGTCCATCCGGGGATGACATGTACTGCGGAAGAGGAAGGGTACAGTCCGCAGTCTGGTCGCCGTGTCATTGGTCATCAGACAGGATGTGGCAGTCCATGTCGCTGTCCAAGGTGAGTGCATCGGGGTGTATCGGGGGTCAGTGGAAGGTCATGAGGCCATGTGCGGGACCAAGCAGAAACAGGCCAGGTGGCGGATATGTATGCTAGTGCCTCCTTCTGAGAGCCAACCCATTCACGTCCTCGGATGTGTGCTCGACCCCACCTGTGGGTGTTGCAGTACCAGCTGCGGCACTGTGTGCCACTGACACATCAGGTGCCAGAGTGGATATGCCTGCCGCACTGGGAGGCACTGACACACCAGGGGGCGGAGATGTGGATGGTGGGGGGGCAGCCGCATTCATCAGCGCCACGCCTTGTGGCAGCAATGCCATGATGAAGTACTGCAGGGCATGGTAGATCCCTTCTACATTTTGATGGTGTGCAGCGGTGGCTGCCATCCTTTCCGCCTCCATCCGCACCATGTCCTCCATGAGCCTCCGCATGTGTGCCAGCTCAGGGCTGGCATCGCTGGAGCCACTCTGAGCGGACAGGTGTTCTTCTCTCCGCGTCATGACTCCAGCGATGTCAGTCAGGGCTGGTTGGAGACCATGTGGTGGACGTAGACGCCCATGGATGGCGTCCAGTTTGGTAGCCATGAGGTCGAACCCACCCGCACCTGCTCAGCCGTCTCCCTCTGGCCCTCCAGCACACGGCGTTGGAAGGCCATGTGTTGTTCCTGGGGGTCTTGGGAGAGTGCTGGGGCTGTGGGTGCCTCCTGCTGGGTGGTTTGGGGGGTGGGTAGGGTCTCATCGATGTGGCTGGGCTGCCCTGATCCTGGAGGTGAGTGGTGGATGAGGTCAATGATGTCTTGGATGGTTTGGGTGTCGATGCTGGTGTTGTCCTCCTCGTCATCAGTGAAGAGTGGCTGGGACTGCTCTGCAGGAGGTGTTGACGATGCCCCTGCGATGTGAAGGGGAGATGGTGTATTACAATGTGTCCACATGTATGTAGCCGCATGGTACATGTTGACATTCAGACAGCATGGCATTGTACATTGTGACAGTCTGTAGTTCAGGGCCATGACCCAGAGTGATTGTGGGTGTGCACTGTGCTCTGCTTGATTGTGCTTGTGTGCCATTGTGGCCATCTCCCCCCGTCCCCCCAGTACCTGCTGGTCATTCACCCTGTTGCGGTTGTGTTGTGTCCTGTCGAGCAGTGTCCGGTCCCCCGACTCCGGCCACAGTCTCCATACTGATGACTGTCGACACCAGCTCCTCCATGTCATCCAGCTCCAGCTGTGGTGCTGGGCCCCCACCTCCAGTCTGCGTTGCTGCATTCTGGTTGGCGGAGAGTTTCTCCTTGGTCTTCCGCTTGATGTCATTCCATCGCCTCTTGACCTCGTCCATTGTCCGCTTGTGCTCTCCGACGGCATTCACCTTGTCCACGATGTCCCGCCATATTCCAGTTTTGGTGCCCAATGACACGTTGGAGGTGACGAAGAGTTGTTGATGGTGTTCCATCACCTCCGTGACTATGATCCTGTTCGTCTGTGGACTGAACTTGGTCTTCCTCATCTTCGCCCCGAGGTCCCAGGCTGGTCGTCTGGGGTGCTTGTGGGGTTACGCTCGTCCTTTGCGCCTGCTCCGGCTGCCTCCATGGTGCTTGGGTGTTGGTCAGTTTGTGTGTGGGTGTTTTTTCCACTTTTATGGTGAATTTTGAGGCCTGCCAGGTGTGTGTTGCAGGCCTGGCACTGCTTGTCGCTGATTTCCTCATCGCGCTTTGGCCCATCGCGTGTTTTTTGGTGTTGTGGTTTGTGTTTTTATCTCCATAGTGGTGGTTGTATCGCGAACATTGTCCGCGGTTTCGGCAGACTATCGCTTGCTACCGCCTTGTTGTGAATTCCACGTTGACATGGGGTTATTTTCCCGCGATAGGCTGCGATATTGAAAGTTGCGTTACGCTACTCTTGCGGTAGTTATCACACGTTCTTGTGAATATACCCCTCAGTCTCTTTCTTTGATCCATTGCATGCGTGTTAGTGGTGATCGTTCAGACAGCAAAACAGTCGGCCGCTGCCCCGTTCAGGCACTTTGCAAAATGCACAGAACTAGTACATGCATTTTTCTCCTTAATGCTCTTAGTGTTGGGAATTTAATATTCTTCTCAACACTGCTAAACTTACTTACTTTAATGATACTTTCTATGATGTCATTTATTGTGATGTCACTTTTGGTTGCAGCATGCAGAGTGTGCGGGCTCACGAAATGTCATGATGTCAGTCTACCAAATATGTAATATGCAAATTATTTTTCTCATTTATTTATTTAGGGTCTAGGCCTTAATGGGGACATTCCCATCACATTCCTTACCTGCAAAAAGAGGTGTTGAATCAACTATTCAAAATTCTGTATAACCTAAAACAGAAGAGTTACACAAACACAGCCTCACTAACGCATTTGAATTTCAAAAGTACAGTGAAGCATCTGTGCCATTTTCCATGTTCATACCTGTCAACTTAACTGCATTTGGTGGGCGCCACTCTTTTTTCTTATATTCTTCGTCACCCGCTATTTTAACCTTTATCTAACTACCTTCGCCTAAATGGGATCAGCCTCTTAAATGACTGAGCAAAGAGATTTACAGGTATGTACGTACATTTCAGACTATAATAATTATCCCTCTAATAGTCTGAGATGTGTATGCTGTGGTTGGAAACTGCAAAATTAACTTAATTCTAGAGATTGGAATAATTGAAAGTTTGGTGAAGTTGAACATTTTTGCCGTTTGCCAAGAGGGCGATGTTTCCTGACTTTTTCTTTGGCAAAGTTTAGCATCATCACCTCCTATTGCCTAAAGCCAGATGTTCCTCCAGAAACGGACAGGACATCAGAATGCAGAGAACTGGCTGCTAAGCAGCATTTTTATTTACTGCCATATTTTACAGCCGCCGCCTGTGCAGGTAAGAGCGGTGGGGCCGAGTGAGGGGGGATTTCGACGGACGATGACGAGGGGAAATTAATTATTTATTTAATTTTTCCTCGTCATCGTCGTCGAAATCCCCCCTCATCCAGCCCCTCCGCTCTTACCTGCACCGGCCAAGGCTGATATTTTGCTGCCCTGAATAGCAGATAACATAGTAGTTCCTGCTCACTAGCCAAGTACATCCCATTCACTGCTATCAGAAGTGTTAGGGAGGGATTTCCTGCAGTGCGGGATGGTCTGTAAGAGATTTGGGGACAGAGGGTAAGTTGTAGCCTACTGGCAGCACTGAACTTGAAGCCTCAGGGACAAAGCCTCCTTTTTTGATCTTGCCTTTAGAAAGCTTTAGTTTTCTGTTAGGAGCCCATGTTATCGCGAAACACACACATACATAAAGATACAGAAAGGGGCTTGGACACACCCTTTAGGGAGTGACTGATGTAGTTCATCTGACTTTAGAAACTAGCTGATAGAGTTATCCATCACGTTGGCATCAGACCTCAGGGTTTTGTAGGTGTGGGCTATTTATTAAAGTAGTACACTTCCATTAAATGATTGTTTTTTTTTATTTGCCCCCAGCCTTCTCTTTATAAACTGCAAGCCTCACCCACCACTTTCTCCAGCTCCATCACGCTCCATGTCTTTGTTCTATTTTTTTATTGTAAATTCTTAAAGCTCAGCAGCAGCCAAGTGGTACCATGCTGCTCATATCACCTTTATATGCTTCACTCACTTTATTTTGTATTTTTAGTTCACTCAGCCATGTCAGAATGGTAATTTAAAAAAGGACAAAATTACTGCCACTCATCACGATGCATGCATGGTCATGCATAGGCACACAGCAGTCAATGTGGCCACCATGGGTGCATTCGGTCCATGTGCATGTATGCATCACGGGACATGTGCATGCATACGTTGCAACTTGTGCTGGCCATTTTACCAATTTGTCTTTTTTTTTTTTTTTTCCATTTAGCAATATTTTGGAGTTGGAGGTGTCGGGGGCCCGCTGTCCCTTCTGTTCCGACTTTAGGGATTTCTCCTAGGTAAACGCATCGTATGCGTGGAGAATTTCCTTGTCCCCTTTTTTCTTCGGGCCCCTTTTTGTCTGCTTCCAGCGCAAATCGGATCTGGGTGGAGCTAGTCACTCTGACTACTCCTTCAAGTTCCCACTTGAAAGCTTTATTGCATTGCATAATCATTGGACAATACAACATATGCCCCTCTCCTTAGCTTATCTGATTGTATTTTTCCCAAATGTTCCACAATTTGTGCCTTTTACCCGTATTCCCATTTCTATCCAGTTTATTTATTCTTAGTATGGAGGCCAGCCATTCTCTATGTGTTGGAGCTATATTTTTCACCCATTTAATGCATATTTCCCTTCTTGCTAGCAGTATCAATATGAAAAGAATATTCTCTTGATCTTTACTCAACTTGGGGTTATTTGGCTTTTGTTGACTTATCCCAAAAATAACAAGGTAAATACTCACCTCCACCTGTTGTCCCACCAGCTTGGATAAGGTCTTATCCCTCTCTCTCCGAAATTCCTCGAGTTGGGGGCACTGCCGAAACATGTGGAGGTCATCTGGACCAGCTTCTCCGCACTTAGGGCAGCTTCTTCCCTTTTGGCTGCTAATCTTAGCTAGCCTCTTTGGCGTCCAATACGCCCTGTGAGTAGTGAATAAATGATTTTTTCTCAGAGGAGCAGATTTCACAATTCTCCAGCAAGTAGCCATTGATACTTGCCATTCATGATGGATATCCAGCTCCGGCAGTTCTCTCCCCCAGATCTCGCTTGGAATTTTGTAGTCTTCCTCCCCTTCTTGGATAAGGGCCCAGTACCAGTAAGATATTTCTTTTTGATAGTCTTATTTCCCTGCATCATTTCCTCTGTATTCCCAATTCCGGCTTGTCTGTCTTTCTGACTTTTAACCCAGCTGGTAAGTTGGTAATACTTAAACCTTGAAAGTGTGCCCTTAGTCAATTCATTTAGGACTTCCCATTCTACAATAAAGTTTTGTTCAATTAGCTGCCCCCATTTTGTGATGTTATTTTCCCTCATGGGACTTATGGGACTTGCTAGCTTATCTCTAAGACATTCTGGGGTTCCAGGGGAGTCCCAGATTGGAGCAAACTTGCTGTAATGCGGAATTTTTAGATATCTTCTCATTTGGTACCAGAGTTTTGCAGCCGACCTAAGGGTCTTCAGTTTTATCTTCTTTAAATACTTGGGGTGACCAAATTTGTAGAGTTAGTGGTTTCCTTCCTTATTGACTAACGCCTGCAAGTGAACGGGGTATGAGTCGAAGCTATCCAACAGTTTCCTGATGTTTTTAAATTGGAAAGCCCTACAGTATTCCAAGATATCCGGGCTTGCAATACCTCCTTGCCCCTTATTCCTTCTTATCTTCTTCCAGGCAATTCTTGCCCCTTTAGCAGCCCAGATGAAACTACTTAGTTCTCCCTGCAGTTTTTTTATCCGATCTATTTTGAATTCCAGCGGAATGGTGCTGAACAAGTATGTGAATTTTGGGAGTATCACCGTTTTGATTATGTTTGATCTCCCCATAAAGGACAGAGGTAGACCCCCCATACTTTTAGTAACTTCCTCACTTCTTTATGTATCCTATCGAAATTCAAACTCGCTATTTCCTCTATATCTGTTGTGAGATCTAACCCGAGGTACTTTATTTTTCCCTTCACCATTGGGTTCTGAGAATTGTTGTTCCATTCCAAGATTTCGGACTTTGATTGATTTACTGAATACCCAGAGACATTTCCATATTGTTCCAAGATATCTTCAAATTTGGGGAGTGAGGCCGTTAGGTTACTGGTGAACACCATCAGGTCATCTGCAAATAGTGCTACCTTCTTCTCCCAGCCCTGGTATTTAAATGGTATTATATCCTTCTCCTTCTGTAGCAGGCATACTAAGGGCTCGATATAAAGATTAAAAAGTAGCGGGGATAAAGGGCATCCCTGTCTTGTGCCCCTCCTTATCGTTATCTTTTCTGTTAGACTGTCGTTCACTAGAACCTTAGCTGAGGGCCCTTTGTAGATCTGATTTATGGCACTCTGAAAAGTATCCCCAAGATTGAATTTGGCAAGGGTTGCACTTAAAAAAGGCCAGCTAACCCTGTCGAATGCTTTTGCGGCATCAAGGGTTATGATTGATAGGGGGACATAATGCTGAGTTGCTACATCTATTGCGCTTATAAGTTCATGCGTGAGTTCCTGTATTTGCCTTCCTTTTATAAAACCTTTTTGGTTTGGGAATACTACAGAACCAGCTACTTTTCCTAGTCTTTTTGCTAATATTTGTGTATAGACCTTATAGTCCGCGTTTAAAAGTGAAATCGGTCTATAGGACTCACATTTAGCAGGGTCCTTCCCTGGTTTTAGTAAGACACCATGGGGCATATTATCAAGAACGGCGTTAAAAATTATCGCCGGTTTAGCGGCAGAAAACTGCCGCTAAAGCGGCGATAATGGGCTTGATAATATGCCCTTGAGAATTCCAATAGAAGCCCATGTTCTGGTGTGCACATGGGCTTCTATTGGAATTCTCCAGGGCATATTATCAAGCCCATTATCGCCGCTTTAGCGGCAGTTTTCTGCCGCTAAACCGGCGATAATTTTAACGCCGTCCTTGATAATATGCCCCTAATAATTGCATCGTTCCAGGAGGGTGGGAGATCTCCTTTCCTTATATAAACCTCATTCAGGAGTTCTGTCAGGGGAGTAGCCAGTACTTCCCGTAGATTTATGTACAGCTCGTTTGGGAGTGCATCAGGGCCTGCCACCTTTTTTTAGTCTTTTCATGGCTTCCAAAACTTCCTCCCTAGTGATTTCTTGGTTGAGCTCTATTCTTTGTTCTTGGGATGCAGAGGGTATTTTTATCTCATCCAGTACTGAGTTTATCTGCTCTGTAGTAGCTACAGTTCCTTCGGTATAGAGGTTGTCAAAGAATTTTTCAAACTCTTTTCTAATCTCGATGTCTTCTGTGCTATATTGTTGATCTTCTTTTTGTATTTTAACAACCCTGTTTCGTGTTAAGTCCGTTTTTAACTTCCATGCTAATAATTTGCCACATCCTTCACCATATTCATGACGCGAGAGCTTACTAGTCTCCCATCTATCCCTGACAATCGTTTCGAGAATATCTGCCAAGTCCTCCTTTTTCAATTTTCTCCTCTCTTCAATATTGGATTTCTCCTGTGCGGTTATATTTTTTTCTAGCTCCTCTTCCAGAGTTGCTATTTCTTTTTCCAGCTCCCTGATACAATTCCTTTTACTTTTGTTCTTATGCGCCGCTAAACTGATTATTCTTTCCCTGATAAAGGCCTTGTATGCTTCCCAAGCAATTTGCTTCATGGTCCCCTCTTTGTTTAACTGGAAAACCTCCTTGGTGTCTTTTGTTAGTGATCCTATATGAGTTGTATCTAGAAAGATAACTCTGTCTGCTGTCCATCTTGGGCAGGGCGAGGTGGTTTTTAGAGTGAGATATAAAAGAACTGCTGAATGGTCCGATAGATGAGCTGGTATATGCTCTACCCTTTGAGTGCAATTTAATAGGCTTCTGTCTATTAGAAAATAATCAATCCTGGACAAGTGCCCCAGTCTTTTGTTTTGTAGCGTAAATTTATGGGTCTTGTCCCCTTTTTCTCTCCATATATCGATTATCCCTAGGTCTTTGATGCACAGGCCCACCCACTCCCTCATTTTTGGTAAATGTGTCTTTTCAAAAAACATTTTTTTTAACTTTACTGTTCTTGCATGGCCGACTGCCACTGCAAACAATCATTGTCAAAGTAATTAGACCAGTACTCACCTTCTAAAGATAAGACTTATTGGTTATCTTGGTACTTGTTTAGGTCTGTGTTGACAGCACAGCTGTCAAAAGTACCTTCTGCTTACAAAATACTTAGAGCCTGATTCAATAAGATAAACTTACATTTTTCTGTAAGTTTACCATTTGATATTCAAAAACTCAGAGTTGATAAAAATGTACAACTGTTTAGACTCCACAGTCAGGTCAGAGAACTCTGCATATAAAAAGATAGTCCTTCATGGATAAGGAATAGGCTGTAGTTAAAAGTTAAATATGTGTAAGGTAGACAGTTTTGGCAATATTTAATTACAATAAATCTATCATTAGAAATAATTCATGATGTAAAAGGTGAGATTTTATTTAACTTATTTTATGATTCCCTACAGGTTGATTAGCTAGCCACTTCTGTGACTGGGAAACCAACCCGGACCCCAGTGGTGAAAGGGTTGAATCTTAGCCATTAGGCCACCACTAATTAAAAGGTAAAATATTCCAATGAAAGCTATATTGTTTGTATTGATTCTTTCTTTAAGTGCCGATCAAGATATTTTTGATCAAGTTATTACATGCAACCATACTGACAGAAGAGTTGGCTCTCATCCTAAGAAATATCTTCAGAATGCTTCATGTAAGGTACAAAACGTCCACCATGTAATTTAGACATATGGGCACACTTACCCAACAGAAATGAGCACTGACGTGGTTTGGGGGCCGCATTGGCACTATATAAAAACAAGTAAATAAACAAGTATATAAAAAATATCTGTATGTAAATGTACTATATCTATGAACAGAGGGCCATCATCCCTTTCTAGAATGTATCTTTAACACAACATTTTGCAGATCAGTACAAATTTACCACTGTGTTCTACTTTGCAAACATTTGAATAGATAAGGCAGACAGATAGCTAGATGGACAAGTGGATAGATGGCAGACAGGCAGGTGGACGCACACACGGACAGACAAGCAGGTGGGTAAGAGAGTAGATAGGCAGACAGACACGCACAAGCACGCATTTAGACAGATATATAAGTAGACAGGCATGTAGCTAGATAGACAGATAAACAGTATTAGACCTGGTATCCTTGGTGTGGTTCTCCCCTAACTTTTTGCCTTCCATTCTCCTGTTTTGCTGACTTTGTTTTTGCTGGCCTTAAGAATGCTCACTTTACCACTGCTAACCAGTGCTAAAGTGCTTGTCCTCTCTCCTCTAAACATGGTAAGATTGGATTATACCCAATTGGCATACCTAATTTACTTATAAGTCCATAGTAAAGTGGCACTATGTGTACCAAGGGCCTGTAAATTAAATGCTACTAGTGGGCCTGCAGCACTGATTGTGCCACCCACTTAAGTATCCCCTTCAAATGTGTCTCAGGCCTGCCATTGCAGTCTGTGTGTGCAGTTTTAAACTCCCAATCGGCCTGGCAAAATAAACCTTTTGCCGGGCCCAAACCTTCCTTTTTTATTATATATGTCACTTCTTTTGTAGGCCCTGGACAGCCCAGAGGGCAGGGTGCAGTGTATTTAAAAAGTTGGACTGGACTTCTAAGTTTCCATGGCCTGGTAGTGAAAAACTCTTAAAGATGTTTTTCACTATTACAATGCCCATCTCTCCCATAGGATAACATAGGAGTTGCCTTAGTACATTTAATAAGCTGTAACTTCCAACTGGGCCCAGATTTACAGGTCATGTTTGGTGTCTAAAGAATTGGAATTAAAAACTCTCTTTAATGGTAATGTCAGAAGTTTAATCACTATTCTGAAAATACCAGTTTTAGAAAGTTGGACTTTTCCTGTCCTAACCATTTGATGCCTGCAGTATGATCCTGGGTCACATGACTAGGTATAGCTGGTAGGTGATCTATGTGTATTGCTCCCGACAGTGAGGCAAAGGGAAGATAGGTGTTGGCAGGATGGGCCACTTTGAGTTAATGAGGGGTAGGAGCTGTTACCTACCATACTTGCACATCACAAAGGCTCTGCCCAAGCACTCTCACAAAGAGCTTGTCACTAGACTAGCATAACCCCACACAAGCTGGGGCCAGGACAGGGAGGAAGGGGGTGCCTGACCCCTCAGGGGGGTGGAAACCTCTAGAAGCTTCCTCCAATTCTAAGTAGGGCACCAGGTATAAATATTGGACCCCAGACCCCAACTCTTCAGTACACTTCTCGACTTGTGGATACCTTGCCAGGAAGGACTGCTGTGCTGCTGAAAGGACTGTCGCACTGTTGTACTATTGCTAAGTAGGACTGCTGTCCATTTGTGGATTCAGCAGAGCCAACAAATCTCCTCTGCGGCGCAACACTGAGCAGAGCCAACGCATCGTCTCTGCAGCGTGGATCTTCCCATCGCAATGACCCGCATTGCCCTTCCGGCCCGCAACTTCATTGGAATAGCCTTTACGAGACACATCCTCAACACAGGCCCTCATATCCCTTATTGATGGCAGACTCAATGACTACACCAGACTGCATCGCAGCCTCACAGCTTCTCGGAACTGGCACATCACTGCGGATGTGTGATGCATCCTCAACATCAGACTTCATATTGCAAGCCCCCTCATCAAAGGGATCCTCAATGATGATGCAGGACCTCACACCACAGCCTCGCAGCTCTTCAGAACTGACGCATTGCTTCAGCTGTGCAACGCATCTTTGACATAGGACCTCGCAGCGTTCCACAACCAGGATTTAAGATACTCTTGTTCAGCGGGCCTAACCGGGTCCCTGAAGACAGCCAATGCTCCATCTCAGTTGGCCTGAACTTGTAGCTTTGTGCTGGTCCAACATGACCAGATATCTACAGCTGGCGCTTTGTGCTCTTTGGTGCTATTTTACTAAAACAATTCAAATTGCCTATCTCCGGTTTTATTTATTAAAAATAACTCTAATTTTCTAACCTGGTATGGTATCCTTTTGTGTGGCATTTTCACTTTATTACTGTTTGAATTGTTGCACACATACTTTACAAATTGCCTCTCAGTTAAGCCTGACAGCTCTGTGCCAAGCTACGAGAGGGCTGAGCACAGCTTGGTGTTGGCTTGTGCCTTGCCCTGATAAGAATTGTGGTTGCTGCTTGAGAAGGGTTTCACCCCCTTCAACCAGTAATTCAAGATCTCACAGATAGACAAACTAACAGATAGTGTTAGAAATAGGGGTCTCTAATTGGCAGAGGTATGCACCTTTGTCCAAGTAGGGACCCTTGCTTCTAGTCAGGGTAGGGGAGTTACACACTTTAGGTAACCCAGCTCACCCCCTTGGTAGCTTGGCATGAGCAGACAAGCTTATCCCAAAGGCAATGTGTAAAGTATTTGTACTTAAAACACACAGTAACGCAGTGAAAACACCACAAATGAACACCACACCAGTTTAGAAAAATAAAGGATCTTTATCTAAACTCCACAAGACCAAAATGACAAAAATTCAACGTACATATATCAAATTATGACCTTAGAACTGTCATTTCAAAAATAGAACTTGTAGAAACAAAATAGCTCCACTATTGTGACAGGCATAAATCCAAAGTATGGAACTGACTGCGAGGTGCACGGTGTCAGTCACAAAATCACACAGACCCCCAAACAGCAGTACCATGGAAACTAAGTCTATGGGCGATGCACGGCGTTGTGGAGGTGAGGCGTCGGTGCCGAGGTCGAGTCTGGTTCCCTGGTTGCCACGGTGGAGGCAAGGCATCATGTCCGTGAGGAGGCAATGCGTCGAGTCCAGGACAGGGGAAGTTAGGTAGGATTAGCGGTAAGGCGTCAGTTCCGAAGAGGTGATGCGAAGTCGAAGAGTTTGAGAAGTCACCCGTGTCAGTTATCTGCTCCGCGATAACGTGATGCTGGCACTGGCGGTTACTGCGTTGGTGGGAGCACTGGCATCGAGAAGGCCAATAACTGCAGGCGTCTGAGCTGCGGTGCAGGCGAGACATGTGTCATGCACTTCACGAGCGGTGCTCCCGTCCTCGGTGCAGGTCGCTGCATCACTGGCGGCGTAGCTGATGGCATCGGAGTTGTTTTTATTGCTTTGCAGCACCAACCACGCAATTCTCAGGGCCCAGGAAGTGGATTTGGCCCTCTTTTGAACACGGGAGCCCACAGAGGAGTCCAGGTACACTGGTCTGTGGCTGTAGGTGAAGTCTTTGTGTCCCTGAAACTTCAGAACAGGAGGCCAGCACACACAAGCCCTTGGAGATTCTTCTTCAAGCAGGTTCACAGCAAAGTTCCAGTCTTTGTCCTCTTCTTGGCAGAAGCAGCAACTGCAGGCCAACCCAGCAAAGCACACACAGCAAAGGGGCAGTACTCCTCCTTACAGCTCTCCAGCTCTTCTCCTTGGCAGAGGTTCATTTTGGGTCCAGAAGTGATCTAATTCTCTGGGGTTTAAGGTCCAATACTTATACCCCATTTTCTCTTTGTGTCAAGGGTCTGGTGCAGCACGACCACAGGAGGTGGAGACAGCATTGTGCAAAGGAGACACTGACTATTCAGGTGCAAGTGAAATTCCTTCCACCACTCTAAATGAGGCCAAGGTCTATTCAGCCCAGCTATGAGTCACCCAGGAAAGGCAGGACACACCTCAACCCCCCTCGTGGCTATCTACAGTAATGCACATTCCCAGCTCCTGTCACTTCAAAACCAGACAGTCAATACACAAAACAGCAGAGGCACACAGAATGGTTAAACAAGAAAAAGCCTACTTTCTAAAAGTGGCATTTTCAAACACACAATTTAAAGCTATCTTCCTAAAAATATGTGTTATTACATTCTGAGTTCAGAGAGCCTGAACTCCATTTCTCTATTTTGTCCCAATGGTTATACTTGTAAGATGTTACAAAGTAACTCCCATGTTAGCCTATACGACAGATAGCCTTTCAATAGCGAAAAACAAAATTGGCAGTATTTCCCTATCAGGACATGTACAATACACCAGCACATGTCCTACCTTTTACATACACTGCATCTTGCCCATGGGGTTACCTTGGGCCTACCAGAGGGGTGCCTTACATGTAAGAAAAGGGAAGGTTGGGGCCTGTCAAGTGGGTGCACTTGCCAGGTTGACATGGCAGTTACAAACTGCATGCGCAGACACTACAGTGGTAGGTCTGAGACAGACTTGGAGGGGCTGCTTGTGTGGGTGGCACAATCAGGGCTGCAGACCGACTAGTAGCATTTGATTTACAGGCCCTGGCACACTCAGTGCACTTTAATAGGGACTAACCAGTAAATCAAATATGCCAGTAATGGATAACCAATTATAATCATAATTTACACAGAGTGCATATGCACTTTATCACTGAGTAGCAGTGGTAAAGTGCCCAGAGTTTTAAAGCCAATAAAAACAGGTCAGGAAAAATATGAAGAAGAGGCAAAACGTTTTGGGATAACCCTGAAAAAAGGGCCATTTCCAACGGATAGATAGATAGATAGAATAGATAGATAGATAGATAGATAGATAGATAGATAGATAGATAGATAGATAGATAGATAGATTGATTATGGATTTTTCTAATAAACAGTTTTGCCATTCTGTAAGCAAAGATTTGATTTTGTTATCTATTTGTGCTAATTCCATAGGCTGGTGCATGATAATGTAATCAAATATCTAAGAATGTAGATGTATTTCAAGAAAGATATTTGTATTTAGCCAACATCAGTGCTTAATTTGTAAAAAACTAAATGCCAGGGTCCTCTTCAGAAGACCAGTGCTGCTTGCCTCACCCACTGCCCCTGTCAGCACTGCCAATAACAGTAGCAAAACACCTCCTAGCCATCACTCTTGTACAAGTTGGATAATTCAGACTTTTTCAGGCCCCAAAAGCTATTGGCTTGGCCAGCAGGTATTAGTTATCTTAATGTATATTGAATTAATAACCTATGTTGTGCTTATCTTTAAATTAATCACACTGTGTCACCATGTGGCAGACTGTCATAAGTTCAGATGTTGACAATTCAGTACTGGTGCCTTGCACCAGAAATCACCATCTCAAATTAAGCACTAGGCACTATTCAGCAGGAAGAGAACAGTGAACACAAAGAGTAAAGGTAATTACCGAAACTTATCTAAGTGGTGCGATATTTAGTTTACACAAACATTAGGCTTTTCAGATACATAGCATGCTATTGCAATTATTACAGTCCATGTAATGTGTCCAGCTATGAACTGTCCTTTCTTAACTAAATAATCTTTGGAATTCAAAATGATTTGCTCGCTTTTCCAGAAGTAGCCATGTGTCCGGCTGTGGTGTCATAAATTGTGGACAGTCAGCAATACTTTCACGTTATTAGATATCATGGGGACACATGCAAAAGTCATAGGATGTTAACAATAGAGAGCTCCACTGACAATAATGGAGCTGCAGTTGAGTGTCAGACACTGCTATATAACTCAACATTTCAGTTCCCTAAGCCATATCCTCTGTCCCCCATTGCCCCATGCCCCCCTATGTGTTATGTTAAAGTAGGGCAGAATCAGAAAGCTTCACCCCCAATATTTTAAAATTTGCTAGACTTCCTGGGCAAAAAGTAGAACCTTTGCCCACCTCTATGTAGAAGGTTGTGGAGGCTCACAGAACTTAGCAAAGGGATGATCATGTATCAGCAACTGCAAACAGGAAGGGAGGTCACATACCTTTTATGGATTGAACTTTGAAGGTGAGGTCTTACAGAATTTTGCATGTGAGATTATTCAATAAGAGTGTCTGGAGCATTTTTGGGACCAGAAGAGATATTGCCAATGGTGGCTAGTTTGGGAGCTATCTGATACTCAGCCTTTATTTATTACCATAACCAAATGTTTATCATCGGGGAGCCGCTGGATGAAGTCACAGTAAAGATTTCTACGTTTGCACTTAGTCTCTTTTTTGGAAGTTGAAAAGCTCCAGTGGGATGAAGCTGAAGGCGGGAGTTTATGAGGGCTCCACGAGGCTGGATACCTCTTCTGCGAAGAGCTGCTAAACAGGATTTGATGCTGTGGAGAAGAACGTAGCTGAAGCTGCCACGAAGTGAGGATGACAGGCAATGCACCTTGGGCGGATCAACGAGCAGGTAGGTCTCATTCTCCTCTACATTCTCAGAGCACTTTTTAGCCAAACATTTAATAAATCCCAAGTTCTATATTTTGGGTATCTGGGCACCCTTTAGCAGCACTTCTAAGGGTCTAGGACTGGAGAGGCACCACTTGAAGGGCCAGGACTCACTCGGGCTGGGCCCAGATGCAGGTTCAGGATGATGGGAACCTTTTTGTCCCTGAGGCTCTGATCAGGAGGCCAGCCAACTGGCCCATGGAATCACTCTGGTAGTCTTGGGTTCGAGCAGTGCAGTAGGGCTCAAGCCTCAGGGCAGGCCTCTGAGGGCTCAAAGGAGGCTTCAGGCCCCTGAGCAGTCCTACAAGGTGAAGCAAAGCAGGCTTCCGAAGCACTCAGCTTGCCACAGCAGCAGCAGTCCTATGAGAGTACCTTGGGGTCCCAGAAAGTACACTGAAGCATGGGTTTGAGGGTCTTACTTTTTACCTGGTGCCTCATTTAAAGTAGGATACGTTTCTAGAGAGTCCCTTTAAGGTGCTTGGTGTTTCCTGACTCCCTGCCCTGGCTCGAGCCTGACTGCAGGCACAATAGGCTAGTGTGAAGTCCTTTATGTGAAAGCGAGGCACAGCCTATTGACTTTGACTTGTAAGTGCGGCTGTGCCCTGCTCTGTCCTCCCATCCTGTCAGTGACGGCTCATCTAGGCACACCTAGTCCAGGTGTGCCTACAGGTTAGCAGTGGCAAAGTGCACAGAGTCCTAAGGCCAGCAAAAAACAAATTCAGAAAAATAGCAGGGGTTAAGGTAAAATATTTGGGGAGAAGACAACCCTAAGACCGACAGGTCTAACAATATCTCTATATGTACATGTATGAATGTATCATACCAAAAGTAACAAACATTTATTCTGTCAATGCATGTTTTCTTTACTTCAGAGTAGGAGTAATTTTGAGGTCACACATCTTTTGTGAATGCTTGTGGTTGCCTTTCTAGGGACTAAGGGGATCTACTTGTAGGCAAGTAAATAAAGAAGAATAGGCTTATGGATCAAGGAAGCAAAGAATCCCAAAAATAAAACGTTGGGGATATGCGTTTTGCTAGCTTCTTACATTCACTCTCTCGATGCCATTCAGAATATATTTGGAAGTGGGGGTATTTTATTTTTCAGGCTGCTCCCTTGGTATGTTTATGCATCTCTAGAATTAGAATACGCTCAATTGAAATTCAGAATTGTTATCCAGTAGTGTATTATAAAAAGAAACAAGTTTCCACAGTTTCTAAATGTAACAGAAAAAAGAATAGAGGCACTTGGAAATAAAGCAATTTGCTCTGGATGAAAAAATGGTTAGATAGCGAATCCAGGGTTTACAGTCAACAATGTATCCATTAGATCAAGGCCCAGATTTACTAAGATTTTGCGTCAGGGTTGCATCACTTTTTTGTGCATCAAAAGCTATTTTGGGATTTATAAAGCCATGCAAAGCCCCGGTTTGCGTGGCTTTCCGTTGTCTTTGTAAAAAAAAAAAAGCAACACAAAGCAGCGCTCCTTACCTTGGTCAGGTAAGCATTACATAGGTGGAGCATGTGTGTTCCCATGCATTCACCCATGTATTTTGATGCAAATCCATATTTACTGAAGTCGGTACACATGGGTTTGCTCCCAAATAGTACCCCAACCCTGCGGTTGCTTCAATGATGAGAAATATTTTTTTTATTCTCGTTTTTTCCTATTTGTATGTGTGCTTCCTCCTGCAGAACACATACAAAGAGAAAATCGTCTCCAAGAATAGTTTTGTGCAGGAAGGTATCCTTCCTGTACAAACACTATCCTGACTACAATAAAGGCACCCTTGCAACATGATGCAATGGTGCGAGCATTGGTGCTAAGCAGCCACAAGTGAACCAGTGATAAGAGACAACAGAACTGCACCATATCGTAAATATGGCACATTATTGCTCTCTCAGTTTCAAGCAACACAGTGCAGTATTTTTCCTTGCTGCGCTGCAGTGCATGAAAGGTTAATACATACAGGTAAGATCTTTTACCCCATGCATACATGTTTTTGCATTGGTTCACTTTAATCTGTTAAAAATATATGTATTTTGCTTACATTTGCCTTATTAACAAGCAACATATGTTCTTGGCTTTTTGAACTCATAACAGATGGCACAAAGACTGCAACATTCATATATCTTTAATATGGATCACCTCTATTAAAATTTGAGGTGCAGGTATTATTCTTCTAAATAATTCATTATGTAACATATTAAACGTGTTCATGCATTTTACTTTTTCTATGATTTGCTGGTGCTTTAGAGCTGCATTATATAAAAGGATTAAAAATATTAGCTATGCATAATGAATATCTATATATGACAATATTTTGTTCATCAGAAAGCTGCAAATGCAAATTTATCTAAATGTCAATCATTTACACACTTATGAATAAGCTCTACTTTTGCCTGATTCTGAGCTACAACACAATGTCCTTCTTCTCTTTATGTTTATACATTTTGGAAGAAATTACAGTCACTTAGTCCATGGCACGTCAATCAAGGAATTTAATGAGCATTTTGATTTGTTGTAGAAGTAGTTTCTGTTGGTTAAATTTTCCATTTACAGGATTTCAAAATGTCACAACGCAGCGGATACTGTGAACAAAAATAAAAGTTGTATCAGTGGCTTGAATAAAATAATGCAATACAGTTGAGAATGATAGAAGGATAAAAGACTGTAAAAATAGTGCTAGTTTTTAAGTATGGCCTTTGAGGGCAGCTTTGGCTTTTCGTCAGACCATAGCTTTCCAAAAACATATATATTATGGGGCATATTTATCAAATAGTCACGCAGCGCAGCATGTCACCTTGCTATGCTGCATGGCAGGGAAAGGGTAGGAATGCCCTGGATTTAACATACTACAGTTCATTCCTGTCTTTTCCCAGTACTGGCGCACAATGTGCTGCCTAGCTCCAATGCAGGCACCCTTGCACCCTGCATTGTATTCAGCATTGTTTTTGAGCAGTAAGGGACACCTTCCTGCACAAAAACAATCACCTGAGGCATCTTCCTACTACTAAGTGTCCAGCAGAATGCAGCAGACATAGAAAGAGAATAAACAAGGAGAAATAAAGATATTTCTCCTCGTTACGCCTCTCCTGGTGATGTGCAGCATTTTTACGCATTCCCAGGTCTACCAGTAATGGTAAATTTGGGAATGCATCAAAATCAATGGGTGTTGCAAGGAAACACCCAGGCACCACCCATGGAATGCCTCCATGGGGCAGAGTAATGCAACTCAGCGATTTGCGCTGCGTTACTCTAAATTTATCAAGCCACTCAGGGCCACGCAAGGTGGCCTTGCATGTCTTGATAAATCTAATTTTAGGGTTGTGTTGCTCTTGCGCCCCGTTGCATGATGCAAGGGCAACACAATTCATTGATAAATTTGGCCCAATATACATACATAGATGGGCTTTTGCACAACAGGCCTTACAAATTGATTTGTTGAATTGTCGATCATATTTTGCTTCCTCCCACCACAGCATATAGCGTTGGGCAATGGGTCAGCCCATTTTACCCATTCGCTCCCTTCATTTGAGTGACTGTTCAAGCTTGTGCGTGTTGTCCACATTCCCTCAAAACAGATCCTTCTCTTCAGTGACAAAGCTCTCTCAGAGTCTGCTTCTCAATGTTATCTGTATATGATATCTTTATTGCTATTTGACTGCTCTTAGGTTGCCCAATTTCATAATGAATTACTTCTTTTCTGTAACCTGCTGTTATACGTATTAAAGTGACTTTGTACCAGCCTGCAATTTGGCTGCTTGTTTGGGGGAAGATTTCTTCCTGTCGCCTTTATGAAAAACTGAAGAGGGGGCATATGTACAAGGAAATGGCGCAGTGAGGTTGCAAATTTTGCAGCGCTGTGCCATTTCCAAAATGCAGGGGTGTGCCATATTTACAAGAATACGGCACACCTCTATCTTGTGTTTTTGGAGAACATGGCGGCCGGCTAGGCAGTCCGGTCAGGAGCTCCATCGGACGAGGCCGAGGATTAGTGCAGAAAGATGCCCTGATGACTCGTAAATGACGGCAATTCGCAACTTTGATAACGCTGGTTTTTATATCTGGTTTAAGATCTGCAGAATTTTACTGACTATCTGAGGCTTCATACTTTATCACTTACTGGGTAAAAGGGTTTGAACGCGAAGGACGCGAAGGATTTCAACACAGCGGGAGCAGCTTCCGCATTGCACAGCATCGGACTCAAACTGGAGGCGGGGCCCGAAACGATACACGGCGTGAAGCCGTCCAATGGTCCGCAGAGCGAGGGGAACGAGGGGAGCGAGTGGAGACATGGTGTTTGGGCCGAGGCAGTATTCTTTCTGCTAGCCCGCCGGAGACTTTTGATTAATACGGACTTCAGAGGGCCACCCAGCAGCTACTCTCTTCTTAACGTGGGAGTCGTCCGTGAGGACTGCAACGAGGAGTGCAAACGGAGGTACAGTGTATATGCATGCATGAATCTGGCTAAAAAGCAGGGAAGACAGGGAAGGGGCAAACCAGAGGGGGGGACAGATGTAAGTTTGATAATTAACCTTCCTCAGGATAACCCACTCCAAGATAATTTACTGCATCAATCACCAGCGCAACAATCACTAGCGCAAGCTTCGGTGCCAGATGTACCTTTAGAATTAAAAGAATTAAAAGAAGAAGAGGATATAGAGGGCATTATAAAAACAAAACAGGCCACAAAACAGGCTATAAAAAATCGCAGTCAAGATATAAGCTACGCCTTACGGAACAGAAGCCTAGCCACAGTACCCTTGGAAAGTATAAGTCATACTGAAGCTGGAGGGATTCTGGAAACCACTACAGACACCAACAAAACAAAACACACTAATAGAAAACAAAAGACTCACAAAACAAAGAGAGGAGCACCTGCGGTGGTTTCAACTAGAGCTATTAAGGCAGCTAAAAGCGAACAATCTAAGAAGGGAGTAAATGTAAAAGTAACGCCCTCTGTCCGTACCTTTTTCAAAGTGCAAGAAAAGTCGGTAAAGGAGGACATACCACTAAACGAAGAAATATCGAACGCTATCTGTTACAAGATGCAAGAAATAACATCTCCTTCCAAAATTGGAATTGCGGAATCCCCAAATCGCTTCCAAATACTGATGGCAAAGGGTAATGAAGATGAATGTCTTTTAGACGTAGAGGATGGCCCACAACCGGTTAAAAACCCAATAAACGATATGGCTTCAAACTATCAAGAAGATGATTCGGACTCACTCCCACAAGGGGAGATAGGCAGACTGACTGCTTCATTGCTACTGAAAGAAATGAAGTTGGGCTTTGCTAAATCGGAAAGAAACCAGGAAAAAATACAAGCGTCTTGTGAAGCGTTGGAGTCAAAAGTTAATGCTCTGTTTGACCGGGTGTCAGAAATGGAAACCGCTGTGGAAAAAACTAGGGAAGAAGTGAAAATATGCCAAGTTGATATCAGCAAATTAAAAACCACTGAGAAGGAATTGAGGGACAAGGTTGAAATTTTAGAGAACAATTCACGAAGAAACAACCTACGTATTTTAAACATTCCGGAAGGCTCAGAGGGCCAGAATATAAAAAATGTCTTGGTATCCCTGTTGAAGGAATGTTTCCCGGAACTGGAAGAGAAAGTACTGGATGAAGATATCCAAAGAGTGCACAGAGACCCTTTCAGACGAAGTGTGCAAAGGAAAAACCCTCGGAGAATATTGATAAATTTTAGAACTTATTCTCTCAAAGAAAACATACTAACTAGGGCACTGAAAGCAGGCACTATTGCCACGAAAGACTACAACTTCAAAATTCGATCCGATATATCGAAAACTACACTGGATCGTCAATGGGCACTTGGGTCTTACATGCAAGAACTGAGAACATTAGGAGCTACTGTTCAGATGAAATTCCCGGCATTACTAAGAATCATGTGGGATAACAAAACATACAACGTTAAAGAACCAAAAGAGGTCGAGACATTACTTGAGCAAATTAAAGCAAAAAAAACAAGGGCCAGCTAAGTTAAACGAATGACCTCAAGAAGATGGAGCTCGAACAGGGCAATAATATTTGCCCAAAGACAGATGGGAGGGTTCTCCAGGGGAGGGTGATGGGTGTTAATTTAGGTTATTTTATTTTTGTGAGCACAAGCTTATGGCTTATTGAGTGGGGAGCATTAGGGGAAAAAACTAAAAAAAAAAGTGTCCGATATGCAAGATTCAGGGAAGACAAGGTCCTGAAAGAGGTACCATTTATCAATACGATTATAGCCTGGGGAAAGAGTGAGAAAGGAAGCGAGCAGTAAGCATAGATGGTAACATTAGAGGGTAAAATTAAAATTATAACATGGAATGTTAACGGTCTAAGGGTGAGGAGAAGACGACAGAAAATATTTGAATGTTTGAAATGATACAATTGCGATCTTATAATACTACAGGAAACCCACCTGTTAAAATCAGAGTGGCTTGAAATGATAAAACATGAAAATTGGGTGGAAAAATCAATTTGTACAAATCAGTCCTGCTGTATCAAAGGTGTAGCAATAATTGTTAAAAAACCGTCAAAGATAAATATTCTAGAAGAATTTGAAGATTCAAAAGGCAGATGGGCAGCAGCCAAGATTAATTCAGAGGGAAAACTTCTCCTTGTAGTTGGATAATATGGTCCAAATACGGATGATCCGGCCCCCTTACAAGCCTTGTACGCCCAGTTAATTAATTTTTCTATCCCAATAATTATAGGGGGAGATTTTAATCTATTACTAGATCCAATAAAAGATAGACACCCGCCAGGGAGAGCTTCGAACCTACCTAGAATGAGGGAGTGGATTATTAGGTTTAAAGAAGACTTGGGATTAGTGGATATATGGAAGAGTAAAGGGGATCAAAATAATAGATTTACATACAAAAATCAAAAGTATGGGCACGCTTCAAGAATAGATTATTTCTTGATAGATAAATTATTAAGCAAACATGTTACAAAAGTAAATCACTTACCAGCTCATCTATCCAACCACTCCCTAGTTCAAATCGAATTAATCCAAAGCTATACACAGGGTGAGGTTAGGTGGACTGTTAGACTTGGCATCTTTTGGCGTGTTTCCCCTGACTTTTTGCTTTCTGACCTCCCGGTTTTGACTCTGTTTTTGCTGGTGTAATGATTCTGCGCACTTTCCTCACTGCTGTCCAGTGGGAAAGTGCAAGTGCTCCTGTATAAAATGTGTTATGGATTGGTGTTTCCATGATTGGCCTATTTGGTTTATGTGTCAGTCCCTTGTAAAGTGCACTGCGAGTGCCCGGGCCTATAGACCAAATGCTGTTGGTGGGCTGCAGCACTGGATTGTGCCACCCACGCAAACAGCCCGTAAAGTGTAACTCGGGCCTGCCATTGCAGAGCCTGTGCGCAGCCTGGGGCTGCCATATCGACTTGGCAAGTGCACACACTTGCAAGTCCCTAAACCTTCCCTTTGCTACATGTTAGTCACCCCTAAGGTAGGCCCAAGGTACCCCTGTGGGCAGGGTGCGTTGTATGCGAAAGGTAGGACATGCCCTGGTGTGTGTGGCATGTCCTGATAGTGAATTACAGCCTAGTTCGTTTTTCACTATTGCAAGGCTACCTGTTCCCCCTAGGCCAGAACGGGCAGTTTTGATTATTACAGCTTATAATCCTAACTGACCCCGGGAACATGGTAGAAATTCGAGTTTAGTATGCCTGGACTCAGAATGATAAAATGCATCTTTTAGTAAAGTTGGTTTTAACATTCTGTGTTTGAAAATACCACTTTTAGAAAGTGGGTATTTTCTTGTCTAACCATCCAAGCCTGCCTCTGCGAGGTTGTGTATTCCTTGTCTGGAATGTGAGTGACAGGGGCTGGGGGATGCCAGGAGACAGGGTGAGTCAGCGCAGGGCTGAATAGCAAGATCTACATGTAGATGGGTGGGAGGGGTCGCACCTGGGCCCTGAATAGGACAGTGCCTTCCCTCCACAATGCTGGCTCCACCTCCTGTGGTGCGTCTGATGTCCCTGGCCTACTCACTGAAAGAAGGGACGGAGACTTGTCAACAAAGTGCTCCAGAACTGGTTTGGACTAGGCAAATGCCTCTCTGCCTTCAGAGAACAAAGGAATTTGGGATATAAATATTGGGGCCCTGACCCCATGAATTTAGATCTCGCTGGAATCAAGGAACCTGCCAAGACGAAGAGCTGGAAGAGCTGCCAGGAGGAGTACTGCCCCTTTGCTGTGTTGTTGCTTTGTTGGGTTGGCCTGCAGCTGCTGCTTCTGCCTTGGGCAGTGAAAGGAAGGAACTTTCTGCAAACTTGTGCTGAGTATCTCCAAGGGCCTGGAACCGAGCTGGCCTCCTGTTAAGAAGTCTCAGGGACTGCAAAGACTTCACAAGCCTATGGGTACCGCTTCTGGAACGCTGTTTCAGTTGCCACAGAGGAAGGGAACTGCAACCGACTCCGTCAACCGAATCCATCCCTGGCCAGTGACCTGTTTGCACCGCAGGCCGCATCGCCCGCTTCGCATCGCAGCCCTGGTCTCACGGTGGGCGACGTCCGACGCCGCCAACACCGAGCCGCTGCTTGCACCGTGACCTGTGGGCACCGCAGTTCGCATCGCATCGCTTCACTGAACCAGCCGGACCCGACCGACGCGGTCGCTGCAACTGGCTCAAGAGTCGTGACCGCACCGCATTTGGGGCACCGCTCGCACGTCTGCGACGCACCGCTCCGACTCGCACCGCTGTCCGACGCCAGCTCCCGCACTCCGGCTAGGTCGCCTGCATCGCAACCTGTCAGCACCGCATCGAGCATCGTCTCACCCTGCATCGCATGCCTTGGACTCACCGACCCCGTCTGCACGACGCTCATCGAGCCGCTGCCTGCACCGCATCGAGGGACACCGCACCTTGCATCGCTCCGTCTTGCACCGCAACCGCGACGAACGCCGACCGGCTCGTACACTCCGTACCAGCCACAACGAGAAAGGTACTGTAACCGAGTCTGTTCACGACTCTGCTGGCCCGTATCGACGCGGTCGGCTGGAACTGTTAGACTCTGTGGTTTTCAGCATCGCGGTAGGCTCGGACGGAGCTACCGACTCGTCACGAACTTTGCTTTTGTGCTATTCCTGCAAAGAAGAAGTTACCGTATCAAGCATTCATTCGTAAAGTATAGTATTGTGGATTTTTGTCGTAATTGGTCTTGTCTTGAGTATATAAAATATTGGTTATTTTTCTAAACTGGTGTGGTGTCCGTTTGTAGTGCTTACACAGTATTACTGTTGGTTATGTGCAAATGCTTTACACACTGCCTCTGAATTAAGCCCGACTGCTCGTGCCAAGCTACCACGAGGGTGAGCAGGGGTTACTTCACGAGTGTAACACCCTTACCCTGACTAGGAAGAAGGGTCCCTACTTGGACAAAGGTGCAAGCCCTTGCCAACTAGAGATCCCATTTCTAACATTGGTTGTCAGCGGTGAGGATAGGACTTGTGTTTGCACTTGACTTACAGTGATTGGTGTGCACTACTACCATATCGCAGACCATTACGTACCACATACTGGTTCTTTTTCTTTTGGCCTATTTTTGATCTTGCCAGTTTTCAACTCACTACTTTTGTCATGCCTGAATCAATTGCATCATCCGTTGCATCTCTGGAAGTTATCTTTGAGGAGGATAGGTTGGAATCCTACGCCGTAAAGGAGCTACGGGCGATTTGTAAAAACCTGAAAGTCCAAATTAAAGGCCTCACAAGGAAGGAGGAGCTACAGAAGGCGCTGAGGGCCTGGGTAGCAGCCAGACATGCCAATGGGCAGCCTGGTAATCTCAGTGAGGAGGTGGAGGAGCCTATTTCCAGGGTGGATGTGCTTTTGGGTAGGTGGGAACCCGCCAGATCAGGCAGCAGCAGTCTGTCCCCAGAGGAGCTGGAGGACAGGCGGGAGGCAAGGCAGTTTGAGCTGCAGAAGCTCAGACTGGAGAGTGAGCGGGAGGAGAAGAGATTGGCCATAGAGGAGAGGAAGATGCTCTTAGAGCATGAGAGAGAACTGAAGGAGCTAGAACTTAGGAGTAAGTCAGGCTCAGATGGTGGCAGCAATTCGTCCAGAAAGGCAGACAGGATTGTGCACATTCCCAAGAACGTAGGCAAGGAGTTCAAGAAGGGGGATGACATACAAAGGTGGTTTCAGGGGTATGAGGCAGCCATACACATGAATGGGGTCCCTGAGGAGAATTGGGGAGCAGGATTGTGGCCACTTTTCCCTGAAGAAGCAAGGGATGCTCTGATAGCTTTGGGTAAGGGGTATCACCTCACCTATGCTGACATGAAGGATGCCCTTCTCACTAAGTATGGTCTTACTCCTGAAAAGTACAGGGATCAGTTCAGGTCCAGTAAGAAGTCGGATGCCAACACTTGGTTGGAATGTGTGGATGTGTTCTGCAGGTCTCTGGATGGTTGGGTAAAGGGCAGTAGTGTAACAGATTTTCAGGGGCTCTACAACTTGATTGCATGGGAGCACTTGTCTAGTCTATGTTTTGCAGATCTGCGCCAGCACCTAGTTGATAGTAAGCTAACTGACCCCAGGAAGCTTGCTATGGAAGCGGACCGCTGGGTGAGTACCAGGGTCCACAAGAAAGCGTTTGGGGGAGACTCAGCCAAAGGTGGGCAGGGTCCCCAGCAGAAAGGTGGGGGGACAAGGGTAAAGCACAGGAGTTCTCTAAAGGGCCCCAAACTAGTACCCAGGGTAAAGGTTCCCAGCCCCCGGTGATAAGAAGAAAGGGGTCTCCACAGGGAAGCCTGTTGAGACCGGCCCCGCAAGTGTTATGCATGTGACCAGGTAGGTCACTTTAAGGGGGACCCCAAGTGCCCAAAGGGGACACCGCCACCCACCGGTGGACAGTCCAAAGTGTTGGCTAGTGTAGCGCTTGGGGAGGAGGGGTGCCCACAGGAGGGTGGGGATCCCGCAGAAATGACCCTTGTCTCACTAGGGGACAGTGAGATGGTCCCAGGAAACCAGGTGCCCCCTAACACAAAGAAATATAGCACCTGGGTGACCATTAATGGGAACAGGGTAGAGGCTCTCAGAGACACTGGAGCCAGTGTGACCTCAGTCCGGTGTCACCTGGTGTCTGAGAAGCAAGTAGTTCCCGGAGCATTCCACCAAGTAGTTGCTGTAGACAACTCAGAGCGCCAATGTATGGTGGCGCAGGTTCCCTTTGAGATGGGGGGTCTCAGGTCCCTTGAGGGTGGTTGTGAGCCATACCATGCCTGTAGATTGTCTGCTAGGAAACGACCTGGAGCAGTCCTTATGGAAGGAGGTTGAGCTCAGGTCTCACTTGGAAGATGCTTGGGTTGCCAGAGTGGGCATGCGTGTCTACTCGGTCAATGGCAGCCAGAAAGGGTGATCAAGAGGACTTGGAGCCTGGAACAGTGGCCCAAGTCCCTGCCAGAGAGAAAGGGCAGGGGTGCGGGAAACCGGCCCCCGAAGTTCCCACGGACCGGGAGGAGGCGGACCTCGAGGGGACGCACCGGTGCCTACAGGGGAGCAGGTAGCCGAACTGGGAGACATCTCTGAGCTGACCCATTGGCAGCAAGAAGGGGGTTCCACCCGGGAGGAGTTCTGCAGGGAGCAGAACGAGTGCCCTACTCTGGAGGGTCTGCGGCGGCAGGCTGCAGACCAGGCAGTCCGGGTCACATCTGATCTACTGGGAGAGTGGTCTCCTATACAGTGAGCCTAAGGTTGCTGAGCCTGGGTCAGCCCGTGTGCTGGTGGTACCCCAGCGCTTCAGGACCTTCCTACTGGGTCTGGCTCATGACGTGCCTTTGGCAGGACATTTGGGGCAGGACAAGACCTTTGACAGGCTTGTCACCCACTTCTTTTGGCCCCAAATGCGAAGGCAGTCAGATGCACACTGTAGGTCTTGCCAAACTTGCCAGGCAAGTGGTAAGAGTGGGAGGAAGGTCAAAGCTCCTCTCCAACCTTTTCCTGTTGTTGGAACACCCTTTGAAAGGGTAGGGATGGATATTGTGGGGCCACTGGATCCCAAGACAGCCATGGGCAACAGGTCTTGGTGGACCATGCCACCCGGTACCCGGAGGCAATCCCTCTCAGGACAACGACGGCGCCAGTGGTGGGCCGGGCGTTAATGGGGATCTTTTCCCGTGTGGGATTCCCCAGAGAGGTGGTTTCTGATAGGGGGACCAACTTCATATCCAAGTATATGACATCCCTGTGGAAGGAGTGTGGTGTAACCTACAAGTTCACCACTCCTTACCACCCACAAGGAAACGGTCTGGTGGAGAGATTCAACCAGACCTTGAAAGGCATGATCAAGGGTCTAACAGAACCCATGAGGCGTAAGTGGGACGTCCTCTTGCCATGCCTACTCTTTGCATACAGGGAGGTGCCTCAGAAGTCTCTTGGGTACAGCCCCTTTGAGCTCCTGTATGGCCACCCTGTCAGAGGACCTCTGAGTTTGGTAAAGGAAGGCTGGGAGGCAGCTCCCAGGAAAACTCCCCAGGATGTATTTAGCTACATGCTGGCCTTTAGAAACCAAACTGCCCGCTTCAGGAAACTCGCTCAGGCGAACCTAGAAGCAAGCCAGGAAGAAATGAAGAGATGGTATGACCAGAATGCCACTCTGGTCGAATTTCAACCTGGGCAAAAAGTGTGGGTCATGGCCCCAGTGGCACCTTGTGCCTTGCAGGACAAGTGGACTGGGCCATATGAGGTAAAGGAGCGCAAAAGTGACGTCACCTACCTGGTGGATTTGCAGGCTCCAAGGAACCCTTTGAGGGTCCTTCACGTGAACCGCCTCAAGCCCCACTTCGAGAGGTCCGAAGTGAGTATGCTCTTGGCGACAGATGATCAATCAATCAATCAATCATGTCACTTATAAAGCGCACTACATACCCGTGAGGGTCTCAAGGCGCTGGGGGAAGAGGGGGGTGGTGCTGCTACTGATCGAAGAGCCAGGTCTTGAGGAGTCTTCTGAAGGCCAGTAGGTCTTGGGTCTGTCGGAGGTTGGTGGGGAGGGTGTTCCAGGTCTTGGCGGCGAGGTGGGAGAAGGATCTGCCGCCGGCGGTCGTTTTCCGGATGCGGGGGACTGTGGCGAGGGCGAGGCTGGTCGAGCGGAGCTGGCGGGTGGGGGTGTAGAAGCTGAGTCGTCTGTTGAGGTAGGCTGGTCCGGAGTTGTGGAGTGCTTTGTGTGCGTGGGTGAGGAGCTTGAAGGTTATCCTCTTGTTGACAGGGAGCCAGTGCAGGTCTCTCAGGTGGGGTGTGATGTGGCTGCGTCGGGGGATGTCGAGGATAAGACGTGCAGAGGCGTTCTGGATGCGTTGCAGCCGTCTCAGGAGCTTAGCCGTCGTTCCTGCGTAGAGGGCGTTTCCGTAGTCCAGCCTGCTGGTGACGAGGGCCTGGGTGACTGTTTTTCTTGTTTCGGTGGGGATCCACTTGAAGATCCTGCGGAGCATTCGGAGGATGTTGAAGCAGGATGAGGAAACGGCGTTGACCTGCTTAGTCATGGAGAGGGTGGGGTCGAGGATGACCCCTAGGTTGCGTACGTGGTCGGTGGGTGGCGGGGCTGTTCCCAGTGATGTTGGCCACCAGGAGTCGTCCCAGGCTGAAGGGTTGGAACCAAGGATGAGGACCTCCGTCTTGTCCGAGTTCAGCTTCAGGCGGCTGGTCCTCATCCATTCCGCCGATGGGGTGGAAGAGGAGAGTGAGCCTCTCCCTGACCTCCTGTCTACCAAGGAGCATGATGGGTCAGTAGAGGGTGTGATCCTCTCCCCTACTCTGACTCAGGAGCAGCAGGGGGACTGTCGCCAGTTGTTGGGACAGTTCGCCCCACTGTTCTCTCTGACCCCCGGTGTTACTCACTGGTGTACCCATGACGTGGACACTGGTGACAGCCCTCCTGTGAAGCACAAGATTTACAGGTTGACTGACCGGGTCAGAGCCAGCATCAAGGAGGAGGTCTCTAAGATGCTGGCATTAGGGGTGATTGAGCCCTCCCACAGTCCTTGGGCCAGCCCAGTGGTCTTGGTCCCAAAGGCTGCGGCGCCCGGTGCCACTCCAGAACTCCGGTTTTGTGTGGACTACCGTGGGCTCAATGCCGTCACCAGGACTGACGCGCACCCCATCCCCAGAGCTGATGAGCTCATTGATCGGTTGGGAGCTGCCCGGTTCCTCAGCACGTTTGATTTGACGTCTGGGTACTGGCAGATTGCCTTAACCGATGGGGCCAAGGAGAGATCAGCATTTTCAACCCCAGAAGGTCATTACCAATTCCGGGTGATGCCCTTTGGGTTGAAGAATGCCCCTGCCACCTTTCAGAGGTTGGTCAATCAGGTGTTGGCTGGGCTGGAGGATTTCAGTGCTGCCTACCTGGATGACATTGCTGTGTTCAGTTCCAGCTGGGAAGAACATTTACAGCACCTTGAGAAAGTGTTGAGGGCTCTGCAAGGGGCAGGCCTCACGATCAAGGCCAGTAAGTGCCAGATCGGGCAGGGTTCTGTGGTGTACTTGGGACACCAGGTAGGAAGCGGCCAGGTGGCGCCCCTACAACCCAAGATTGACACCATTTTGGCTTGGGAACCCCCAAGACCCAGACAGAGGTGAGAGCCTTCTTAGGTCTCACCGGTTACTATAGGAGATTTGTTAAGGGCTATGGCACCATCGTTGCCCCCTTAACAGAGCTGACCTCTAAGAGGCAGCCCAGGAAAGTGATCTGGACTGAGTCCTGCCAGAAAGCTTTTGATGCCCTGAAGGCAGCCATGTGCACGGCGCCCGTGCTCAAGGCACCTGACTTCTCCAAGGAATTTGTCGTGCAGACTGACGCTTCAGAGCATGGTGTGGGAGCGGTGCTCTCACAACTGAACGAAGAGGGCCTGGATCAGCCTGTAGTCTTCCTTAGCAGGAGACTACTTCCCAGGGAACAGAGGTGGAGTGCCATAGAAAGGGAAGCTTTTGCTGTGGTCTGGGCGCTGAAGAAGTTGAGACCATACCTGTTTGGGACTCACTTCCGGGTACAGACAGACCACAGGCCCCTCAGATGGTTGATGCAAATGAGGGTGAGAATCCAAAACTGCTGAGGTGGTCCATCTCCCTACAGGGAATGGACTTTACGGTGGAACACCGTCCTGGTACAGAACACGCCAACGCAGATGGTCTGTCCAGGTTCTTCCGCCTTAGTGAAGAGAACTCCAATGGGGTTGGGTAGTTCTCCCTACTTTCAGCTGGAGGGGACATGTGTTAGACTTGGCATCTTTTGGCGTGTTTCCCCTGACTTTTTGCTTTCTGACCTCCCGGTTTTGACTCTGTTTTTGCTGGTGTAATGATTCTGCGCACTTTCCTCACTGCTGTCCAGTGGGAAAGTGCAAGTGCTCCTGTATAAAATGTGTTATGGATTGGTGTTTCCATGATTGGCCTATTTGGTTTATGTGTCAGTCCCTTGTAAAGTGCACTGCGAGTGCCAGGGCCTATAGACCAAATGCTGTTGGTGGGCTGCAACACTGGATTGTGCCACCCACACAAACAGCCCGTAAAGTGTAACTCGGGCCTGCCATTGCAGAGCCTGTGCGCAGCCTGGGGCTGCCATGTCGACTTGGCAAGTGCACACACTTGCAAGTCCCTAAACCTTCCCTTTGCTACATGTTAGTCACCCCTAAGGTAGGCCCAAGGTACCCCTGTGGGCAGGGTGCGTTGTATGCGAAAGGTAGGACATGCCCTGGTGTGTGTGGCATGTCCTGATAGTGAATTACAGCCTAGTTCGTTTTTCACTATTGCAAGGCTACCTGTTCCCCCTAGGCCAGAACGGGCAGTTTTGATTATTACAGCTTATAATCGTAACTGACCCCGGGAACATGGTAGAAATTCGAGTTTAGTATGCCTGGACTCAGAATGATAAAATGCATCTTTTAGTGAAGTTGGTTTTAACATTCTGTGTTTGAAAATACCACTTTTAGAAAGTGGGTATTTTCTTGTCTAACCATCCAAGCCTGCCTCTGCGGGTTGTGTATTCCTTGTCTGGAATGTGAGTGACAGGGGCTGGGGGATGCCAGGAGACAGGGTGAGTCAGCGCAGGGCTGAATAGCAAGATCTACATGTATATGGGTGGGAGGGGTCGCACCTGGGCCCTGAATAGGACAGTGCCTTCCCTCCACAATGCTGGCTCCACCTCCTGTGGTGCGTCTGATGTCCCTGGCCTACTCACTGAAAGAAGGGACGGAGACTTGTCAACAAAGTGCTCCAGAACTGGTTTGGACTAGGCAAAGGCCTCTCTGCCTTCAGAGAACAAAGGAATTTGGGATATAAATATTGGGGCCCTGACCCCATGAATTTAGATCTCGCTGGAATCAAGGAACCTGCCAAGACGAAGAGCTGGAAGAGCTGCCAGGAGGAGTACTGCCCCTTTGCTGTGTTGTTGCTTTGTTGGGTTGGCCTGCAGCTGCTGCTTCTGCCTTGGGCAGTGAAAGGAAGGAACTTTCTACAAACTTGTGCTGAGTATCTCCAAGGGCCTGGAACCGAGCTGGCCTCCTGTTAAGAAGTCTCAGGGACTGCAAAGACTTCACAAGCCTCTGGGTACCGCTTCTGGAACGCTGTTTCAGTTGCCACAGAGGAAGGGAACTGCAACCGACTCCGTCAACCGAATCCATCCCTGGCCAGTGACCTGTTTGCACCGCAGACCGCATCGCCCCGCTTCGCATCGCAACCCTGGTCTCACCGTGGGCGACGTCCGACCGCCGCCAACACCGAGCCGCTGCTTGCACCGTGACCTGTGGGCACCGCAGTTCGCATCGCATCGCTTCACTGAACCAGCCGGACCCGACCGACGCGGTCGCTGCAACTGGCTCAAGAGTCGTGACCGCACCGCATTTGGGGCACCGCTCGCACGTCTGCGGCACGCACCGCTCCGACTCGCACCGCTGTCCGACGCCAGCTCCCGCACTCCGGCTAGGTCGCCTGCATCGCAACCTGTCAGCACCGCATCGAGCATCGTCTCACCCTGCATCGCACGCCTTGGACTCACCGACCCCGTCTGCACGACGCTCATCGAGCCGATGCCTGCACCGCATCGAGGGACACCGCACCTTGCATCGCTCCGTCTTGCACCGCAACCGCGACGAACGCCGACCGGCTCGTACACTCCGTACCAGCCACAACGAGAAAGGTACTGTAACCGAGTCTGTTCACGACTCTGCTGGCCCGTATCGACGCGGTCGGCTGGAACTGTTAGACTCTGTGGTTTTCAGCATCGCGGTAGGCTCGGACGGAGCTACCGACTCGTACGAACTTTGCTTTTGTGCTATTCCTGCAAAGAAGAAGTTACCGTATCAAGCATTCATTCGTAAAGTATAGTATTGTGGATTTTTGTCATAATTGGTCTTGTCTTGAGTATATAAAATATTGGTTATTTTTCTAAACTGGTGTGGTGTCCGTTTGTAGTGCTTACACGGTATTACTGTTGGTTATGTGCAAATGCTTTACACACTGCCTCTGAATTAAGCCCGACTGCTCGTGCCAAGCTACCACGAGGGTGAGCAGGGGTTACTTCACGAGTGTAGCACCCTTACCCTGACTAGGAAGAAGGGTCCCTACTTGGACAAAGGTGCAAGCCCTTGCCAACTAGAGATCCCATTTCTAACATGGACCTTAGACCGCACACTTTTATTACACGAGCAAATTATAGGGAAGTTGAAGCTCATAACAGAGGAATATTTTCAAATTAACACAAACGGTGAAGTTTCATTGCAAGGAGTGTGGGACGCATATAAAGCCGTAGTTAGAGGAGTCCTGATTGGACTAGCTGCAGAAAGAAATAAGGAAACTAGACATATTATAACCCATTTAGAATCAGACACATTAGATCAACATAGGAGTTATGAAGCAGCAACCTCTGAAATAGAACAAGAAAGAGTAAAAGATGAAATTCTGAAGAAGAAAATGGAATTATCTAGCTATTTGGAAGGAAGGATAATGAAAAGATGGGAGGCTAGCCGATTGTCAAATTACGAATACGGCGAAAATAGCGGGAAACTCTTAGCGTGGAAAACTAAGACCGACAACAGCAGGAATAGAATAACAGCAATACATAGCGACTCGGTAGGTGCGAAGGTAGAGAGCAGGACAGAGATAGAAGAAGCTTTTGAAGACTTTTTTCAAGCACTGTATAATGCCGATCATACACCCTCAGTCAATATGATAGATTTATATTTGAGGGAATCAAAGTTACCAAACTTGGGAGAGGGGCTTAGTGAAGCATTGAATGCGGAAAATACCTGTGAAGAAGTGTTAGACATTTTTTAAAAATCCAAGAAAGGGAAAGCTGCAGGCCCGGACGCCATTCCAATGGAATTATATGTAGCTTTAAGAGAAACATTAATTCCAAGATTAACGGATCTTTTTAATAATATATACCTGAAAGGTCTTGAGCTCCCTAAATCCTGGAATGACGCCACCATCAGCCTAATCCTAAAATCAGGAAAAGATCCCCTCAGATGTGAGTCATACAGACCTATATCACTCCTAAATTGTGATTATAAAATTTTTACGCAAATACTAGCTGTAAGGATTGGAATCATTACTGGTAAACTCATACATACTGACCAAAAAGGATTCATAAGAGGCAGACAATTACATGATCTTACTCATCAATTAATCCGTGCTATTGATATAGCCACTGAAGGGAAGTTACCACTAGCAGTTTTAACTTTTGATGCTGCGAAAGCATTTGATCGTGTAAATTGGGTATACCTGCAGGAAGCTATCAAACAATACGGTTTAGGAGGGTTTTTTTTAAGAGTAATAAGAAACATATATACAGCGCCAGCTGCAAAGTACTTATAAATGGAGGCTTATCAAAACGAATCCAGATTGGAAGAGGGACGAGACAGGGTTGTCCCTTGTCTCCTCACCTCTTCAATCTTTACATAGAACCGCTGGCCAATATGATAAGGAGATCCGAGGGAATTACCCCATTTCAATTTAATGGCTGGTCAAATAAAGTGGCATTGTATGCAGACGATTTAATGGTTTACACGAGTGACCTTAATAAGACCCTCCCCTTTATCACAAAGTTGTTAGCCGATTTTGGATAAATTTTGGGCTACCATGTAAACATTCAGAAAACGGAAATAATGCACTGGAATGTAGAAACACCAATAGCGGAATCTAAAAATAGTATTAAGTATTTGGGAATAGAGGTATCGAAAAACATCAATGAAATTACTCAAGTAAATCTAAAATTAAAGATTAAGGAAATGAGGAAATTATTAAAAGCATGGAGTTGCCTATCCTTGTCCTTTCTGGGGCGTTCAAATGTAATAAAAATGTCTATTTTACCAAAGTTCACTTTTTTATTTAATACTATACCATGGCTAAAAAGATACAGAGTGAAATTAACAGCTTCATATGGGCCTCAAAAGGAGTGAGGATAGCATGGAGAAAATTGTGCCAGAGGAAATACGGAGGGTATTGCTAGCCCAGACCTGCTTTCTTACTATAGAGCCTTTCATTTTAAACATATAAGAATCCTTTTTAGACTTCATGCCGATTACTCTTCTTACTGGAAAGTTGTAACAGAAGGAGACCATTGTTTATATAAGTTTGGACATCCGAAATACTTCAAGAAGATTAAATTAAAAGTTCTTAACAATGCATATAAGTTATGGTATGAAATCAGAAGAATATGGAAGATCCCGTATTACAGCCGGTTAGCACCCATTTGGAGGTCTCCAGGAACCCCAGAGTGTCTAAAAGACTCATTAGCAATCACACTGAGGGAAGCAGGCATAACAAGATGGGGACAATTGACTGACTTTGGGTCGTTAATAAGTTGAAAATCACTATTTGAAGCAACACAGGGCAAGATCTCCAGGTTTAAATATTATCAGTTACTAAACTGGACAAAAAATCAGGAAAAAAGTTTAGTAACCACAGCGGAACTGGAGAACGAACTTTTAAGTGACGTACGGAAAAAGGAAATATCGAAATGGTATTGGCATTTGATACAAATAACAGAAGACGAATTTACAGTCCCAGATGAAATATGGAGGAAGATCTTCCCAACCCAAGACTTGCATCATCTCTGGCAAGTATCCTGCACTCTTTTATGGCAAACTATAATTTCTGCACCCCTTAGGAGAAACCATCTCTTTACTTTACATAGGTCATATTGGACCCCGGAAAGACTCTCCAAACTGAACAACCAGGTGGTAAGGAATTGCCCAAAATGTGGGGACCCAGGGGCGAATGACATCCACATGTTTTACCAGTGTCCACAACTGGGAATCTTCTGGGAAGAAGTGGGTAAGGCTATTGATAAAGTCTTAGAAATAAATATCAAGGTAAGCCCACTAACTGTTATTTTTGGTATTTTGGACAGTAACATTTCTACTACTGTATTAAGTAAAAGACAAAAATGTTTATTATTTACTTTAATTATACTAGCAAGGCGCGAGATATGTTTGAATTGGATTCTTACCAACCCCCCTAGGGTGACAGAGTGGATCGGCTCAGTAAGGAAAGTTAGGTTTCTAGATAAACAAAGAGGGAACAGATTTAAAACCAGGTTTTGGGACCTATGGGATAAACTAATGAGGTAGGGTAGGGAGGAATGTCCAATGATTACACACAATGCGATCTTGTAGATTCGAATGATCGGCATGGAGGTTCTGTGACCGACTTTCAAATGAATCTAAAGGTTCTAAGACATTCTAACCCTCGGCACCATATCAAAGGGCGGTCTCCAGTCAAGCCGATCGGAACCACGACAAGGGACCTTGTCTAACATAACCATAAAAATCGCATAAATGAGGACAAAGAAAAAAAAAAGAAGAATACGGCACACCTTTGTGTTTTTTCTTGCACTGGCACTAAAAATAGCTGCCTAGTGGCAATACAGACACTCTTGCACAATAGTGCAAGGGTGCCTGCGTTGCAGGGATGATTGTTTATGTGCAGGAAGGTGTCCCTTCCTGCACATAAACAATCAATAATGGTGATCTGCTACTTCTAGTCACATCTTGACTTCTATTTATTGGATTTTTGTCGTTTTGGTCTTGTGTTACTCAGATAAATATTCTCTATTTTACAGAACTGGTATGGAGAGTTTCTGTGTGGTTTTCATTGAGTTACTGTAATTTAAGTGTTAAATAAATACACATTGCCTCTTAAGTTAAGCCCGACTGCTCTGTGTCAAGCTACCAGAGGGTGAGCACAGGTAAATTTAGGGTGTGTATCTGATTTACCCGGACTAGAGTGGTGGTCCCTACTTGGACAGGGTGCAAACCTCTGTCCACCAGAGACCCCATTTATAACATTGGTGATCAGCGGTGAAGATAGGACTTGTGTTTGTGTAATACCTGATAATAATTCAGTGTTCAGTACAACTCCATACCTAAGACCAATTCAAATCTATTCCTCCTGATTGGCAAAAAGTTTGTCTGTCTTGTGCTTATTGGCAATTTTTAAATGTTCAATTCTCCCTGATTGGCCTTTTCGATTTTTCTGCTAAATGATGTCTCTCTCTGGCGAAGCCACACCTGCGCCTGCAGGAATTGAGTTTGAGCTAGCCAGGTTAGAATGCTACACTGTGTAGAAGCTGAATGATTTCTGCAAGGACTTCAAAGTTTCTACATAGGGCTTCACCAGGAAGGTACAGCTACAGAAAGCTTTAAGGGCCTAGGCAGAAACCCAGGAGGCAGGGGATGACTTCCAAGAAGAGGAGGAGCAGGAGATCCCGGAGGAGGAGGGTGACCTAAATCTAGAGTCTAAAGTGGCTTTGTAACTGCCTGCGGATTGGTCCAACAACTTGCCAGGAGCATTAGTGGGTACCAGAGCAGGGAGCAGTGTATCCTCAAGGAGCCTGTCACCAGAGCATGTGGCAGACAGGAGAGAGGAAAGAAAATTAGAATTGGAGCTTGCCAAGTTGGAACAGGCTCGTGAAGAAAGGAAGATGGCCATGGAGGAGGGGAAACTTGCCCATGAGCTCAGCTTGAGAGATCTAGACATAAGAGTTCTACAAGTGGGGTACAGCAACAGCAGTAATGGTGGCAGTATACCTACAGGATATGGTGCCCAGCTACAATGTAGGAGATGACATGGATAAATGGCTGGCAGGCCATAAAGTGGCTTTAAAAGTGCACAGGGTCCAAGAGGAGGGCTGGAGGGTAGTCTTTGACAGTACATGCCCACAGTGGGAGGGACAAGCTCCTTTCATTAGAGGTGGGGGGCCAGACCAACTACACAGCCATGAAGGCCATTTTAGTCAGGAAGTTTGGTTTGACACCTGAGGAGTACAGGCAGTGGTTCAGGGCTAGTCACAAACTCTCTACACAGACATGGGTGGATTTCCTGGAATACACTGGTATGGCACTGAAGGGCTGGGTGAGGGGCAGCAAGGTTGATGATTTTGAAGGGCTATTCAACCTATTTTTGAAGGAGCACATTCTTGATAATCGTTTTGCAGAGCTGCCCCAACACCTGGCAAACTGACTGACTCTAGGAAGGTTGCTGAGGAGGGGGACATCTGGGTCAGCACCAGAGTGTCCAAGAAGGTACCTGGGAGTGACCCCAAGAAGAGTGGTTCAGGTTCCTCCCAAAATAGTGGGGTGGATGTCAAGAGCAACCCAGACAGGTCCTAGGGTAAGGGGGAAGGAAAGGGCTTCCAAGTCCCTTCTGAGAAGAAAGAGGGAGGCACTGATGGACAGTGGCCCAGGCCACCCCACTTCCAACCCCACTGCTTTGATTGATCCTAGTTAGGACATAAGCAGGGGTACACTATCTATCCAAAGAAACCACCCACTGGTGAGAATTCTACAGGGGAAGCGTATGTGGCCTTAAGGGAAGGTGGTCCCCAGGGGCAAATCAGAACATGCCATGATCTCCCTCAGCTGGGAGATACACATAGAGGGTGAGTTGGTGATCCCCGAGGGTGGGAGTTATCACTTTTACCAGGTGGGAGTGAATGGGGTCCCGACCACTGCTCTGGGGGATACTGGGCCTAGCAGGACCATGGTTGTTGCAGAGCTAGTCTCCCCCAGAGCAGTACACTGGTGATGTGTGTAGAGTGACTCCAGCCCAAAGGCAGGATTTTTTCCACTCTATGGCCATTGTGTCTCTACAGTGGGGTAGGGAGGTGACCCAGATGAGTGTCATAGTTAGTCCCCAGATGCCCATTGACTAATTCTAGAGCATGAGTTTCCCCCAGTGTCAGGAGAAGAGGGAGGGGCAGTCGCCACAGGCACCCTGACAGATCAGTTTTCTGTGGTTACTACTCCCAAATGGAGGGTGCAGAACCCCAAATGTAGGGGCGGGGGAGGAAGGACTCACCCCAGACTTCTGTCCAGCCCAAGGGTACAGACCCTGGGTTGGAGGACCAGTTGCAGGATACCATCCCTGAACTGCTGGGGGGTAGAGTGGAGAAAGGATGCAAGGCACCTGGGGTTATTCCCTCTACTCTGAGAAACCACAGAGGACAGAGACCCTTGGATGGCCTGGGGCTTGGCTGTTGACACTGACAGCTGTCAGTGGCCTCTGTTGGTTACTGCCCTTGTGGACAGAGTTTTCCTTGGGTTCGGGAACAAGTGGTGGAATAGGCTACATCACTTTGTTGGCCATGGTTGTACTGTATACCTACTGGGATGCATCTGTGAGCAAGTTACAGTTAGGTGCTGCACAGATAGGGTTCACAGGGAAGGAGGATTCCCCATGGGTTAGCTTAGTGGCCCCAGACAGCATAGGCAGAGGGATACAACTGGGTTCAGAGAAGCGTAGAACTGGAAACAACCCCTGCAGTAGTGGGAGAGGTGTGGTGCAGCAGCCAGAGCGGCTGACTCCGGAGCGCGGGGCTCACTGTTCTATCCCCGGCGCCGGCAGATCAGCATCCTTGACTCTAGGCAATAGCTCACTAAATCTCCCCAATGGCCCCCAGCGCCTTGAGACCCTTAGGGGTGATTAGTTTGCGCTTTACAAATACCGGATACTGATACAGTGGCCCATTGTGCAGGTTCTATTACCCTAAGCAGGAAAGTTCATCAAGGTATTGATTAGGCTAACCTGGCTTTAGGCTGGTGGGGGGATCGTGCGGGAAAGTTGCCCTGTCTGAAGGGTCACCCCAATAATTTGCCTTCCTCTTCCTCTTTTTGCTGAACTCTTTTGGTTGGCCTTAGGACTCTGAGCACTTTACCACTGCTAACCAGTGCTAAAGTGCATGAGCTTCTCCACTAAACATGATGACAGCGGTTTATACCTGATTGGCATATGTTTTGTATACTGGTAAGTCCCTTGTAAAGTGGTATATAATATACCATATGATCAGGGCCTGTACTTCAAATGCTACTAGTGGTCTTGCAGTACTCATTGTGCCACCCACAGAAGTAGCCTTTCAAACCTATCTAAGGCCTGCCACTGCAGTGCCTGTATGTGCCATTTACTGCCACTTTGATTGGGATTTAAAACTACTTGCCAAGACTTAAACTCCCCTTCTATTCCATATAAGGCACCCATAAGGTAGTCCTTAAGACACCCTAATGGCAGGGTGCTATGTAATTAAAAGGTAAGACATGTACCTTTATGTTTTTCATGTCCTGGTAGTGACAAATAGCCTATTTTGTTTTTCCCTACTGTGAGACCTTCACCTCTAATATGCCAGCATTGGAAATTCCTTAATATACTTTTAAGCTGTAATTCCTGATCAGAGAGGAGTAGCTTTTTCATGTTTGATAAGTTTGTAATGATAATGAGGAACCCTCCTTACTGGTGAAGGTCGAAGTAACAATACTGTTTTTAGAAATGCCACTTTTAGAAAGTGGACATTTCTGTGTATTCACTTCTCTTTGTACCTGTGAGCTAGTCTCCAATACACGTCTGGGCTGGGAGGCAGCTACACTTTGTGCATTCTCTCTAGACAGCCACTAACACAAGAAGGGCTGAGTGTGACAGAAGACTCCTCTGCATGCATTCATCTGCATTCTGAGAGCCTTCTTGGGCAGGAAGGGGAAGCATTGACTCACACTTAGATCAGAATAGACTGTATTGGGTCGTCACAAAAAACATTGATTTACCCCCCTGGGAGACAGGACTTGGCTGAAAGGGAACCTTGTGCACTTCAGAGAATTCTTTTGAAGTCACCCCCTACATCAAAGGCACTTTTGGTTATAAGTGCTAGGTCTCTGACCCCCTAAAATCAGACACTTCTGGATCTTGAACTGAACCTCTGTCAGATGGACTGCTGAGCTGCTTAAAGGGCTCCACTGGATTGCTTTTCTAGAAGGGCTGCTTTGCTGCTTGTTGCCTTGCTGTCTGCTGCTCCCTCACTGTGCTGGAAGGAGAGCTGTACTCTGCGTTCCCTCCAAGGGATCTCCAAGGGCTTGCTTGCTTGACTCCTGTTCTTCTGAAGTCTCAGGGACACAAAAGACTTCCTACAGTTTTGCTGGTGCTTCTGTACTCTGTCTTCTTTAAGTCCTACCCTTGCCTGAGGTCCCTACTCCAAGCTCTGGGCCTCAGAAGTGGGGGCCATATTATCAAGAAGGGCTTTAAAATTATCGCCGCTTTAGCGGCAGGAAACTGCCGCTAAAGCGGCGATAATGGACTTGATAATATGCCCTTGTGAATTCCAATAGCAGCCCATGTTGACACCAGAACATGGGCTTCTATGGGAATTCACAAGGGCATATTATCAAGCCCATTATCGCCGCTTTAGCGGCAGTTTCCTGCCGCTAAAGCGGCGATAATTTTAACGCCGTTCTTGATAATATGGCCCTGGGTTCTGTAGCTGCTTTTATCATCTACAGCTCTTGGGACCCTGAAATCAAGCTTTTGAGTCTTTACAACCACGAACGGGCCCATTCGTACTGAATGAATTCATGGGTACTTGTAGTGTGTGACTGTCACTGAGAAGAGAGCATCCTGGTGCTGTGCTAATGATGACAAAGGGAAGAGGGTAATCTCTTGGTGGTCACACCCTTCTGCTTACCGGCTCCAGAAAGCCTGACCCCTCCGCTGTGTGTTCACTTGGAAAGAAGAAACCACGGTGTAAAACAGTGACTTTTTATTCAAACAGTTCAAAGCATAAAACAATTCAATTTAAATGTTGCCCATGTACACATGAGCAGAATGAAAAAATAAATGCATCAACAATGTTCAAACTCAGTTGTTCAAAGAAGCAAATATATGACTAAAATATTATGCTATAAGCAGCTGCCTAAGGAGCAACCCTAACTCTAAAGAGGATGGGTAGGCTAGTGCCTAGAAGGCTAATCTATTTTTAAGAAAGCAACACCATTCAAGACTACGCAGTTTAAACTAAGATAAATGCAATGGCTTGGGTTAGGATGAGCTGAATTAGATAGACTGTCAAAGCCAAAAGGCTAAATTATTAAAAAGACTGAATAAGCTAATAGTGAAATAATCAGATAGGCTGACAAAGCCAATAGGCTATGCCATCAGATGGGCTGTTAAAGCCAAAAGGCAGAATTATCAGAAAAGAGTATTACCACCTTGGAAGTTGAAGCTCTAGCCCAGTTGTACGGACGATCGATCGCACGGGAACCCTCGGAATGCAGTCAAGCTCTGATGCAATGGAGAGTTCAAAGCTTATAGTGTGGGTGAGGCTCTTTTATATAGTTGAATGCAGAACTTTATCGTTAAATGCAGAACTTACGCCTACGTGTGCACGAGGCTTGACACGAGATGTGACGCAGGCCACTTGGCCACCTGCTTTACTGGAAAATTTTATATGAGAAGTGGTATCATGATAAAACAGAACTGGTGGCAGAAGGTCAGAGTTCTCTGACCGCAAAAAGTAAACAAAGGATAACTTTTACCGTGAAAAATGCTTTAGAATTAATATTAAATATATTAATTCTTGGTCAAGTTCCTGCCTTGGGTTCCAGTTTAGCAAGCGCGGAAAGTCCCATAGCTAAGAATATCATGAATCTTGCATGTGACACTGCCAGATGTTCCAACAGGTCGTCACATGGGTGGGGGCCACCCTTATTCTTGTAACTGTGGAAAGTTACAAGAAAGGGCTAATGTTGTATCTGGGTGAATGGGACAGATTTCTGCTAGCAGATCAGTGAGGCCTACGAGGTCTGTTTTATTATTATTATAAAAATGAGAGCAAGAGTCACTTGCATTTGGGCCTACACTTTTGTATCTAAGAAGGTATACTTGGGCCTATGTAAGATATGGTTTATCTAGGGAGCTGGGCTTGGGCCTATGTGAGATGTGCTACCAGGACAAGGGAAAGTGGACAATCTAAGACATTCTATCTGAGCCTGCCTGGTAGGGCCTATCTAGGAGTATCATGTTTGGTGGGTAGTGCAAAATCATTAATGGGCTTCTTGTTAAATGGTAATACGGGACTTTCGGGACCCTCCATCATCGACTACTACAAATTCCTGAGATATTGAATTAGATTAACCACCTACAGAGTGAGTCAGAGGCTCAGAAGAGCTAGGTTTTAAATTATTTTTTAAAAGATGCTTTGGATTCAATGAAACGCATGGGGCTGGGAAGGTGGTTCCATGCCTTGGAGCCTAGAACTGCAAGAGACTTTCCCTCTCGAGATTTCAATAGAAAAAAGGGGGGTTTCAGAAGATTAGCAGAAGATGATCTAGGGGCAAATAGGGGCAAAACCGGTCATTAAGGTATTTAGGGCTGGTAGTTTTGAAAGCTTGGTGGACAATCAGGAGTCATTTATAGAGGAAACTCTTTTGAATAAGTAGCCAGTGCAATGTATTAAACGCAGCTGACACAGAACTCTGCTTGGGAAGTTGTTAAACCAGTCTAGCTGCTGCATTCTGTACAATCTAAAGTTTATGGATGAGACGTTTAGTGCAACAAGCATAGAGACTATTACAATAGTCCAGTCTGGAGGAAATAAGGCCAATAGTTACAGTGTTCGTGGTAGTCAAAGGTAGAAAGTGGAAAACATTTTTCAAAAATTCTATGAGATTAAAGCTGAAGCTTTATGAGAAATTCCGATATTCCTAAACCACTGCAACAGAATGGCATGGGAGTTGGTATCAAATGCAGCGGGTAGATCTAATAAAATCAAGACTGCTTTTTACCTATGACCAAGGTCATTCTGATTGTTTTCGAGACTTGAAGAAGTGCTGACTCCATTGAGTGATTGGGCCTAAAGCCAGATTGTAGAGTATGGAGTAAATTGGAGTTCTCAAGAAAGGTCATAAGTTGTTGATTGACAAATTTTTCCAAGATTTTGCTCAGCATAGGAGAAGAGAAATAGTCCTTAAGTTGGACTTGGACTGTGCTGCTCACTCGATGGATCAGCGCATCCCACCGCAGCATTGTGTCCATGCACAGCAAGCATCACCGCCCGTGACCGTGAGGTCCCGTCTGCCGTCCGCGATGCCCGGCTGACTCTTCACGCCTGCAGGGTCATCGCTAGCGACACTCTACTTGCTCCCGCTAACTGTCTTCCCCACGACCGGGGCACCTCGCTCAGATTGAGAAGGGAAAAACGTCAGCGGGAACTGTTAGAAACTGTATCAGACTGGCGCTCCATTGCGGTCGGCGTGAACTTTGGATTTACCTCGGTCTAGCACAACCTAAAGTAACCTTTTAGTGCTATTGACTTATAAGCACTGTTTTTGGTTTATTTCAAAAGTCATAACTCCTGTTCTACTTATTGAATTTTTTTCTTGTTTTATTTATAAAAATATAATCTATATTTTTCACCCTGTGTGGAGTCTTTTTGCAATGAATTCATTGTGTTAATGTGTGTGCGTGTTGCACAAATACTGTACACATTGCCTTCATAGATGAGGCTGACTACTCTGTGCCAAGCTATCAGAGGGTGAGCACAGGTTATCTTATTGTGTATCTAGCTTACCCTGACAGGAGTAGTGGTTCCTGCCTGGCCTTGGTGCATACTTCAGCCAACCACGAATCCCATTATTAACAAGGGGGTAATCAAGAATCCAACCCAACGTAAGAACAAGATCAGCCACTGGCTCAAAAAACATCTTGACCTCAGCTTAGCCAATTTTGAACAAATTATCTTCGTGAGGCAGGTATCATGGATTGGATTCGCCCAAAAACCATTCGGAGGGGACACAATTGCAATTAATTTTAAAAATACTTATATAGTTAGTCTCTTGCTTTCCTGTTTCTGCAATCTTTATTGTGGAACTAGCAACAATTTGGGATTTTTACTCTTGTATATTATTATAAACCTGGTTTGTTTCTGTCTCATGTACCATGAAACTTCGAGCAACCTTCAGCTCTTATGACTTTAAGACCTATCTCACTTCAAAACCGCTTCTTACATTAGCAAGACGAGGCGGACATTGATTGACAATCCCAGGAAGAGCAGCACAATCGCAGAAACCCCCAAAATAGCCCATTTTACCTCTGGAGGCATAACTTTCCCAAATCCAGGTCTCATAAGGATAGTGAGCTGGTATATTGCAGGATATGCCACAGAGTGAAGTGCGGATTATCCTTCATAGAGTCATTTGACATTATTTTGTTTCAGGAGAGCTGTGAGGTATAGGAGATTCAGCATAATGGATATTTCTGTTACTCCATAGCAGCTCAACCATCTAGTTCAGAATGAATCAGAGGGGGTTTATCAATTTGGCTGAAGCTATCACTAAACTTTACGGTTAATCCTGTAAATGAAGATAGCAATGTGATTCAGCCACTACTTGTCAAATGTTGTAAAAATGTTAACCTACGTATATGTATTTTTCCATATTTATGATTTTTTTATTCTAATAATGACAATGATAAGGGATTGTTTGAAGTGATAGAAACCATTTTTACTCAGCATGGAGGGTTGTTGAAGTGTACAAATGTAGTATTATGCAAGGATTTTAACACTGCCGTAAATGTCAATACTTTAGAGCAAAATTACATTGAACAGTTCTTTGTTTCTAATACCTTTTCATGTTCTAGCCTCAGAGGTGTAGAGCTAGGGAATTTTATTTTGGCGGGGGCTTTGATTAACATTCACGAATCATAACAAACCCAAACCCCAGTCGTTCCAACTTTTGTTGGCAGAGCATGTGCATCCATTATTGACTACACGTTTTGTCTAGATCACTCAGTAGGCTTGTCTTTAATAGGGAAATAGTTAACTTGTTCATTGGAGATAACAGTCCTCTTACAATGTCTATCGATCTCCCTGTCTCACAGAGTCCCTGTGTGTGCCAAACACAGCAATTTGTGCCTAATATGGAAAATCTACCCAACCCTGCCATCTTTCTAGAATAACGAATTAGGGGTAAGCTTATGACTTTTTAAACTTGTCTCATAGAAGAGGGAGAGAGCGGTACTACAGTTCAGTCTTTTGCAGAGATATGCATGTCGATGATAAAATTACTTGAAGCCAGTCTCTCGTTCTAACATACGGACTACCAAGTGCTTTGACGCAGCGTGTTCCTTGGCAAACTGTAATCTGAGACCTACACTGGGCACTAGATCCAGGAATAAGGAGGAAGTAAGGAGGTGCAGGGCCCAATGTAAATATACTCTTTTGCTGAGAAAAAAAGAGATTAGTTTTAACAACCTCACAGCTATAATGGAAGCCAACAAATGGAAAGAACCCAAAACCTGGTTTACACTTAACTGTATCAGGAGTAGTAATAGAAACAGAATGCCACTCCCATATCACTTTATACCACTGGGTCTCTCATTTTTAAAGTGTTTATTGCCTCAGCAGCAGTGCAGTTACTAAAACGAACCAGCATGCCACTGCAGTAACCAGTGCCAGTCTACTGATACATCTAGAAGAAGTAATTACAGCCCTCCAGGATTGCCCCTCAAATAACATCCCTGGGACTAGCGGAGTTACGGTTGACCTATTCAAGTACAGTTATGATATCTGGGCTCCCCTGCGCTCCAATAGTTTCAATTGAGTGAATGCTGCCTCCCTGCCACCCTCTTGGTCCCCTTCTTTGATAGTACAGATTGTTAAGAATGAGTACCATTCAGATCCCCGTTGCTATCGGACAATCTTCCTTATTGATTCCACAGCCAAAATATTGGGGAGACTGATTTTTAACTGGATTAGATCCTGAACTAACGATCATAACATTTTTAGATTTTGTCAGTATGGGTTCAGCAACCAGCTTGGTATGGTGGAGCATGCCTGAATCTCCAACTTATTATCTGCAAATATGCATTTGCCAGGGACTGCCCACTGTACCTAGCCTTCATAAACCTGTCTAGCACATTTGAGAGCATTAACAGGTTCAAGCTAGAGCAATTGTTACTTGACAAAGGGCTGGAGCCTGCCTTGGTTAATTTCTTGTTCTTTTTCATTTGAACTTAACTACCAGGGTTAGATTTGTAGAGGATGGTGAGTGTACTGAGCCATGTGGGCTACAAAGAGGAGTCCGACAGGGTTGCATTTTAGTGCCAATCCTATTTATCCTCTACATTAATGACTTGAGTCATCACATGATTCTGTGTGGACATGATGTACCACAGATTGGCAAACTGCAGGTTCCAGCATTAGTTTACGCCAACGATGTCATGTTGTTAGCACTCACGCCATGGAGTCTGTCGCAGTTATTACTGGGTTTTGCTGATTTAATGACTGTCCTAGACATGGACATCAATTAAACCAAATGCCATACTACGGCATGTGGCCCTGAGAATCAATCCTTGAGAACAATTTATAAAAACTATAACAAGTTGTCAGTAGTGACCAGTTTACCATACTTGGGAATTCACTTTGACTCTAGGGGACTCTGGCATACTAATTTAGCCAAAAAGCACCTCACACGTACACAGTCAATTGATGCTCTTTTTAACCTGCTTCTAATGGTGGGGAGGGCAAACCAATAGCAGCCTTTCTAGAAATGTATATACCACAGTGCATCCCAGTTGCAACTTATGGTGCTGGAGTTTGGGGCTATGCAAATGCAGCCAGTATGCAAATTGAAGAAAATCGTTTTTGCAGCAGACTCCCATTCCCACCTCCTGTTGTCCACTCTTTGTCTGCAATGAACAACTATGGCTAACTTATATTGAAGATCTAATCAAACATTCCCCTTTTATGCATTGGTTGTCTATATGGAACAACCTCCAGGCAATTTTCAACCAGCAGGTGATCATGGATTGCCTTAACTGTGACCAGGGGATAAATATCCAGTGGCTTTCCTATGTCAAACTCTGCTTTGCTCAACTGAGCAGGCCTTCCCTTTTCACTAATCCCAATAATGTGACTAAGTTTGATAAATTCCGGCTGAAGCATGCCTTTTTAGAAGCCAGGAACTTCAAATAAGATGCTGGCTAAATTACAAAGCCTGCTAACAGGCAGCATATTCTTTCCCAGACTACTGTTGGCATCAATCCTTATCTATTGCTCACTTCTACTCAACGGGAAATGGCTCTACTGCTGAGGTTCAGAAAGGGCCCCATACTAGCTTGCTTTGCTTTCCACTTGGACATTATAGGATGGTCTTTTCACCTGCCTGTCCTTGTGATGATGTCTCGCCCCAATCTTTACTGCATTTTATCTTTTTCTGCAATTATTATGCAAAGTATACTAGGTGTTATATTTTGCCTAGTCTGAAACCTCACGATTTCATGTTCTGTCGACCACCCCTTCTCTTTCTTCAGACACAAAAGGACCCTGAAACAGGTTTTTCAGTATAAACTTTTTTTTAAATGTAGTTTGATTTGTAACAGTATGTATTCTTAGGGGCATATTTACGTTCCCTGGCGCATCCCTGCATATCAGCAGGGATGCGCCAGGGAAAATGCGTCACGCAAGTTTACCCTTGCGCCACGTCCGATGCGCCACATTTACAATGCGGCGCATCGTGGCGCAGGATAAGCAGATGCGTGACGCATCTGCCGGCGGAAGGTTGGCGCAGTGCTGAGGTTGTGTCGCAAGCGCGACGCAGCTCCAGCACTGTTCCAACCTTCCTATCCCTAACATGGTGCGTTAATCCTTACGCCTGCTTGAAGCAGCCGTAAGGATTTGTGCCTCAGCGTCGGCAAAGTGACTGCGTGAAATCTTGTAGATTTCACTCGTCACTTTCCGGCGTTCCTGCGCCCGAACGCCCCCTGCGCCGGTACGCCCACATGAAACCTGATGCAGGTTTCATGTGGCGCAGGAGCTTACTACGTGACGCATCTCCCTAGATGCGTCACGTTGTAAATATGGCGCAACGCGAGCGCATGGTTCTGCGTCGCCGCTGCGTCACATGCGTGACGCTGCGGCGGCGCAAAAGTGGCGCAAGGGGCTTGTAAATATGCCCCTTAATGTTTTTAATGCAGTGCAATTGCTTAATAGATTTTAGGATCACTTGTACTTTTATGATTACGTTTTTAAACGTATTAAGTATTTTTAATTGAATTGAATTACTCTTAATTATGCAAGCAGGCATAGTTGCATTACTACCAGTAATTCGGCGTGAAAGAAGAACACTGAATTACCAAAATTACTCCAATTACTCTGGTGTTATTAAAAGTTTTCCCAGGCCTACCACAAAGTCTGATTTGTTGCTCTTTGTAGATTTTCTTTATTTGACAGCTGTCAGATATTGGAAACTTGTGCGTTTATTTGGTGCTCGTAAATTTTCTGAATGGTGAACTTACTTTAGAACATATAGAGAACAGAAGAAACCCTCAAAATATTATGTGGCTCCTGTAGTTGGTTTATTTCAAAAGTTGAGACGAGCTGATGAGTTAGTATGTATAAATATGCTTCTTTTAAACTCAGTAAAAATATCAAATCTATCCATGACAGCATCTCAAACCTGTTCAGTTAACCTCAAACCTTAGATGGAAATCCCTTTCCTAGTAGAACCATAGGCACTTAACCAGAGCTGCAGTGATGGAGTGAGGAGTCCCGAACAGTACAGCTTTAACTCAAATATTCTGACTCCTAGGTTTTTTTGGGGTGTGGTGCTCCTTCCATTCATAATCTGAATTTAAATGTTGATTTATTTGTTGGCATACCCTCACAGCAGTCCACAATGGCTTGTGAGGATACAACAATCACCAACCTAGCAAAAGAATGTATCAAATGTACCTTGGAATATAGAGGCTCAAGATAATGCAAGTGGTACATCTTGAGTGTCTTAAATTTCACAGTTATAATTTAATTAGAACATACTGGAAGGACAGCACGTTTTTGCAATTACTTTAGTTATAAAAAAAATCATCAATAAAACTGACAGGATTAGTATATTTAGGAAAAAAGACACTTCTTGTGAGACCTGCATTAGGCGTGGATGAAGAACAAGTATTGAGCAGCCATTGGGCTAAGGACCTAAGGAGTTGAGTCTTCAATTGGGCAGTGACGGGGGCTCTCTTTGAATTTTAGTTGGCAGCTGCAAGGCAGGAGATAGTAACTTGCTCAATAGCATTTGGTCTACCAGAAAATGGGGAAATGCAAAATTGGCGCTAACCCCCAAAGGCAACCAACTAACTTAATACAGCAATTGATGATTTCTTGCAATGCACCATGAAAGTAATTAGCAAAGAGATCGAGCTGACTGAAAGATGCCTTTCAATCTCAATAAAGAACTCTGTCCCAAAGCCACAGCATTCGCCATCTCCAGGGGGCAGCCCACTCCGCCTAAACCCTTCTTGACCCAGAGACCGTGTACCACTTCCTTCTTCAACCTTGTTGCCTTATCTGCCACACTACCTCCACCTGATGTGGAGCCACCGATCAAATGGGAGCAATTACTGTCCACACAGTTGACCAGAAAGCAGCCCTCCACCCTGCCCATGCAACTAAACCATAGTGGATGCTTTGCTGATTTGCCTGCCCTTGAAGAGTCCATGTGTGAGAAATTTGATTCCATTATTGCCACCAGCCTTCAACCCATTTATGAGCATTTGGATATTATCGAAGCTCACCTCTCTAAGCTTGATCCAGCCCTTCTGAATACTCTGGTGGCTTCTGATAAGACTGCAGCTACTGCATGATGGGAACCAATGACCTCATTCTATGACTGTGACATTGCCGACTACCTGTAGGGCCATGATCATGCCATCTGGGCGAACAGGGAGCAGAAATTGTAACAAATTACATTCAAATCATGAACCTTCTACTAGCCTTCAAAGTGATAGGAAAAGAGTTGGTCATGCTGTGGTGGGTGGAAATCAAGGGTGTGGTTCGAATAAACAGGCTTTGTTGCTTCCAACAATCCACCTTCCTCCTGAGGCTTGCTTACACATAGTCGTTATGGCAAATGTCCCTTGTCTCGCCCCTCATGCATCTGTTATTAGTTGCATAAAATTGAGAATTTCAACATTTCTGCAGCGCATAATATTCTGATGGTATGAAGGGTTGGGTGGGGCCTTTAAATAAGAGCTGGTGGGTCCCTTAAATAAGAGCTTTTGTGGTGAGTGTGTAATATTTATATTAAAGTATGCTAGCGTTGCTCAGCGTTTACTTTCTCATACAGAATTGGAAATTCGGCGTCCCTGGTGTAGTAAATGTTTTACCATTAGTCTAGTTTTACCGTCACTTTTACCCTTAACCACAGAAATCGGTTCCTGACCCAACCCCCAATGCCTAATATCCCCATATTTTAACAGAAAATAGTTTCTTGGTGCTTGCACGTCTGCCCAGAATGATTCTGCCACTACGTTTCCATGGATTTACCTTGTGTTAGTTAGTTTAAGTCGCAATGTACACCACCTACAAGCGAATTCCCTCAAATTGAGGTGGAGTTGATAGATTTTAAAAATAGATCAACTTCTAGGTTTAGGTCTAGGGTGGAATGCATTCCTTGTAGCACTGAGGCCCCTTCCCAGCTTCAAGCCTTTTCTGGCACCATTACATCCATGCTTAGTTGGAATGTAGTGGACTTAAAATCTAAGTTGCGGGATAGCGGTTGAGGAGAATTTATATACAACTCTGTCTTTTTCAAGAGGCTTGGATGAAAGAGAATGCTTTTGGAAGTGGTTTTGGAGCAGCTCAATTTAGTGCCTCATCCCTTTGTATTCAACATATATACTCAGGCCCTCAGTCACAAAGGTAAACTTATACTTTTTCGCAAGTTTCCAAATTTTTGCAATTTACAAAGCAATTTTATGAGCAGTATCTTTATGACTGCCTATCTTTTTATGTGCAGGGGATCTGTAGTTGTAAAGATACTACTCGTAGAATGGCTTTGTGAAATGCAAAAATGTGTAAACTTTCTCAAAAGTATAAGTTCACCTTTGTGAATCCGGCCCATTAGGTGTCTTTAACTGCTTTAATCTGCGTGCATTTTATTTAGCAAATGTAGTGAGTGGCTATGTATTCATTTAGATGAGAGCCACCTATATATTTAGCGTAATTATAATAAATGTATTTGTCATAAGATGGAATGTATAACCTTTTTTAAACGTACTTGATAAATTCACTTATGCTAACTACTCCTTTGGAATCTATTCTGTATCTAATGTTGGTCTAACTTGTAATCAGGTTCGAGTTGCACATGTTGCATTTTCATAAAATGTTTTGCAACTGTTTTGCTTTTCTCTCCTCTGTAGGTGTCTTATCATGCGTCTCTTTAAGTTAGAATAGGCTTATTTTTTATTGCATTAGACTAGTAGACTGATGGACTTCTAATTAGAAGGTGTATTCAGATAGAGATTGATGAAGTGCCAGAACAAGTAGAAGTCGTCACTCTTTTTTCTGGGACAATTCCAATTTATTGCTTCATTAGAAGATCTATTTGGTACTTGACTCTTGTAAGCGTTCAGAGTCATGTACAGCAAGCATAGATCATAGTACCATAGGACAAGTGAGATTCAGATAGAGCAGCCAACACGTATTTCGCCCCCTAGTGCGGACGTCAGGCCATGGGGCTTCCTCAGGGCTGAAACGTCGAAGTAAAACCACCATACAAAGCAAAGCATAAGGTCAAAATCGAAACAAAATTACAGACAAATTTAGGCGTATTTACATCAATACAGCACAGTTAAACAAATTACTCGTCACCCGTGAGAGTGTAGTATGAATAGAGAGTGAGGAAAAGATATGAGGGGATATCAGAGGGAAGGAAAAGGGAGAGAGAAGAAGAAAGGGAGATCAAAGAATGAGTAGTAACAATAAGCAGAAAGGTGGGGAGAGAGATGGAGAGGAGGAAAGTTACGAGACATAGGGGGTGCAGATGGGGACAGGGAGAGCAGAGTAAATATACCAGTTCCATGGAGGTGAGGGAGGAGAGAGAAGGATAGTGGGGGAAGAAGGAGAGGGAAAAAGAGGGAAAAACATAGGGAGAAATAACCCAACGTTATCCCATAATATCAGAGGTGAGACAATATTGTGGAACAAGCAGTGTAATTCAAGTCCCAAAGGATTTCATTATTATACATACGTAAGTTTGGTATCCAATAATTCGGAATATGAAATACAAAAGTAAAATGAACAGGATCAGTGAACATCATATATAGTAGCTATTTAGGTTCAAAAAGCGTTCACGTGAGAGAGTAGTCAGCATAAGACCTAGCCTCTAGTTGTAACAGGTTAGCGTCATATTGTTTGGTCCAGTGAGACAATGGAAAATAAGTGTTTCCGTGGTGATCCGTACGAGATAGGCCATAGTGATGAGGGGTATATTAGGGGTGATCTAGGCCTGAAAAATAACGGGACCGTGGGGAGCCACTTGATCGTCCAAGGGGCGTGGGGGGAGAAAGGCTAATGTATTTGTGGACGGAGATCCCCCAGGGTGGGGCACATGCTCTCAGGTCGGATGCAGTGTAATAAAGCTTACCGTGGTGTGAGTAAAAGGCAAGCGAATCCTGCTCGGTAACGAAAATCCGATAAATTTCTACAAGGAAGGAGGAGGGGAAGAGGAGAGAAACATAGGGGTTTAGAGAGTCATCGGGCTCAGGTGCAGTCATGGAGAACATCGTGGGACAGGTCAAGGTGGAGAGGAAGGGCGAGGGCGTTTCGCACGCTTTCCTGTATGCCGTGGGGTCGGTTCTACTTACTAGAAAGGTGGACGTCCGGTCACTGAGTCTAGCATCGATCAGTCGGCAAATGCTCCGAACCTATTGTTCGCGGGCCTTAAGTGAAATTACGGGCGGAAGTGAGGAAAATCCAGGGCACGTGATCAGTGTAGGATCAGCGCCATCTTGGAATGGTTAGCGATCCATGTGGCATACCAGCTGGCAGGGTGGTGCACCGATATGGGTATAGAACGGAGGGATGTAAATATGGATGGACATAGTAAATGGATGGAAGGGAAATAAACAGAGAAATATTAGCGGGAGGGAAAAGGAACGGTGTACGGCAGGAACTATCACAAGTACCGGGTAGCTGAGGTACACAGTCCTGGGTGGAGAACGGTTATAAGGGGTAGGTACCTGTTAGAAATGGGATCTCTAGTTGGCAAGGGCTTGCACCTTTGTCCAAGTAGGGACCCTTCTTCCTAGTCAGGGTAAGGGTTGTTACACTCGTGAAGTAACCCCTGCTCACCCTCGTGGTAGCTTGGCACGAGCAGTCAGGCTTAATTCAGAGGCAGTGTGTAAAGCATTTGCACATAACCAACAGTAATACAGTGTAAGCACTACAAACGGACACCACACCAGTTTAGAAAAATAACCAATATTTTATATACTCAAGACAAGACCAATTACGACAAAAATCCACAATACTGTACTTTACGAATGAATACTTGATACGTTAACTTCTTCTTTGCAGGAATAGCACAAAAGCAAAGTTCGTGCGAGTCGGTAGCTCCGTCCGAGCCTACCGTGATGCTGAGAACCACAGAGTCTAACAGTTCCAGCCGACCGCGTCGATACGGGCCAGCAGAGTCGTGAACAGACTCGGTTACAGTACCTTTCTCGTTGTGGCTGGTACGGGGTGTACGAGCCGGTCGGCGTTCGTCGCGGTTGCGGTGCAAGACGGAGCGATGCAAGGTGCGGTGTCCCTCGATGCGGTGCAGGCAGCGGCTCGATGAGCGTCGTGCAGACGGAGTCGGTGAGTCCAAGGCGTGCGATGCAGGGCGAGACGATGCTCGATGCGGTGCTGACAGGTTGCGATGCAGGCGACCAAGCCGGAGTGCGGGAGCTGGCGTCGGACAGCGGTGCGAGTCGGAGCGGTGCGTCGCAGGCGTGCGGCGGTGCCCCAAAGGCGGTGCGGTCCACGACTCTTGAGCCAGTTGCAGCGACAGCGTCGGTCTGGTCCGGCTGGCACAGTGAAGCGATGCGATCGCGAACTGCGGTGCCCACAGGTCACGGTGCAAGCAGCGGCTCGATGTTGGCGGCGTCGGACGTCGCCCACGGTGAGACCAGGGTTGCGATGCGAAGCGGGGGCGATGCGGTCTGCGGTGCAAACAGGTCACCGGCCAGGAATGGATTCGGTTGACGGAGTCGGTTGCGGTTCCCTTCCTCTGTGGCAACTGAAACAGCGTTCCAGCAGCGGTACCCAGAGGCTTGTGAAGTCTTTGTAGTCCCTGAGACTTCTTAACAGGAGGCCAGCTCGGTTTCAGGCCCTTGGAGATACTCAGCACAAGTTTGTAGAAAGTTCAGTCCAGTCCTTTCACTGCCCAAGACAGAATCAGCAACTGCAGGCCAACCCAACAAAGCAACAACACAGCAAAGGGGCAGTACTCCTCCTGGCAGCTCTTCCAGCGCTTCGTCTTGGCAGGTTCCTTGATTCCAGCGAGATCTAAATTCATGGGGTCAGGGCCCCAATATTTATATCCCAAATTCCTTTGTTCTCTGAAGGCAGAGAGGCCTTTGCCTAGTCCAAACCAGTTCTGGAGCACTTTGTTGACAAGTCTCCGTCCCTTCTTTCAGTGAGTAGGCCAGGGACATCAGACGCACCACGGGAGGTGGAGCCAGCATTGTGGAGGGAAGGCACTGTCCTATTCAGGGCCCAGGTGCGACCCTCCCACCCATCTACATGTAGATCTGGCTATTCAGCCCTGTGCTGACTCACCCTGTCTCCTGGCATCCCCCAGCCCCTGTCACTCACACTCCAGACAAGGAATACACAACCTCGCAGAGGCAGGCTTGGATGGTTAGACAAGAAAATACCCACTTTCTAAAAGTGGTATTTTCAAACACAGAATGTTAAAACCAACTTCACTAAAAGATGCATTTTATCATTCTGAGTCCAGGCATACTAAACTCAAATTTCTACCATGTTCCCGGGGTCAGTTAGGATTATAAGCTGTAATAATCAAAACTGCCCGTTCTGGCCTAGGGGAACAGGTAGCCTTGCAATAGTGAAACACGAACTAGGCTGTGATTCACTATTAGGACATGCCACACACACCGGGCATGTCCTACCTTTCGCGTACAACGCACCCTGCCCACAGGGGTACTTTGGGCCTACCTTAGGGGTGACTAACATGTAGCAAAGGGAAGGTTTAGGGACTTGCAAGTGTGTGCACTTGCCAAGTCGTCATGGCAGCCCCAGGCTGCGCACAGGCTCTGCGTTGGCAGGCCCGAGTTACACTACGGGCTGTTTGCGTGGGTGGCACAATCCAGTGCTGCAGCCCACCAACAGCATTTGGTCTATAGGCCCTGGCACTCGCAGTGCACTTTACAAGGGACTGATAGATAAACCAAATAGGCCAATCATGGAAACACCAATCCATAACACATTTTATACAGGAGCACTTGCACTTTCCCACTGGACCGCAGTGAGGAAAGTGCGCAGAATCATAACACCAGCAAAAACAGAGTCAAAACCGGGAGGTCAGAAAGCAAAAGTCAGGGGAAACACGCCAAAAGATGCCAAGTCTAACAGTACCCATGGTGAAAGGGGTCCTCCTAGCAATCTAGAGATAAGCCACCCTGGCAGGAAAGTAGGTTGCACATCCCCATAGTAACCGGGCAGTAGCTCTAAGGGTCGTAGGTCAGCCCCTGTAGAGCAGAGCTTTCCAAACTCTGTGTCGCAACACGGTACTGTGTCGCCAGCCATGTGTGGGTGTGTCGCGCGACGACGCGCGGTCTATTCATCGTTAGTGACGCAGTACACGGAGAAAGGAGAGGGAGACAGTTAGGCGAGCGCGGTGCATGCGCAGCCGATCCGCAGAGTAAAGTTGGCGCCGGCTTGTTCCAGGCATTAGGGGTAACTTCAGCCAAATGTCTGTTCTTTTGCTGAGCGAATTGCACATACACAGCCACACTATCATGTCAATACACGCCTCTTTACAGCTAGGCATTGGAATACGCACCCACCAATAGACGGCAGCCTAACAGCGATGAGAGCATTGATCGAAGACTGCTGTTCTCTGATTGCGGCAGTTGGGAAAATGGCGCCACGTTTCGGAAGAACGGTGATGAGGGGAGGCTAGCGGTAAGAATGGAGTTTCACCTCAGATTATCAAAGCAGCGAGAAACACTATAAATCGCAGATCCAAGTGTAACTTATTTCAGTAGTTTTATCCAATGAAAAATATTTGAAATGTATGTGTGCACGGTCTAGGATTAAAATGAGATTAAGGATCAAAAAGGAACAGGTATAAAGTTCATTTTGTTCAAAATTAAGTTTAGTGGCTTTAACTTTCCAGCCTGTTGCTGACACATGGCCCCTAAGTGGGTTGCAGGTCATAGCCCTAACAGAGCCAAAGTTGTGTTTTTTATGGTTTTTCTTGCTATGAAAGGAGAAGATTGTAAATAAATGATTACATCAAATGGATTTTAGGTATGCGTTGTCAATAAGTGCAAAGTAAGTGAGAGATGTAGCCGGAACAAGTGGCTTTTCAGCTTTGCCCTAATCTGTTTTTTGGAAGGGCATTCGAGAGACCTGGACTAGTGACTGAGATCTACTGTCCTTTCTATTTTTGCGTGTGGTCTTTGTTTAGTTTGTTGGTTTGGTCAGTCTGTAGCAGACAGGATGTTGGTAGTATTTGAATTTTCTCTGGATGTTCCCACCAATGGTGCTTTCTCAGCCTTTGAAAGTCAGGCAAAGAGTTTTTAGAAAGTAATCCTAGCCTGCACATGGAACCAGTGAAGGCTTCAGAGTTGCGGGCTGGTTCTTTTGAAAGTTAAGAATGAGGTGTACTACAGTGTTCCACGCTATTTGTGATCTCGTTACTCGGTCTCCCATTTGGCCAGTATACACTGCATTACTGAAGGGCACGCACAAATGTATTAGTGCGTGCACTACCATGGTCATTGATTTTCTGGGGAACGGGTGGATCGCGTTCAACAGAGATATTTTTTATGAACTTCATTTGGTATAATGTACCTTTAACCACCTCCGTGTTTGGGCATAGAGACCGAAGTCAGTCTCCTCCCACATTACTCCGAGATGACATTTGCTGTGATTGGGGATGATGTCTACGAAGAATAAAGGGGGTATATAATATTTATTTTGTTGAATAGGTGAGACAGGCCTAGGTTAAAGATTTCTATTTTTGATCCATGTGCTATCTGGGTGCATCCATGTCCCTATAGCTTGAGGCAGTGCTTTCCAAACTTTCCGCAGCCAGATGCAATATGTAAAAAATAAGTCAAAGACAGAATGCAAAGGCCATAATATGATTGCTCATCTTTATTTACACATGGCTTAATTTATTTGCACATTCTAGTAGTATTGGTTATGTGCAATAGTTGCTTTGCCTGCACGCCTCTGCGTGCCTGTAATTACTCCTGCAAGACTGTCCCTCATCCACTCCTAGCAGGGATACCCCTCCTGTCAGAATCTACCTCTCCTGCCCATCTCTCTGGCCCACCCCTGTCTATAATGAGACCTGGATCTCTGACCCTCCCCCCTCCTGTCACTGTCCCTGTCAGTCCCTCCTGTCTTCAAAATACCTGACCCCCCTCCTGTCACTGCCCCTGTCAGTCAGCCTCCTCCTGTCAGTCACATTTGTGAACCCCTCATGTCAGTCAGCCTATTTTTAAAAATGTGAATGAAAGATTTTCGTGCAATATGTTGTGTCCCCATACATTTTGTTATTTACAATTTCTATGACACATATGTATTTGTCCTTATCTCTTATATGCAGTTAATTTAACCTCCGGTTTGCTAGTAAAACTGAATTACCGTGTCGCGAAATGATGCATGTCTAAAAAGTGTGTCACCAACATGAAAAGTTTGGAAAGCACTGCTGTAGAGCGAGGCAAGAGTGTCAGCAAAGGATGCCTAAGGAATTGGCCATCTTGAAAGGGGAGGGGGGGTGGGGAGTAAAGGGTGCGGGGGACCCCAAAGCAAGAGTCAAAGGAAGGAAAATGGTATTATGTGGGATAAGGCTCTAGAGGGACAGTGTCTGGGCCGTCAGAGTCACGTGTAGAACAAAATCTAAGTTCCTAGGTGTACAGAGAGTATCTCAGAAAAAGGAATAAAATGCTGGGACGTATGGTTGACATGTCTCAGAGGCGTAGGAAGTTACAGGGAACTAGTGTGTCTTAAGGGGCAAGGTGACACAGGTGTTGAAAGGTCCAGAGGAAGTCCCTCATGTGTCACCCAACCACACATGCATTTCTGCATCCTTGTTGAGTCCCAGTTTTACAGTGTTAAATTTGAGAATGAGTTCACTTTCACGTCTCCTCAGTTTCAGCTCTCGGTCTCCTCCACGTTGGGACGCATGTATCACCTCAATACCATAGAAGGTGAAAGATTTCTTGTGAGGATGGGCGATGTGGAAATGGTCTGTAAGGGGGTGGCCAGTGTTGTATTTGTGGATATTCCTGTAGTGTTCCTGAATTCTTGTACGCAGGGGCCGGATTGTGCTACCTATATAAGGTCTATTGCAGGGACAGAAAATCACATAGATGGTGAACTTGCTGTTGCAGTCGATCCATTCTTTGATTTGAATTTGTCGATTCTGTGGCATGGATATGGATTGGGTTTTGTTGATACCCAATTTGCAGATGTTGCAATTGTGACATGTGTGGAAGCCTGCCGGTCTGTCCAAGAAGGTGGACACCTTTTTTCTTTTGTCCTTAAATTCAGATCTGCAGAGTATTTGTTTGAGATTGGATGCCCTCCGGAAGCTCATTTCCGGGTAGCTACGAAGATGATTCTTAAGTCCCAGTGTGTGTTGTAGTAGATGCCAATGTCGTTTGAGAATTTGTCTGATGTTATAGTTCCCATTATGGTACTCCGTGATAAAGCGGATCCTATTGTCCCCTTCTCGTCTGGTAGCAGGTTTAGGATCCAAGGTACTGGCTCTCTCAATATTTGAAATGGTGGTAAAGGTACTTTGTAACAGGCTCGGATCATAGCCTCGTTGCTCTAGGCGTGTGATGGCTTCCCTTCCTTTGGTTTCAAACATTTGTTCTTCGCTGCAGTTCCTTCTTATACGAAGAAGTTCTCATTTGGGGATGTTTCTGATATTGTGTTTGTGGTGGCAGCTGTCTGCTCTCAGGATGGCATTAGCCGCTGTTTCTTTTCTGTAAAGTTTGCTATGGAGTGTGTTGTCTTTCACGCAGAATGTGAGATCCAAGAAGTTGATTTCTTTGTTGGAAAAATTGGAGGTGGCTTTTATTCCCCATGGGTTGTTGTCTAGGTTAAGCAGAAACCTTTTCAAAAGCGATTGGTCGCCCTGCCAAATGCAGAAAATGCCGTCAATATATCGACGCCAAAGAACAATGTGTGGGGTAAATTTGGAGAAGCTCGGGTCCCATAGCCAGAATTTTTCTACATAGCTCATGAAGATACAGGCATATGGAGGCGCGAATTTGGTCCCCATAGCAGTCCCGCGGATTTGTTTATAGACCTTTCTGTTGAAGCTGAAGATATTGTTTTGCAAGCAGAACTCCAACATTTCAAGTATCATAGTGTTAGTTTCCAAGAAGTTGGCAGGTTGTGTCCAAAGGGATTGCTGGGCTGCCTTAAGGCCATCATGATGTTCGATGGAGGTGTAGAGGCTCACTATATCAATGCACACTAGAATGAAGTCCGGCTCCCAGGGAATATCCCTCACTTTTAGTAAGATGTCTTTATTGTCCTGAATAAAAGAGGGGATGTCTTTCATCAAGACTTGCAGCTTTTTATCAATAAATTTGCCGATTCTAGGGCAGGACGAGTTAATGCCTGCAATGATAGGTCTCCCAGGGGGCGGGTAGGTGCCCTTATGGATTTTTGGAAGGAGACAGAATGTGAGCATGGTTGGGTGTTTGATATAGAGGAATGATTTTTCTTCAGAGGAAATAAGTCCTGATCTATGCCATCTGTCAAGTTTTCCTATTATTCTATCTAGAATTTCAAGCATGGGGTCCTGAGCAAGGAGTTGGTAGCAGGTGTTGTCAGATAGTTGTCGTTGTGCCTCAGTGATATAATCATCCACATATAGGGCTACTGGGTTGCCTCCTTTGTCTGCTTCTTCAAGAATGAGGTCCTCTCTCTCCTGCAATGTTTTGATTGCCATTTTCTCTTCCCTAGATATCGTTTTGAGGGAGAAATTTAATTTGTTCTGATATTTGAGGTGTTCTCTTTCGAGATCATGGGTCACTGCTAGGTGGAAAGCATCTATACTGTTCCCGGCAGGTAGCTGAGGGCAAAAAGTCGATTGTTTGGTCAGATTGGTGTCTGTAGTCATGTCCGTACTGATTCCTAGTTCCAGAGCAGTTCTAGCAAGTGAGTTAGGATAAGTCTCTTGTTCACTCAGATTGGTAAGTAAGTCTATATTTTCCATATCCTGGATGGAGATGTTGGTAACAGGAGTATGTAATGTGCCATGATGTTGTTTGGGTCTGTCTTCAAAAAAGGCCTTAAGTTTGAGTTTTCTGGTAAATTTGAACAAATCAATGTGTGTTTGGACCAGGTTCCAAGAGGCTGTGGGGCAGAACGACAGTCCCATATTCAGGACGTTGAGTTCCTGGTCAGAGAGTGCAATGTCCGAGAGATTTTTGACCAAACTTGTTTTAGTTACGTTCTTCTGTCTAATTCCTTCTTCCTGGCTCTTGTGGTTACCCCCACAGGGGATGTTAGTGGTCTTCGGTTGTGGTGGGAGTCTGCCGGAGTTGTAGTATTTTGGGCGTTTGTTGTCTTTATACTGTAGCGAAGGACCTCCTCGAAAAAATTTACTTTGCACCTCAAGTTGTCACCTTCCAAGTTGGTCGTTGGTGATTCAATGTCTGAACTTGAAAAATGTCCCGATTGTTCTATGGTGTTATCCTCGTTACTTTTGATTATTGGTTTTGCATCATATCGTTTGGCAAAAGTATAAACTCTGCCAAACTGATAATCCAGTTGGTCCCGGTGAAATTTCCGATTTTTTCTTTTGATAACGTCTTCTTCAAATTCGTCAATGATATTATTCAATATCTCGAAGTTCTTGTTTGTAAGATCACCCCAATTGGAGTCTTCAGTATGTTTGGTTAGTTCATCCACTTCTGTTTTCGCTTTGTTGTATTCTTCTTCTGCGAAATCAATGAGTTGTCTGATCATTTTGCTTGAGCATTCTTTTAAGTTTCCTTCCCATTTTTCTATGTATTCAGGATTTGTAGTGTCTGAGGGAGGGAAGATGAGAATCCTGAGTCCGCGCGGGATTCTATCCGCTTCCAGGTACTTTTTCAAGGAAGCTGCATCCCACCATTTGGAGGTTTCTTTTTTCACTGCACGTTCTAGTGCTTGGAAAGTACTTCAAGCTGATGTTGGGTTGGATTTGCTCGTGAAATTTCTTGTGGTAACTGGGTTGGTTGAGAAGGTTTCCTCAACTCTGGTTGAACGCTGTGCTCTTCTGTCTTGACAGAATGCCATCTGTCGCTTTGGTTTAGTTATTTCTAGATAATGGTCTGTAGAGGTATCCTGCTCTTAGGTAGCTGGGGGCTCGGGCCACTGAAACGTGGCCAAGGGATATGGGGTAATGGGTCCCGAGCCTCAGCAGACCTGTAGTAATAGAGCTTATAATTTTAGGTTTCACTTGTTCTCGGCAATGGGAGACCCCTTCCCCATTATGAGTAGTTAGCTTGATGAAGTGCCAGAACAAGTAGAAGTCGTCACGTCGATAAATTTCTACAAGGAAGGAGGAGGGGAAGAGGAGAGAAACATAGGGGTTTAGAAAGTCATCGGGCTCAGGTGCAGTCATGGAGAACATCGCGGTACACGTGAGCCCGATGACTCTCTAAACCCCTATGTTTCTCTCCTCTTCCCCTCCTCCTTCCTTGTAGAAATTTATCGGATATTTGTTACCGAGCAGGATTCGCTTGCCTTTTACTCACACCACGGTAAGCTTTCTTACACTGCATCCGACCTGAGAGCATGCGCCCCACCCTGGGGGATCGCCGTCCACAAATACATTAGCCTTTCTCCCCCCACGCCCCTTGGATGATCAAGTGGCTCCCCAGGGTCCCGTTATTTTTCAGGCCTAGATCACCCCTAATATACCCCTCATCACTATGACCTATCTTGTACGGATCACCACGGAAACACTTGTTTTCCATTATCTCACTGGACCAAACAATATGACGCTAACCTGTTACAACTAGAGGCTTGGTCTTATGCTGACTACACTCTCACATGAACACTTTTTGAACCTAAATCACTACTCTATATGATGCTCACTGCTCCTGTTCATTTTACTTTTGTATTTCATATTCCGAATTATTGGATACCAAACTTACAATTGTATATTAATGAAACCCTTTGGGACTTGAATTACACTGCTTGTTCCACAATATTGTCTCACCTCTGATAATATGGGATAATGTTGGGTTATTTCTCCCTATGTTTTTCCCTCCTTTTCCCTCTCTTTCTTCCCCCACTATCCTTCTCTCTCCTCCCTCACCTCCATGGAACTGATATATTTACTCTGCTCTCCCTGTCCCCATCTGCACCCCTATGTCTCGTAACTTTCCTCCTCTCCATCTCTCTCCCCACCTTTCTGTTTACTGTTACTACTCATTCTTTGATCTCCCTTTCTTCTTCTCTCTCCCTTTTCCTTCCCTCTGATATCCCCTCACATCTTTTCCTCACTCTCTATTCATACTACACTCTCACGGGTGACGAGTAATTTGTTTAACTGTGCTGTACTGATCTAAATACGCCTAAATTTGTCTGTAATTTTGTTTCGAATTCGACCTTATGCTTTGCTTTGTATGGTGGTTTTACTTCGACGTTTCAGCCCTGAGGAAGCCCCTTGGCCTGACAGCCGCACTAGGGGGCGAAACACGTGTTGGCTGCTCTATCTGAATCTCACTTGTCCTATGGTACTATGATCTATGCTTGCTGTACATGACTCTGAACGCTTACAAGAGTCAAGTACCAAATAGATCTTCTAATGAAGCAATAAATTGGAATTGTTCCAGAAAAAAGAGTGACGACTTCTACTTGTTCTGGCACTTCATCAAGCTAACTACTCATAATGGGGAAGGGGTCTCCCATTGCCGAGAACAAGTGAAACCTAAAATTATAAGCTCTATTACTACAGGTCTGCTGAGTCTCGGACCCATTACCCCTTATCCCTTGGCCACGTATTCAGATATAGAGACTGTGATGGTGGGAGAGAACTGTGCCAGGCAGATCGGACTGGATTTACATCCAAGGTCGCCCACATGGTAACTCCTTTGATGGAGAGCTAGGAAACTAAGGAGTCTACTGTCTTCCGATTGGTTTGTTTGGTAGAAACAGATGGGAAGAAGCCTTATAGAGTTTTCTTTCAAGGTTTTATTATGCAATCTTTAGAACAGTTGAGCAGACCCTGTCCTGACTTCACTGGGAGAAGACTTTTTCGCAGCTCTGATGATTTTCGCTGCCTAGAGTATTGAGCATCAAGCTTGAGTACTTATAGTTCCCTTTTGAACCTTAACCTTGGTTAATTTGATACCTTCCTTATAGAATTGCCCTTTGCCACTTTCAATACTTTATTTAGAATAGGGAAGTCCTTTTGGAACCAGCTTGGTTCATATTTTGATTGATGTATGTGATTCTTTTTTGTGGCTTTTTCCTGATCATATACGAATTCAGACTGCATGACCATTTAAATATGTATGCTCTTATAATATGCTTCCTTCAATTTTGCAGAATAATTTAACTTTTAACCTGAACTAAATTATGTTAATAAAACACTTAAGGTTTGGACACCATCCTCTCTGTCGTTTACGTGGATCCACATTGGTTTCACCGTACTTGACATGTATTTCCGATGTTAGTTCCTTTTTTGCACTTCAAGCCAACAAGCAAAGGCCCATACGACCAATGGGGGATTCTCTTTGGTGATTTTACTAAAAGATTGAGATTCAAGACACCCCACTCTATCAGTTCCAAGAGCTTCAGTATTCCAGCGGTAAACTCCCCAGCTGTAAATGCCATGGGCGGGTTGATAGTGTAATTTTAAAAAAAATCCGTCTGGAGTTATTAGAGAATTACCTACTGGTTCTCCAGATGTACTGGGTTTAATACCACTTCTGTAGGATTGCCATTCTTAATAGAAGCATTTGACACCATGAATGAGCCACACTCAATCTATTTGATATCTTAGTGGCTGCCCACATTATTATACACTATGTTATTGTTGCTGCTGACTTCAGCTTGACCTTTGAGTCCGCTGCTTAAACTCAGTGCCTCATCAATAATGAAGACATACTGTGAGGAAGTTCCAGATTTGGTTGCCTCTTATAAAATTCAGCTAACCTGGGCAGGCTTTCAAATGGTCCACTTGTCCTTCTCACATGGCTTGCACATGTGTAATGGCCATTCCCACTAAATTAAGTAATATCCAACTTTTCGGAGGAGTAATTACTTCAGTAACAGACTACATCCTTTTGGATGTGAGGATCTGGAGAGTGTTCCAGGATATGCAAGTCATAGGTGGAGAAGAGAGTGACCATGACCCTTTGCATCTTAACACCTAGGGTTTGCTGCCTCTCCACCAGCCTTTAGAACCATCATAGGGGATTCGCATTTTGTTAATAAGCAACAACCGCAGGAACATCAAATGGAATGCAATAAGCCCTTCCCCCAATGTTATCTCAAGAATGAATGGTCTGGTTGCCAGCTACCTGGGTATGATCATGGAGAACTTGGATAATCCAAATATTATCCTCCAAAATCACATATTATTTGTGAAATTGAAGGAATTCTTCCAAAAGATTATATATTAGATGAAAGAGGTCCTAGATCTCAGAAGTTGTTCACCTCAGACTTCAGGGTTGGCCTCCATACCACTGTAGAGCAAGGTGATAGGGCCAAGATTCTTGAATTCAATATGTAGTAAAATCATAAGATTGCTCAATCTAATTGGCAAAGGGGATGTGGGATGACATCCTTGAAGCAGCTAAAAATAAAGATGCTAAAGTTTTTGGCCAAATAGTCAGCCAAATAGTCAGCCATGGCAGCTATCATCTCGCTAAAACCACAGTGGTTTACTTCAAACTGAGCGAGTGGATGGTTAACTTGAATCTTCCTCCTTTAAACTGCCAACTCCAGGGCCCTCTTAGTTCTCTTATTGTTGTAAATGAGACTGAGGCAGCAGTTGTTTCTGAGAGACAGGAAAAGGCCCTGGTTTGGATGAAACCCCTGAAGATAGGTTTCATTCCAATTCTAGTATTTGGGTCACCTATACTAATTTAGTTTCAAATGTGATTGCTGTCAGATCCCCGATTCCAACTACTTGGAAGAAAGCCGAAATTGTCTTTGATTTAAAAAAAAAGGGTAGCATTAATTTCCCTGGCAACTACTGTCCCATAAGTCTTTTAGACAATCTTTTAGACAATCTTCAAAAGATTTTTTGTAAGCATGTGCTTACAAGGTTAACTGAGTGGATTGTGACCCATGAAATCTCGAGTCATCTTCAAGCGGGGTTTAGAACACAAACTGAAACTGTGGACCTCGTTTTCTGCTGATTAAATTGAAAATGGTCGATATAAATGAGGGTGACCTTTTTGCAGCCTTCATTGACCTTTGAGTCTCATTTGATCTGGCCACCAGAGTGAGATTATGGGGGTGCTGGCTAGCATGGCCATTCTTAGTGATCTCTTGAAGATCATAGTCCGACTGCATTAGGATTATTATGCACAAATACAGTGGGGTCCAAAGGGTAAACTCACCAACAAAATAAATGTTGATAAACCAGCTCGCCAAGGCTGTGTTTCGGCCCAACCCTTTTTCTTCTGTTTATTAATGACTATATTTGTTTTCTATCTTACTGCCCTAATGATCCTCCTACCCTTCATGGCTAAAAGGTCTGTTGCTCCTTTTCGCCATTTATACCTTTCTCATTTCGAAAAAGTCGGCTGGTTTACAAGCACTGATGGGTAGGTTCTGCTTATTCTGTGAGAACTACAGGCTAGAAAATAACACACAGAAAACATAATCTATGGTCTATAACAATTTGAAGAATTATAGGGGGAATATCACTTTGGGCAAGAACATTCTTGAGAGAGTTAAAGAATTTGATTACCTAGGTGTCAGATTGTCCACTTCTAACTCATGGGAGTAATAAATCTCTAAGAACTCATTCTCTTTGATCAAGCATAGAGCAATTGCTATAGTGAGGTTGCTAAAAGGACATTTCTTTCCTGATTCTCCAGCAATTGAAATAAATAATGCTCAATTAAGTGCTGCGTTTGGGTCATTGTGATTTGGCAAAGCTAGGGGTAGCTGAGAATAACTTCATAAGGTCTCTCTTAAATCTAGGCAGCAGTCCTCCCTTACTGCCTGTTAGGCTAGATGTCACCCTTAAGCCTGTCACAAAGGTCACTAGGTTAAGACCTGCTCTCTACGGACTTCGAATCTGGAACACCACTGAGCTGAAGTCATACAGAGATGGTCTCAGAGACATCATCTGTTACCCTAATATCCATAAGATTCCTTGGTTAAAACATGTCAAACAATGTCTGATTGACCTAGGTATGAGTAATTTTGAGTACGACTCGTCATCCATCAGACCTGTCCTGACTGCTACTGCCTAACAAAGGTATTGGTCTCTGTTCATTAAACAAAGTGAATCATCTAATGCCCTCAGTAGTCAGTCCAAAATGTGCTTGCTTTATAAACATGTGTTTAGGTCTGAGAATGTTTTCGATTATGTCAAACCTGTGTATATGAAATCACTTCATATGAAGTTTAGATATGGTGTTTTGACAATTGCTACTTTTACATCATCCTGGATGCCCAATGTTGACAAACCAAAGCTATGTCCAGTCTGTTGTTACTTGAGAAAAATGAGGAACACTTGTTCTTATGCACCTGCTTCATTAAACCTAGAGCCAAATGGGTTGTGCCTATGTGTCAGTCTCTAGAATTAGGAGAGCAAGCAAATCAGTGGCGTCCGGCACCGATTGAGGGTGGTGGGGTGTAAAGAAAGAAGAAATAAAAAAACTTACCTCCGTGTCACGTCTCTCCTCCGTAGTCCCCTTGCTCTGGCCAGAACAGAAAGCACACCCAGGTTCCCTTAAGTCTATGTCAATGCAGCGTTGTGATTGGTCTGAGCACCGGGTTCAGCGCTCAGCCAGGCAATACAGCCTGGGTGGAGAACATGCATAGTCTGCATGAATGTCTGGCTGGCCCGAGACGACCGGCCAAACATTCATGCGCACTTACAGAGTGTGCCCACCACTCCTCTCCCTGCTCTGAGAGCAGAGCAGCCCCGCCCCCCACCCGCAAAGCTGCTGCAGCAGGATAAAATAAAATGATAATAACATCAAGTTATTATCATTTTATTTTTCCCTTATTTCACTGCTGCAAAGAAGTGGTGTGACGCTCCTCCACCTTAGTGGTGGAGCGGCCACTGGAGTAAATGCTTTAAGAATTTGCAAAAGCGATACCAGTCAGTTGGTGGTTGTTGCGGTTTCCAAGTTTCTGTACCATGCATGGCTGATAAGATCACACACATTTTCTTAAGATGCCTTATTGTTCACATAGCAATTTTAGATATTGCCACTTGTGAGAAGTTGGCCTGGTATATGCTGTTCACTAATTGAAGTGGACACCTTGCACCAGAACAATTCGACTCTTAAGGTAGATAGGTTTAAGACAACCTTAATAGAAAGCTATCCTAGTGGTAGCTGTGGAGAGCAGCCTTCAGGCTAAGTCTTGAAGGAATGTAAAGCAGCTTGTTTTACCACACAATCTCTTGAATCACCAAATGAAAAGACACCACACAGGTATATATATCAAATATATATGTATTTATTAATAAACACTCTCTACTAATCTCTTTATGAGATTAGAGGTCAGGAACATATGTACAAGTCAAATGTTATCAAAATAAGTTTAGCACAATCGAATATCACAATCTTAGTTTGCTAGACCTAGGTCTAGGGCATCTAGAATCGAGGGACCCCCAAGAACCACCCCAGGTAGTTGTAGGAGACCCACAGGGGACGGACGCGGTGACCTGGCACCGGTGCGAGTCCTGTGCGAGTCTATGCACTCAGACGCGATTGAGATATCAATGTTAAAGGACCCTTGCGTGTTCGAGGCGAACACACCGATCGGTCCTTGTACGAGTCGAAGGACTCGGTCACAGATAGAGATGCAAGGGAGATGGACGTGCTGTGTCTAACACAGACGCGAACCTTGTGCGAGTCAGTGCAATGGAGATCTCAGAGTTACAGGCCCTTTGTGTGTTCGAGGCGAACACCGATCGGACTCAGTACGAGTCGAAGGATACAGTTTTAGATAGTGTTACAAAGGAGATGGACGCGGTGTGTCTAACACAGTCGCGAACCCTGTACGAGTCAGCGCAATTGTCGCACTTAGAAAGTTAGAGTTTTAGGACACTTCTAGGGAAGCTACAAGCAAGTCACTTACAGGGTAAGTAGTTCTATGGCTCACATCCACAGGAGCACCGTAGTGCTGAAGTTACCTCACCCAGGGGAGCCGGGTGCATAGGTGTTCTTTGGTGTCGGGTCGCGGCGTCGTTTTCAATGGGAGCCAGTGAAGACTTGCTGCTTGCGGCGATAGGAGAAGTGTCCGGAGGAATCCAAGCCTGGATTCGGAAGATGGAAGACCTGAAAGCAGAGGGGACAGTGTTCAAAGTCACTTGGCAGTGACTCGGGGCACGGAAGATGGATGCCCACCGTCGTCGCAAGGTTCAGGTCAATCACGGTTGCCTTGACTCTTCAGCCATGAGGTCCAGGAGGCGTCGATGATGACCAGGAGCTGGATTCGGCGTGTCCCATGATGTCTGCAGCTTACTGCGGTGTCGGCGACTCGATCGGAGCCAACAAGCCTTGGTAACAGCAAGTCTCGGGGAAAGTGTGAAGAGGCAATGGCACAGACCAGCAAGGTCTGTGGGACTCACCCAGCAAGGGTAAGTCAGGGCAGGGCTGGAGCAACCAGGGTAGCCCTTTGGTTTCTTTAGAAAGTCTTCTGGGGACCCACAAGCTGGCTGGCAAGGGATCGTGAAGATGCCTCGGGAGGATTCACTCACAGGGGCCCACGGTCACTCGGAACATGGTAGGCCTCTGATCTTAGGAGGGGTTTCTGCTGGAGGCTGGGACCACACGTGGTCCAAAGCACAAGTTCGTGGAACGTTGTCAAGGGGTTGCACTCGACAATAGTGCACGGTACCCAGGGGTCGCGGTTCCTCGTTACTCTTGGGGTCCACTGGCCTCAGCTTCGCTGGGGACTCACGATGGCCTTTGAGAAGTCAGGAAATCCACTTCTTGGGCTGCAGGGACTTTGGACTCTGGCGGGAGCGGTGTAGTTTGCGACCATCGCTTGTAGTTTTTGGTGCCTGCCAAGCAGGGGAGTCACTCCTTGACTCCAAGGGAGATTCTTCAGTCTTCCAAAGGTAGTGGAACGTCGAAGGTCCGGGATTCTTCTTCAGAGCGTCATCCAGGGAAATCTAGGGTGCTATGCACAGGTTCCCCCTCTTATACTAAAAGAAGGGGAGGGACTAGCTCTATGACCCTACCTATGGGAGGGTCAGGGGAGTGGGTGGCTACACCCACTTCCCTTTGTCCAGTTTCGCGCCAGAGCAGGGACAGGTAGCCCCTGAGCCGGTTTGAACTGGCATATGCACAGAGGAGCCTTCTGCTCCCCAGTGCAGGACTTCAAAGCACTCTAAGAGTGCACCCACCCAGCCCCAATACACTAAACCCTGTCTGGGAGGTGGTCACACCCCTTGGGACAGGATATCTATTGTTGGGCTTCCTCCACTGCGAGTGTTGGTCATCAGCAGGAGGGCAGCCCAGTGTCTGTGACTGGTGGCATCCATTTTGTGATGCCAGGGCTCTGCAGGATTCTACCGCGTTTCCACAGTAAGTACATGTCTATCCCTCTAGAAGGGTGGAATGCTACCCCCGCCGCCAGGACTGGCGGGGGGGTAGTATTCCAAGGTGTTTGACACCAAATGTGAGAAGTTGGCCTGGTATATGCTGTCCACTAATTATAGTGGGCACCTTGCACCAGTCCAAACAACCCCTTATTGGAGATAGGTTAAAGACAACCTTATTGAAAGCTATCCTAGTGGTAGCTATGGAGAGCAGCCTTCAGGCTAAGTCTTGAAGGAATGTAAAGCAGCTTGTTTTACCAGTCTATAATCTCTTGAGTGATCAAATGAAAGAGCACCACACCAGGTATATATTCAAAATATATGTATTTATTGCTAAACACACCCCTCTAGTCTCTTTATGAGGCTAGAGTTCGAAGTACATAAGTTAGAAGTTATTTAAACACAGTAATAGCACAAATACACGTTTGGGCCCTAGGGGCGTACCAAACCATATACCAATAAAGTGGTATAAGAACCACGACTGAACTAGACACTAGGCCTAGAGCCTCTAGAAGTGCTTGGACCACAAGGAACCACCCAAGGTAGTGACACAGGGGACCCACGGGAGACGCGTGCAGTGTAAATACACAACCGCGATACGCCGTTGACTTCTATGGAGAAAGTCGTGATCGGGAAATTAGAGAAAGGGACACTTAAAGAGGACTTGGACCAAACCCTTTGAGATCTAGGACTTTGAAGAGTCTCTACCCACGGGAGTACCGGAGTACTCGTGTTACCTCACCCAGGGAAGCCGGGTGCATAGGTGCCTTTCGGGGTCGGGTTTCGTCGTCGATTTGAATGGCGATCTGCTGCAAAGTGCTGCTGGCGACCAAGAGAAAAGTGTCCGGGTGGATCCAAGAGTGGATCGGAGTTCTGAAGAACCTGAAAGCAGAGGGGACAGAGTCTGGGTCACTAGCCAGTGACCAGGAAGGCGATGGACAGATGCCCACCGATGTTGAGTGCTTCAGGTGCATTGACGGTCGTCTTGACTCTTCAGCCACGAGATCCAGGAGGCGTTGTCGGCGACCAGGAGCAGGATTCGGTCTGGTACACAATGTCTGTCGAGTGCTGAGGTGTCGGCGACCGGATTGGACCCAACAAGCCTTGGCAACGGCAAGTCTCGATGCAGAGGAAGATCGTCGGTGGTGCAGACCAGCAAGGTCTGGAGAACTCACCCAGTGAGGGTAAGTGAGGGCAGGCCTGGAGCAACCAGGATGCCAAGTTAGAGAAAGATTGGCCTTCGTTAAGAGCTACTAGCCAACGGGCTAGCGACCGCGAAGGAGCCTCATGATGCCGCACGTGGATCTGGCTCACAGGACACTCGTGGAGTGGGGGCCAGTGATCTTCGGTGCAGGTGGTGCTGGAGGCTAGGGCTACTGGAAGCCCAAAGCACGACTTCTTGGGAGACCCAGAAGAGGATGCACTTGCAAATGTGCTTGGTGTCCAGGGGTCATGGTCTCAAGTCACCCACGATAGCTACGGGCCTCAGCTTTGCTGGGGACTCAGGGTAGCCTCGGGGAAGTCTGAGAATCTACCTCTGGTGATGCGATGACTTCGGCGTCCGACGGGAGCTTCAGAAATGCGAACCGGACATATGCTTCTTTGGTGCCTGCCAAGCAGGGGAGTCACTCCTTGACCCCAAGGGAGATTCTTCTGTCCTCTAATCGTGAGTAGAGCGTCGAAGGTCCAGGATTCAGTTTCAGAGTTTCGTCCAGGGATAATCTAAAGTCCTAAGGACTGGGTTCCTATACTTATACTAAGGATAGGGGTTGTACTACTCTGTGGCCCCACCTATGGGTGGGTCAGGGCAGAGGGGTGGCTACACCCCTTTCCCTTTGTCCAGTTCGCGCCAAAGCAGGGGCTGCAAGCCCCTGATCCGGTTTGAACTGGGGTATGCACTAGGGACACCAAATGTGCCCCCAGTGCAGGACTTCAAAGCACCCGAAAGTGCTCCCGCCCAGCCCCAATACACATTATCCTGTCTGGGGAGGTGGTCACACCTCCCTGGGACAGGAAACCTATTGTCCAGGCCTCCCCTGCCGGAGTTTCGTCCAGCAGCAGGAGGCCAGACTCGTGTCTGTGGCAGCAGCATCCATTTTGTGATGCCAGGGCTTTGGAAAGAAGTTACCGGGCTAGCCAGAGTTAACATGTCTTTCCCTCTAGAAGGGTGGAATGCTACCCCCGCCGCCAGAATTGGCGGGGGGTAGTATTCCAAGATGTTTGACACCAAACACGACATGTTTAGGTGCAGCCATTCCAAAGTTAGCATTTAACGCGAGGTTATAATGCGCTTAAGAGTATATGGTCAGGCTGCACTACAAACAGCATCAGAGAAGGGTCTCCGAACGCTGCAGAGGGGCCCTGCTCATGCAGGGGCACCCTCTCACATAGGAACCATGCACTCTGCCTTTAGGATTGATAAGGCCTGCCTTAGGAGTGACTTATAGGTTTATATGTGTGTATGTATTTAGTGATATAGGTAACCTATATCACAGTAAGGAGTGCATGCACCACCTTACCCAGGCTGCAGTAGCAGACCTGTGGTGTCAGTTTGGATGGCCTTCCAGGGGTGGCATAATACATGCTGCAGCCCCTGGCAGGCCTCTGAGGTACCTATGCCCTTGGTACATAGTATACCATATACTAGGGACTTATAAGGGCACTCCAGATCCCAATCAGTGATGTGCCTAAGGCACATGGAAACCATTTTAGAGAGGAAGCAGCTAGGCTGGGGTTCTGATTAGCAGGGCCCCAGCCAGACTAATGTCGAAAAACAGTGAAGCATCAGCAAAAAGTGGGGGTACCCATGTGAAGCAGATCCTACTCTCCTACACAATCCCCCCCCAAACGTAGGGACATTAAACTAACCTTGCCCAGTTAAGTCTTCATGTTCTAAGTGGAAATACCTAGAGATTCCATCTGCATTGGCATGGTTACTCCCAGGTCTATGTTCCACTGTAAAGTACATCCCCTGTAGGGAAATGGACCACCTAAGCAGTTTGGGGTTTTCACCCTTCATTTGTTTTAGCCATAAGAGGGGCTTATGGTCTGTCTGAACCAGGAAGTGTGTACCAAACAAGTATGGCCTCAACTTCTTCAGAGCCCAGACCACAGCAAAGGCCTCCCTCTCTATGGCTGACCAACGTTTCTCTCTAGGGGTCAGCCTTCTGCTAATGAAAGCTACTGGCTGATCCCGACCTTCTTCATTCAATTGTGACAGTACAGCCCCTACCCCCAATTCAGATGCATCAGTTTGAACAATGAACTTCTTGGAGTAATCAGGACTCTGTAGAATGGGAGCAGTGCACATGGCCTGCTTCAGGTCATCAAATGCCTTTTGACAGCTAACTGTCCACTGAACCTTTTTGGGCATTTTCTTAGAAGTTAAGTCATTCAGGGGTGTCACTATTGATCCATATCCCTTGACAAATCTCCTATAGTACCCAGTCAGGCCTAAGAAGGCTCTCACCTGAGTCTGGGTAGTGGGAGCAGTCCAGTCCATGATGGTCTGGATCTTGCTCTGCAAAGGTTGAACCTGGCCTCCACCCACAAGGTGGCCCAGGTACACAACCTGACTCTGCCCTATCTGGCACTTAGTGGCCTTGATAGTCAGGCCTGCCTTTTGCAGGGCCTGTAAAACATTCCTGAGGTGGACCAGGTGATCCTCCCAGGTGGAGCTAAAGACAGCAATATCATCTAGATATGCTGCACTATAGGCTTCCAGACCTGTGAGAACTGTATTCACCAGCCTCTGGAAAGTGGCAGGTGCATTCTTTAGACCAAAGGGCATCACCACAAATTGATAATGCCCACTAGGGGTTGAGAATGCTGTTTTGGGCTTTGCAGTATCAGCTAGTCTGATCTGCCAGTAGCCAGCTGTTAGGTCAAATGTGCTGAGATATTTGGCAGAGGCCAAAGTATCTATGAGCTCATCTGCCCTGGGTATTGGATGGGCATCAGTCCTAGTGACTGCATTGAGACCCCTGTAGTCCACACAAAACCTCATCTCTCTTTTTCCACCACTGGTGTGAGGTTTTGGTACAAGGACCACTGGACTAGCCCAAGGGCTATCTGAGGTTCAATAACTCCCAATTCCAACATTTTCTGGACTTCAGTCCTGATACAGTCCCTGACATGGTCAGGTTGCCTATAAATCTTATTTTTAATAGGCAGACTGTCCCCAGTGTCCACTTCATGAGTGCACCAGGTGGTCTGACTGGGTGTCAGTGAAAACATATGTCTAAACTGATTGAGAACTTGCCTGCAATCAGTTTGTTGCTGGGTAGTGAGGCTGCCTGCCAAGGCTGCACCATCAACTGACCCATCGTCAGGGTTCTGTGAGAGCAGGTCAGGGAGTGGGTCACTCTCTTCCTCCTGCCCTTCATCAGTAGCCATGAGCAAGCCCATGTCTGCCCTGTCCACATATGGTTTTAACCTGTTGACATGGAGAACCCTGTGGGGACTCCTGGGTGTTCCTAGGTCTACTAAGTAAGTGACCTCACCCTTCTGCTCAACAATAGTGTGGGGTCCACTCCATTTGTCTTGGAGAGCTGCTGGGGCCACTGGCTCCAACACCCACACCTTCTGTCCTGGCTGGTAAACAGTCAGAACAGCCTTTTGGTCATGCCAGGCCTTTTGAAGTTCCTGGCTAGCCTCAAGGTTTTTGGTTGCCTTTTTCATGTACTCAGCCATCCTGGAGCGGAGACCAAGTACATAGTCCACTATATCTTGCTTTGGGGGCTTGAGAGGTAACTCCCATCCTTCCTTCACCAAGCACAGTGGACCCCTCACAGGGTGGCCAAACAGAAGTTCAAAAGGGCTGTAACCAACCCCCTTCTGAGGCACCTCCCTATATGCGAATAAAAGGCAGGGCAAGAGTATGTCCCATCTACGCCTAAGCTTTTCTGGGAGCCCTTTAATCATGCCCTTCAAGGTTTTGTTGAATCTCTCAACTAAACCATTGCATTGTGGGTGATAGGGTGTGGTGAATTTATAAGTCACTCCACACTCCTTCCACATTGCTTTTAAGTACCCAGACATGAAGTTAGCACCCCTGTCTGATACTACCTCCTTAGGAAAGCCCACTCTTGAGAAAATTCCCAGGAGGGCCCTTGCCACCACAGGTGCTGTAGTGGTCCTGAGGGGAATAGCTTCTGGTGGCATGGGTACCTTCTGGGTACCTGGTGGCATGATCCACTACCACCAGGATAAACCTGTGCCCAGAGGCTGTTTGGGGATCCATGGGACCAACAATGTCAATCCCTACCCTTTCAAAGGGTACCCCCACCACAGGTAGTGGTATCAGGGGGGCCTTTGTAGTGCCACCTGCCTTGCCACTGGCTTGGCAGGTTACACATGAGCGACAAAACTCCTTGCTGTCTTCAGACATGTGGGGCCAGTGAAAGTGAGGGACAATTCTGTCCCAAGTCTTGTTCTGGCCCAGGTGACCTGCTAAGGGAATATCATGGGCTAGGGTCAATAGGAAGCCCCTGAACTTCAGAGGTATAACCAACCTCCTGGTAGCACCAGGCTTGGGGTCTCTACTCTCTGAGTACAGGAGTCCATCATCCCAATACACTGTATGGGGACCACTAGCTTTCCCAGCAGCCTCAGCAGCAGCTTGCTGTCTGAGGGGTTCAAGGGAGGGGCAGCTCTTCTGCTCCTGGCTCAGATCTGCCCTAGAAGGTCCCCCTGTCCCCAAGAACTCAACCTGGTCAGGTTCCAGTTCCTCTGGGACAGTTCCTTCTTCAGGGCTGAGATCATCCCCCTCAAGGGACTGATCTTCCTCCTGAGCCAAGGGGAAGGCACTGCCTTAACCCTACTACTCCTCCTCTTGGAAGGCACTTGGTCCATTCTTCCAGAATCCAAGGCCTGTTCAGTGCTAGACATTTTGGCTTGTGACCTGGTCACAGCAAACACATCTGCAGGGATCCCCAGCATTTCTGCATGGGTCCTGAGCTCCACTTCTGCCCAAGCAGAAGTCTCTAAGTCATTGCCAAGCAAGCATTCGACTGGTAGGTTTGCACTTACCACAACCTTCTTAAGGCCAGTTACCCCTCCCCAGGAGAAGTTAACAACTGCCAGAGTATGGTCTGTTCTGACATTGCTAGCATTGGTCACTTGGTACATCTCACCAAGTATAACTTGCCCAGGATTCACAAGGTCTTGTGTCACCATTGTGACACTTGCCCCTGTGTCCCTAAATGCCAAAGCCTCACGTCCATTGATTAAAGGCTGTTGTCTGTACTTGCCCAGATTACTGGGACTCACAGTGGAGGTCACATCCATGCCTCCATCACAGACTAACACAGCCTGAGTCAGTTCTCTGACTAAGTCAGAGCCCAACTCAGTACCCAGGGTGAACCCTACTAAACCCTTGGCTGGAGCACTCCCACCAACTGTACTAGGGGGAACAGGTGCCTTAGGGGCATTGGTGGGTGCTGGACTGGAGTCTTTGGACTTGGTGCAATCACTGGTCCAGTGGGTCTTTTGCTTACAGACCTTGCACCATGGTTTTCTTTGGCCTTTCCCTTTGGTAGACTGTGAATCCCCACCAGAAGAAGATTTTTGGGGGCCTGATGAAGACTTTTGATCTTTACCCTTCTCCCCACCCTTGTCAGAGTTCTTAGCATCTTGCTTCTTGGTTTCCCCACCTTGGTTCTGTACCTTCTGCTTCACCCTGGTTCTGACCCATTTGTCTGCCTTCTTTCCCAATTCTTGGGGAGAGGTCAGATCAGAGTCTACCAGGTATTGATGCAACAGCTGATTTTGACAGTTATTAAGAATCTGCTCCCTCATTATCAGATTGTACAATCCTGAGAAGTCACACACCTTACTGCCCATCAACCAGCCTTCCAGAGCCTTGGCAGAACAATCCACATAGTCTACCCAGTCTTGAGTCTGTGCTTTTTGGGTATCTCTGAACTTCAACCTGTACTGTTCAGTGGTTAGGCCAAACCCATTAATAAGAGCACTCTTCAAGACCTTGTAATTATCAGCATCCTCCTCTCTAACAGTGAGGAGCTTATCTCTACCTTTGTCAGCAAAGGAGAGCCACAAGATTGCTGCCCACTGCTCCTGAGGGACCTTCTGTACCTTACAGGCCCTCTCTAATGCAGTTATCCATTTGTGGATATCATCCCCACTCTGGTAGGGAGGGACAATCTTGCTCAGGTTCCTATGGTCATAGGACCTTTCCCTATCTCTAGGGATATGGCTGCCACCATGGGACTCTAGTCCCAACTTTCTTCTCTCTCTAAAGAGATCTAGGGACTCCCTGTCTATGGCTAGTTGCTTCTTTTTGAGTTCAAGCTGAGCTTCCTCATATAGAACCAGCCTCTTTCTTCTCTCATGAGAGGATTCCCTCCTATGAGATGAGACAGAGCTCCCTATTGAGGTGCCAGAGTGGTTAGACTCCTGAGAAGAAGATCTAGACCTTCTGGGCACACTCACAATCCTTCCTGGGGGACAAAGGGGCATCATTCTGATCCTCCTCTTCATCTTCCTCAGGAGGGGTTGGATTATCCAGGTCAGGGCCATTGTCGCCCTCCTGGTCAGTTTCAGAGGGGGGCTGGGGGTACTGGTACCCCTGGTCCCATCCTCATCTTCTGCCCCACCCTCAGCTCCTACCCCTTCAGTCCCCAAGGGCTTACTAAGGTCATAAGCCACCAACAACTCCTTGAGGTGTTGGGTCGTGAGGCTTTGGCCTGTCCTTATTTTTCTCAAGTTGCATAAAGCTCTCAATTCCAAGAATGGGAGTGTATCATACTTGGAGGGTGGAAGCTCAATGGCTTCCTGCAAGAATTCTTTATATCCTACCCTTAAAGACATTACTAGTGTGGTGTGGTGTATGCACTACCTACTCTAGTGTGGCCTACTAAACTCTCTTGAGTTGTAGAAAGGGTTGTGCTATCCCTTAACACACAACTCTAAGTTCAGTAGAACTTACTGTATTCTAAGCTTAAATTATATGTACCTTAGGTACCTTTAGTGGTTTTCAGTTGATCAATTCAATTGAGATTATCTGGTAAAACAATAGCAAGCTGGAATCCCACACGCTGCACACCAATGTGAGAAGTTGGCCTGGTATATGCTGTCCAGTAATTATAGTGGGCACCTTGCACCAGTCCAAACAACACCTTATTGGAGATAGGTTAAAGACAACCTTATTGAAAGCTATCCTAGTGGTAGCTATGGAGAGCAGCCTTCAGGCTGAGTCTTGAAGGAATGTAAAGCAGCTTGTTTTACCAGTCTATAATCTCTTGAGTGATCAAATGAAAGAGCACCACACCAGGTATATATTCAAAATATATGTATTTATTGCTAAACACACCCCTCTAGTCTCTTTATGAGGCTAGAGTTTGAAATACATAAGTTAGAAGTTATTTAAACACAGTAATAGCACAAATACACGTTTGGGCCCTAGGGGCGTACCAAACCATATACCAATAAAGTGGTATAAGAACCACGACTGAACTAGACACTAGGCCTAGAGCCTCTAGAAGTGCTTGGACCACAAGGAACCACCCAAGGTAGTGACACAGGGGACCCACGGGAGACGTGTGCAGTGTAAATACACAACCGCGATACGCCGTTGACTTCTATGGAGAAAGTCGTGATCGGGAAATTAGAGAAAGGGACACTTAAAAGAGGACTTGGACCAAACCCTTTGAGATCTAGGACTTTGAAGAGTCTCTACCCACGGGAGTACCGGAGTACTCGTGTTACCTCACCCAGGGAAGCCGGGTGCATAGGTGCCTTTCGGGGTCGGGTTTCGTCGTCGATTTGAATGGCGATCTGCCACAAAGTGCTGCTGGCGACCAAGAGAAAAGTGTCCGGGTGGATCCAAGAGTGGATCGGAGTTCTGAAGAACCTGAAAGCAGAGGGGACAGAGTCTGGGTCACTAGCCAGTGACCAGGAAGGCGATGGACAGATGCCCACCGATGTCGAGTGCTTCAGGTGCGTTGACGGTCGTCTTGACTCTTCAGCCACGAGGTCCAGGAGGTGTTGTCGGCAACCAGGAGCAGGATTCGGGCTGGTACACGATGTCTGTCGAGTGCTAAGGTGTCGGCGACCGGTTGGACCCAACAAGCCTTGGCAACGGCAAGTCTCAATGCAGAGGAAGATCGTCGGTGGTGCAGACCAGCAAGGTCTGGGGAACTCACCCAGCAAAGGTAAGTGAGGGCAGGCCTGGAGCAACCAGGATACCAAGTTAGAAAAAGATTGGCCTTCGTTAAGGGCTACTAGCCAACGGGCTAGCGACCGCGAAGGAGCCTCATGACACCGCACGTGGATCTGGCTCACAGGACACTCGTGGAGTGGGGGCCAGTGATCTTCGGTGCAGGTGGTGCTGGAGGCTAGGGCTACTCGGAGCCCAAAGCACGACTTCTTGGGAGACCCAGAAGAGGATGCACTTGCAAATGTGCTCGGTGTCCAGGGGTCACGGTCTCAAGTCACCCACGATAGCCACGGGCCTCAGCTTTGCTGAGGACTCAGGATAGCCTTGGGAAAGTCTGCAAATCTACCTTTGGTGATGCGATGACTTCGGCGTCCGACGGGAGCTTCAGAAATGCGAACCGGACAGATGCTTCTTTGGTGCCTGCCAAGCAGGGGAGTCACTCCTTGACCCCAAGGGAGATTCTTCTGTCCTCTAATCGTGAGTAGAGCGTCGAAGGTCCAGGATTCAGTTTCAGAGTTTAGTCCAGGGATAATCTAAAGTCCTAAGGACTGGGTTCCTATACTTATACTAAGGATAGGTGTTGGACTACTCTGTGGCCCCACCTATGGGTGGATCAGGGCAGAGGGGTGGCTACACCCTTTCCCTTTGTCCAGTTCGCGCCAAAGCAGGGGCTGCAAGCCCCTGATCCGGTTTGAACTGGGGTATGCACTAGGGACACCAAATGTGCCCCCAGTGCAGGACTTCAAAGCACCGAAAGTGCTCCCGCCCAGCCCCAATACACATTATCCTGTCTGGGGAGGTGGTCACACCTCCCTGGGACAGGAAACCTATTGTCCAGGCCTCCCCTGCCGGAGTTTCGTCCAGCAGCAGGAGGCCAGACTCGTGTCTGTGGCAGCAGCATCCATTTTGTGATGCCAGGGCTTTGGAAAGAAGTTACCGGGCTAGCCAGAGTTAACATGTCTTTCCCTCTAGAAGGGTGGAATGCTACCCCCGCCGCCAGAATTGGCGGGGGGTAGTATTCCAAGATGTTTGACACCAAACACGACATGTTTAGGTGCAGCCATTCCAAAGTTAGCATTTAACGCGAGGTTATAATGCGCTTAAGAGTATATGGTCAGGCTGCACTACAAACAGCATCAGAGAAGGGTCTCCGAACGCTGCAGAGGGGCCCTGCTCATGCAGGGGCACCCTCTCACATAGGAACCATGCACTCTGCCTTTAGGATTGATAAGGCCTGCCTTAGGAGTGACTTATAGGTTTATATGTGTGTATGTATTTAGTGATATAGGTAACCTATATCACAGTAAGGAGTGCATGCACCACCTTACCCAGGCTGCAGTAGCAGACCTGTGGTGTCAGTTTGGATGGCCTTCCAGGGGTGGCATAATACATGCTGCAGCCCCTGGCAGAGCCTCTGAGGTACCTATGCCCTTGGTACATAGTATACCATATACTAGGGACTTATAAGGGCACTCCAGATCCCAATCAGTGATGTGCCTAAGGCACATGGAAACCATTTTAGAGAGGAAGCAGCTAGGCTGGGGTTCTGATTAGCAGGGCCCCAGCCAGACTAATGTCGAAAAACAGTGAAGCATCAGCAAAAAGTGGGGGTACCCATGTGAAGCAGATCCTACTCTCCTACACCAAACACGACATGTTTCGATGCAGCCATTCCAAAGTTAGCATTTTACCGCGAGGATATAATGCACTTAAAAGTATATGGTTTAACCGCATCCACAAACAGCACCAGAGAATGGACTCTCAGAGCTGCAGAGGGGCCCTGCTCAGGCAGAGGCACCCCCTCACATAGAAACCAAGCACCCTGCCCTCAGGATTGATAGGGCCTGCCTTAGGGGTGACTGATAGGGTTATATGTGTGTGTAGGAGAGATATAGGTAACCTATATCTCAGTGAGGGGTGCTAGCACTTCCTCACTCAGGCTGCAGTAGCAGGCCTGTGGTGTCAGATTTAGTCTGCTTCCCAGGGGTGGCATAATACATGCTGCAGCCCCTGGTAGGCCTGTGAAGTACCTACGCCCTTGATACCTAAAGTACCATATACTAGGGACTCATAAGGTGCCACAGTATCCAATCACTAGTGCACCTAGAGTGCACTCCAAATCGTTTAGAGAGAACAGAGAGGCTGGGGCCCTGATTAGCAGGGTCCCAGCCTGACTATAGCCAGAAACCAGTGTAAACATCAGAAAAAAAGTGGGGGCAACATAAGAGGCAGATCCTACTCTCCTACACCACTGTATATGTACATCTCTATCCTCATGTATTATGATGATGCATTTTATTATTCGATCTGGCAATAAACTATATGTTTTGAACTGTCATAAACTGCAGACAAATGCTTCATAAAATGGCTGCTGAGAGTGAGTACTGATGGAGCAAGGACTCACAAAGAGACTTGCTCGGAAACAATCCTCTCATAGTATTAATTAATTTGCATTAAAACCTTGTAATGTCTTTATTAATAACACACAAACACAACATATTTTATCTAGCAGACGCTTGCCTATGTATTTTTCCCTAATAAGTAATCCTTGTCTAATCCAAAATGGCCGCGAAAACGCGGGAATCCTACTGCGCATGTGTCAACCATATCACGTGGTATGACGTCTTTCTTTGCTTGGAGGGAATCTTTTGCTTCTGCGCAGTACGTGCTAATCTGGCTGCCTAAATGTCTCAAATGTTAAGCTTACGCATTGCTGCAATTAATAATGTGTTATTCTAAAGCTACTAATGCGGGATAGATATTATAAGTAAATGGGAGTAGTGTAGAAATAGGAGGTATACAGTGAAAACATTTATTTTTGATTTTAATATGTTTCTTCTTTGACTTTTGTATTAGTTCGTAAATGGGGCCTGGGGATTGGCTAAACAGCAGCTCAACAACATGTGACTTGCACATGCGCTCTGGAACAAACCAAGCAAAGCGATGAAGTCAACTTGGAAGACGTCCAAGGACATGACCCGCTGATCACCTTCCAAGTCCCACCGAATGTCCTGACAAATGATACTTTTTGTATATATTTTGTAATAAAATTGGTATGAGACGGGTGGGAAATAAAGCAAATGTATTAATTGTGAGGGGCGGGATTCTAGAACAATGAGCTTAAGAAAATGAACTAAAATTGACATGGTGTGAGGATCAACCCCCTGTCCCTGTCCAATCAGAATTAGTGGGCCCATAATTTTGAAACATTAAGGGGAGGTACATGGGCGTAGAAGGGTATAATAGGTATAGATTAGCAAATTAGTTAGAGCAGAGATTCTGAAGACCAGCGCAGATATTCCGAGCAGATGCACAAAGCACGCTTAGACTCTAATGCTGCCACAGATGAGAGCTGATCGATTTTCAGACTGAATCGCTGTCCGAAGAGGTCGTGAAGAGGGGGCGGCGGTCTGAATTAGAGGGAGACGCGGAAGAGTCCCGAGGAAGAACGAAGTGTCAGAGAGGGGAACGACGCAGGCGTCGTTGGTAGAGAGGTCATCTATCCTGTCCTGAATCCGGTCCGGAGGTCTTGGTCTCCATTCTATCCTGGGGACCCTCTTTCCAACTCCTTGACCAAGGGGTTTGGTTTTCACACCTTTAGGTAACTATAAATGCGTAATCTTTAGTTTGTACTGCTGTTTCTATCTTCTCCTTTCTGAGGGGCCGTCATTTGTGATTATCAATGACTAGGGACAAATAGGGTACTTCCTCCTTGAAATTTGATTAAGTATTATGTGGTTTGTATCGCACTCTGCTAAATATTTTAGATAAACATTTTAAAACTTTCTGAGTCAGTGGTTATTTCAGGTGTTTTATGAAACTGTATTCGTACATTCCAATTTTACCCCCAGTTATCAAAGGTCCATTGGTAAGTCATTATTCTAAAATCAGGAAAAGTGAATGGTAGCAGTGATCTTTGATAAAGAGTACAACTGACCCCACCAGCGGTGATTGCTAGTTAGTGTGAATGAATGGGCCCAGGTGAGTATTTAGTGTATGAATGCTTGTTGCTAGTAACCCGCTGGATCAGTTTTCTGGCTATCAGAGGATGGTTATACTTTGTTAACTGGGTAATGAGAATTTTCTTTTTATGAACTAACATCCGTGTTAAAGTTTTATTTTATGTTGTCTAGAATTCCCCGGGGAAACTTGAATAGTGGATGGTAAGTGGAAACCATACTGCAGTGAGGTTATCTGTCAGGCAGAAGTAGTACTGAAAAGTTAAGCAGGGCTATCAGTACTTGTTAGGGACTCTGTGTGTGCGTGAGTGACAGTAAAGGAATACGCTGGTGAAATTTTGATGTTATATCACCTAGAAAGGGTAACATTGAAGGAGTAGCAGGTATTTCTGATACTTATGTGAAGAGTAAATGGAAGGGTTTTACTCATAGTGTATGTTTAGTAAACGGAAGGGTTTTACTAAATGTGAGAAAATCTATCCTTTAATTTAGGGAAACTGACACAATAGCGAATGTTTTATGTTGTTATTGAAATTTAATGAAAAAAAATTGAGAAATTAGAGATTGCGTACGATCTTTGTGAAGGGAGGGTCAGCTGCCGGAGTAGGAGCTGACGTCACAAGCGCCGCGCTGGGATTGGCTGAGACAGCAGGCGTGGAGTGAGCTTGTAAAGGAGGGGTCAGTAGGCAGGAGTAATACTGACGTCACAGGTGTCGCGCTGGGATTGGTCGAAACAGCGAAGGACAGAAAAGCGCAGATTGTAAAGGAGGGGTCATAAAAAGAGTGAATAGACGTCACAGAAAATCCGCGCTAGGATTGGTTCCGAGACAGTGGTAAGCTAGAATTTGATTGGTTGTCAAAATAGAAGTCGGAATATTAGTAGACAGTGGAGATTGTATGTGGAAACGTGATCCGACTTTGACAGGAACTCGTCCAGATAGGAGATTTATAGGGTTTGCAGAATATAATTCAGTAAATAGATATTTGCCGAAAATGTACGGAGAAAGGAGAAAATTGTCATTTTTACAAAAGGTTAAAAATTATTTTAAGAAGGATAAGCCTATCAAAACTAGGGAAGGAATTATTATTCCACCTGCAAAAACGCCCGCCTCATTCATGATGATGGAGAGGGGTTATCATACTTGTGTATGGTTAGAAAATTGGATAAAATACACAAAAGATGATGGAGTATTAGCTTTCCCAGAATATGGTACATTTAATGGGAGAATTCTTCAAAATTTGAGGATGAGAATGAATGAATTAGAACCCAGACCTAGATTAACGCAGTACGAAGCCTTAGAGGAATGGGAGACAGAAGCATTTGAGCGTGATAGACCCAGGAGCAATAGGGGTTATAAGGGATTTTTTCCTAATAACAAGAATGTTACAAGAGAAAGTCAGATGAAACAGTGGAGACGAGCAATGATTTGCGAAGGTTTGTATCCAGTATTTGTGGCCGAAGAACAATTAGGAAATAAATGTAAAGAGAAAACTAAACACCTGACAGGATTTGGAGAATCAGAAGATGAATTCATGGAGGAGATATTAAAGAACCCCCCACCATACCAGGAAGATCTAGGTAGATGTACCCCAAGTGCACCCGTTTTGAGAACACCATTAGTACCTCAAGTATTGCATAATCTGCCAGTTAATAAGGTACTTCAGGATAAGGAGAGAGAGGCATTAGACAGAAACAGAGCAGAATTAATACAGAAGATAACTCAGTTGAATGTACACCCTGAATCCCTGACTATACCTGTAACAATTGGTCCCGTAGTTCCTTTATATGGGGACAAAGTAACTTGCCCGAAACCCCTAGTTATGACTACACCTATGGAAAACCCTAGAAATGAAGTTGTAATAACTGATGATCATATCAGCGATTGTGAATCTATGATTTCACTAACGGATTTGCCTATTCGAGAATCCGTAAATTCCACCCCCAGAAGAGCCACACCTGGTTGCTCAAAAGAGGTAAATATAATAACCTCTTCAGGAGCTAAAAGTGCGACAGTGGTAACTCCAGAAGACATAGAAAGATGGGCACAAGGAATAGACAGCCAGAGTTCACCGCCAAAGATCCTGGACATTTATAAACTAAAAATTGAATTAGAGGAAATGATAGCAGGCAATGTAGGAGTAGATCGCTTAAATACCGACAGTGAAGAAGAACTATTGTTCGTATGTAGGAGTATAACAAGAAATGTAAAAATATTCCATGAAAAATTAACAGATTTGGCTTCAGATATGGGAATTGAAATAAGGAAGTCAAAAGTGTTGCAGAGACCATATAGAGCAGAATTTACTGATAAAGACTTAGAAAATATGAATACATCTGGTAGAAAGTTACAAGTTAAAGAATTAATGTCAGTTTTACAGAAATGGGGAGAACTGGAAAAATGGAAAATCAGATGGGCAAAGAAAAAGGAAGATGCACGTTCAATTAGAACAACATCTGAGTATTTATTGAAGGAAACAGGAAAGGAAGAACAGCTGTATCCAATGCGAGAAGTTCCGGGAGAAGGTTATGTCCATGTACCATGGAGTAGACAAGACATATTGTCATTTACAAATGATTTTCCAAAATTGAGAGATAAGCCAATAGAATGGTATAAGCAGGTTGAGAGATTTGTGAAGGTTTCAAAGGTTTTGCTAAAGGACCTAGATGGTTTGTTTGACATAGTGGTACCTGCCGATTTATGGACAGATTGTAAAATTACAATTGACCGGCCTAGTGAAGAGTATCCTAGAGATCCGAAGACAGGTGCCCCATCAAATGATGTGATGAAAAAGTATCACCAGGTAATAACTTACTTGAAAGGAAAGATACCACCTAAAGAAACAGATTGGGTGAAAATAGACAGAACTACACAAGAAGCAAATGAATCGGTACATGCATACTTCGAGCGCCTGTTACAGGTGTTCAAACAGTATAGTGGTTTTGAAGATATTGGAGACAAAAATATGAGTCAGTTTGTCTATCGATTTGTTTATGGTCTAAAGCCAGAAATTTGTCAGATGATTAAACAGCATATGTTATGTTGGCAGGGAAAGCCTATCGATGAGATTTTGAAGTATGCTAAATACTGTGGGGATGACATTGAGGACAGGCACAAGAAATTACAGGAGAAAGTAATGTGGGCACAAGTGAAAATGGCTGAGAAACAGGGAATACATTTAGATAATCCATCTGAAAGTCAGGGGAAAGAATCTGGATCGAATGCTGACACAGGAAGTGGTGGAAAGGCAAGAGGACGAATGAGTAGAGAGGAAGCTAAAAAGAAATTTCCTTGTCATGGATGCGGAAAGTTGGGGCATTGGAATAATGAGTGTAAGAAAATTCAAAATAATAATGGCCCAAATAATAATTTAAATCCACAGACGCAGAATGTCTCACAGCAGGGTGTAAGTCATCAGAATCAGTTGCCACCTGCCCCTATACAGGGTAATGTAAGCAGAGCAAAGCACGGTACAGACGTCGGATTTCAAGGAGGAAGTGGTAAGAATGAATATGTAACTTCACAGTTTCTTTTACAGGATGACTTTAATCCATATGATTACCAATGACGGTGCCTAAGAGAGGGGGAGAAGGAGTGCGTACTTGGCGCATCCTTGCCGGTAGATCAGTCAGGTCCATATGTTGAAGGGAAAGTAAAAGGTAATGATATCACTTTTCTTTTGGACACTGGTGCTACCCGTTCTACTGTAAGAACAGCAGACATTCCAAACCTTCCTCTCTTTGGAGAAGCTATCCAAGTTGTAGGTGTAGCAAATCAAAAGATTAGAACACCCTTTACAGAACCTATGGAAGTGAGAATCGGAAACTTCCGAGAAATGCACCAATTTGTGGTGTGTGAATCTAGTCCAGTAAATTTATTGGGCAGAGATTTACTGTGGAAAATGAACTGCACTATTTTCTGCACACCGGATGGTGTTGCAATACAGACCCCGGACGAAGATCATGTTTACAAGTTCATGCTAGCAAAACAAGGTACGGAGGTAGACGGAATGTTTTCTTTGATAACAAAAGACGAATTACCAGATGAATTAAGAACTACAGTGAGTCCAAAAGTATGGGATTTTACTGGAAAAGAAGTAGGTCTAATGGCAAATATAGACCCAGTAAAAGTAACCGTAAAGGAAGGTGCAATTTTCCCAAATACCAGACAGTATAAAATGAGTGGTGAATTAAAAGCAGGAGTTATTGAAGAAATTAGCAGAATGGTAAAACAAGGTATATTAAAAGAAGTCCTGAGTAGCCCTTGTAATTCGCCAATCATGGGCTTGAAAAAGCCTAGTGGAAAATATAGAATTGTTCAAGATCTGCGGCAAATTAATAAAATTGTAGTGCCTCGTTGTCCTATAGTGCCAAATCCTGCAGTGATACTATATCAAATACCATGGAACGCAGAATAGTTTACTGTAATTGATCTATGTCAAGCATTTTTCTCAATCCCATTGCACCCGGATAGTCAGTATTTGTTTTCGTTTAAATTCAAAAATCACGTTTATGTGTGGAATCGTGTTCCTCAAGGGTACACAGAAAGTCCATCCATTTTTAATCAGATTCTGAAAAAGTGTCTAGAAAAGTTAGTAATGCCCAGAAATTCGGTCTTGGTACAGTACATAGATCATTTGTTAATTGCATCTAGAACACATGACGATTGTGTCGCTGATTCCATTGCATTACTAAACCATTTGGCTGAAGAAGGTCACAAAGTATCACCTGAGAAGTTACAGTTTTGTACAACAGCAGTTAAGTACTTAGGACACCAAATTGAGAGAGGAAAAAGAAAAATAACCTCTGAAAGAATAAAAATAATTTAGCAAATGAAAATGCCAGTAACACAAAGAGAGGTGAGAATGTTTCTTGGGATACTGTCGACAATGGATTGTAGGTTTTTCCTTACTAGTAAAGCCTTTAATTCAGTTAACAAAGAAGAAGGCAAAAGACCCAGTTGAATGGGATGATGAAAGTGCCAGTGCATTTGTAAAATTACGAAATGCTTTGTGTGAAGCACCTGCCCTAGGCATGCCTGATTATACAAAGGAATTTACATTATTCTGCTATGAGAGAGAAAATTGTGCACTGTCAGCCTTAACCCAAAGACTTGGGCTGGACAGACGTCCTATAGCATACTTTTCTGCTACATTGGACCCAGTGGCTGCAGCATTGACAGGCTGCTTAAAAGCAGTAGCTGCTACCTGTATGAGCATTGAGCAAAGTGAGCCAATTGTAATGGGATATCCTGTTAAAGTGTTCGTCCCACATGCAGTTGTAATTCTGTTGACAAGAACCAGAACTCAGCATCTTACTCTTAGTCGGATGACAAAATATGAGAGAATAATCCTAGGAGCTGAGAATGTGACCATAGCTAGGTGCACAATTGTAAATCCTGCAACATTATTACCAGATCCATATTGTGAAGAAGTCAGGGATGATGATGAAGAAAAACACGATTGCTTGGAAGTCACAGAATTGTGCACCAAGCCACGTCCTGACATACAGGAGATGCACCTTAAGAACCCAGACAGGGAGCTGTTTGTGGATGGCTCATGCTTAAGGCATGAAGATGGCAAATTGAGTGCAGCTTATGCTGTATGTGAACTTACCGGAATAGTCGAAGCATCCTATTTACCAGGAGTCAAATCTGCACAAGTAGCTGAATTGGTTGCTTTGATTAAAGCCTCCAAAATTGGGAAGAATTTAAAAGTAACCATATATATGGACAGTCAATATGGTTACGGGGTTGTGCATGATTTTGGCCAACTGTGGATGCAGAGGGAATTCCTGACTTCTTCAGGATCCCCCATCAAAAATGGGCAGTTCGTAAAAGAATTACTGGAGGCAATACAATCACCAAAAGAATTGGCAGTGGTGAAATGTGCTGCACACCAGTCAGGAGATGACTGGGTGGCATCTGGTAACAGATATGCAGACCTAATGGCTCAACATTGTGCCAAAAATAGAATGGCAGTAAACAGAAAAGTTGAAAGAATGGGAATCAGCTGCCAACTTATGCTATGTATGACACCTGAAACATGGAATGATGTGAGACGATTGCAGGATGATGCTGAAGAAAGTGAAAAAGATGTTTGGATTATAATAGGGTGTACACAAAGAGCAGATGATGATGTGTGGATTTATTCAGATGGCAGACCAGTCATGCCTGATTGCCTAATTTCACACATGGCCAGGATGTATCATGGAGACACACACATAGGTAGGGATGCCATGATTAGACTTTTCAGACAAAACTGGTACAATCCAAGGTTTAGGGCTGCAGCAGAGAGCCTTTGCCAGAGGTGCTTAACTTGCCAAATGAATAATCCAGGAAAGAAAACGGTAGTTGGTTTGGGAAACATTGGAAAGGCAGAAGGCCCATTTGTGAGATTACAACTAGATTTCATCCAGTTACCACCATGTAAAGGGCTGAAATATGTACTTGTCATAGTGTGTCTGTTTTCAAAGTGGGTGGAGGCTTACCCTACCAGGAGGAATGACAGCATAACAGTTGCAAAATTATTATTAAGAGAGCTCATTCCTCGGTTCGGTTTCCCAGTAACTTTGGAATCAGATAGAGGAAGTCACTTCAATAACGATGTAATTCGAATAATCTGTGAAGCATTTAAAATTGAACAAAAATTGCACTGTGCATACCGCCCAGAGGCTTCTGGAGTGGTTGAACAAATGAATGGCACAATAAAATCAAGATTGTCAAAAATGTGTGCATCTATATCATTGAATTGGCCAGATGCATTGCCTCTCGTCCTGATGGGACTCAGAAGTATTCCTGAGAGAAATACAGGATTAAGTCCCCATGAAATTATAATGGGAAGAGCAATGAGACAAGCACATGTACCAGGAAATAAACTGCTGAACATAACTGATGATATGGTTCTAGATTATTGCAAAGCATTGGCTGACCTAGTGCATTCTGTCTCTCACCAGGTTGGAGAAGACGCAGTTTCCAGGCAGTCTGAACAAGAGCATGATCTGAACCCCGGAGACTGGGTGGTAGTGAAGCATCACACCAGAGAAACGTTTTTATCACCCAGGTGGGGAGAACCTTGTCAGGTTATATTGGTTACAAACACAGCAGTGAAATGTGCAGGTTTACCTAATTGGATTCATGTAAGCCATACCAAAAGGGTGACAGCTCCTGAAGAAAGAGATCCTCAGTCAGCATCAATAGCTGAGGAAGCAGAAGGTTGTACAGCTGAAGAATCCCAATTGGTAGATTCAGGAATAGCTGAAGAAGAACAACCGAGCACAAGTCAGGACTGGATACCAGTGGTGGAGATACCTGAAGTCTTTATAAAAACAAGAAGCAGAGCTAGATTAGACGACATTAGAGAGGACCAGATAGGTGAAGAAGAATCAGCTCAGGATAGGGAGGTCAAAATCATAAGTGAACCTGAGCAGGACCAGGTAGGGAAAGGAAATTGGGCTCAGACTGACAACGAAACAACAGAGTTTGAGCAGGGACAGACAGGCTCAGACGAACGCGGTCAGGCTGCAGAAGTACAAAGTGCAATAAGCCCTGATCAGGACCAGTTAGGACAAGGAAAATACGTTCAGGAGGAAGATAACAAAGAAAACATTGAACCTGAAAATATCAAGCAAGAAAACGTCAATCCTGAACAGGGCCAGTTAGAAGAGACGCATGTTCAGGCGAATGAAGAAACAACAATAAGACCTGAACGAGGACAGTTAGAGAGGGAAACTGAAAACAAAGACAAACAAATTGTGCCACACATTAACGTGAATAAAGGAGTATCTGAAAAAGACTCAGAAAGTGAAGATACAGTGCAAACAAAGAAAGTCAGAAACGGTGATCATTGACCTGGTGTTATTAAAAGAGTAAAATATCACATAATAACACGAAGTGAAGACCCAGAACAAGTAAATGAAGTGACAAGTTTATCTGGACAAAGAAGTGGGTCTGAAAAACGAAAAAGCTAAAGATTAAAACTTGTGAACAATAAGTTCAAAGGTCCTGATTGGACTTATGTAATTCTCGAAGACTGCGAAAGTTCCGAGAATAGTGAAAGTGGTGATGAAGGAACAAGTGCAGAACTGATTTATGAAAAAGACGTGAGACCGTATGATTACGTTAAAGTTTTCAAGGTAAAAAGAAGAAGAGAAATCTTCTTGGTCTAAAATGGCTGAAGACAGAGTTTCTGGGAGACCAAAACGGAAATGTTGCAAAAGATGCTGTGTTATATGCATATGTAGTCTGGTAGTGGTGCTTATAGTGTGGTTAGTTTTGATTGTAGCAATTCCTTACCTTATGATAATGGACAAAAAGAATAACACTGATACTAAGGGAAGGATAGATAATCTGAAAGGCGACAGAGTAGAAATAGAAGCAGAAGATGAACCAGATTTTCATCACATGGTAACAGACAATGATACTAGCTTAAACGTTTTTACTAAACTATTGTTTCAGTATGTAGATATTATGGAAGTTAGTGATTGTTATGTTTGTATGAAGTTACCTGAATCAGTAGCTGACGGTCTAACTTATCATCATTTGCCTTTAACGTATGGTATATCATGTAGTGTGTTAACTAGTTTGTTTTATAGAACAGGAAAACTTCAGAATTATTATTCAAATATAGATGTGATATTTTCAGAGGTTCCTATTCGAAAGAATCTGAACCCAGTGCTTAGTAGTCAAAATGCACAATTTATGGGAGAATTTTTCCTAACGATGAAGTCGATAGACATAACACATGCACATAGAAGCAATCTAACATGTTTATTACATGAAGAAGAAAAGATATTTTTAAACTTAATTGAAGATAGAAGGCAGAATTTCCAAAAGAAGGCGTCTGAGCATAAAGCTCATCTTCCACCTTGGGCTGAGAAAGAGGGTATTTACACACCTGGCAGGGCTCAAGCTGCTGTGGCTCTAGATTTTGTAAAGACAGGGAAAATTTGTCTTCCTAGGTTAAAGACTGATTATAACAATGTTTTCATCGGTACCAGTGAATGTGAACATAATTTCTTAATTCTTGGAGGTTGGGGACTAAAAGGAGGAACAGATTAAGTTTTTCCTGGAATCTATTATGTGTGTGGGAATAAGGCTTACTTTAGGCTTCCTGCATGGTGGTATGGTAGCTGTTATTTTGGAATAGTTTTTCCAAAAGTATACCATGTTAAAAGAAACACTGGGAGCAATGAAAATAGAAGTGGACTAACACGAAGTAAAAGAGCTAGTTTTCAGAAATTGTAGGTGATATATTTGGTGCATTGATACCTTCAGTGGGAATAATTCTGAACTCAAGGAAAATATGTAAATTATCTACAGTGGTTGATCGTTTATCAACGGATACTGCTGGAGGATTTCTAATGATTAATATGGAGATGGTTGCGATTAGATCTATGGTTATGCAAAATCGACTTGCTCTTGATATCTTATTAGCAAAAGAGGGCGGAGTCTGTAAAATGTTGAAAACGCAACATTGCTGCACGTATATACCAGAAAAAAGTACGGAAATTGGAACATATATAAGGAATATTACTAAACTTGAGAAGGAACTGAAACCACTGGAAGTTGATAGTGTATGGGAAAGATTGACAAATAGCATTGCGTCAATTGGTACCTGGTTTACTAATATTGGGAAAGGACTTATAGGTCAAATATTAGTGCCCTTAGTAGGTATAGCAATAATAGTATTGTCAATAATGATATGGTGCAAATGTTGTAAAAAGAAAGAAACATATAAGGTGACAGGGAAAGGCATGAAAAGAAAATTCGAAGAAATTGAATTAGAAAATCTGAGCAGTGAAATTTACAAGAAACTGAAGGGAAAAGATAAGAATGGAAGGAGTGAAAATGAGAAAGAGAATGAGATATGCTAAAGTTGGCATCTGGTTTTATAGGTAGTTTTTGATGGCTCAGAAACGCCATCAGAGAGGGGATTGATGGAGCAAGGACTCACAAAGAGACTTGCTCGGAAACAATCCTCTCATAGTATTAATTAATTTGTATTCAAACCTTGTAATGTCTTTATTAATAACACACAAACACAACATATTTTATCTAGAAGACGCTTGCCTATGTGTTTTTCCCTAATAAGTAATCCTTGTCTAATCCAAAATGGCCGCTAAAACGCGGGAATCCTACTGCGCATGTGTCAACCATATCACGTGGTATGACGTCTTTCTTTGCTTGGAGGGAATCTTTTGCTTCTGCGCAGTATGTGCGAATATGGCTGCCTAAATGTCTCACATGTTAAGCTTACGCATTGCTGCAATTAATAATGTGTTATTCTAAAGCTACTAATGCGGGACAGATATTATAAGTAAATGGGAGTAGTGTAGAAATAGGAGGTATACAGTGAAAACATTTATTTTTGATTTTAATATGTTTCTTCTTTGACTTTTCTATTAGTTCGTAAATGGGGCCTGGGGATTGGCTAAACAGCAGCTCAAGAACATGTGACTTGCACATGCGCTCTGGAACAAACCAAGCAAAGCGATGAGGTCAACTTGGAAGACGTCCAAGGACATGACCCGCTGATCACCTTCCAAGTCCCACCGAATGTCCTGACAAATGATACTTTTTGTATATATTTTGTAATAAAATTGGTATGAGACGGGTGGGAAATAAAGCAAATGTATTAATTGTGAGGGCGGGATTCTAGAACAATGAGCTTAAGAAAATGAACTAAAATTGACATGGTGTGAGGATCAACCCCTGTCCCTGTCCAATCAGAATTAGTGGGCCCATCATTTTGAAACATTATGGGGAGGTACATGGGCGTAGAAGGGTTTAATAGGTATAGATTAGCAAATTAGTTAGAGCAGAGATTCTGAAGACCAGCGCAGATATTCCGAACAGATGCACAGAGCACACTTAGGCTCTAATGCTGCCACAGATGAGAGCTGATCGATTTGCAGACTGAATCGCTGTCCGAAGAGGTCGTGAAGAGGGGGCGGCGGTCCGAATTAGAGGGAGACGCGGAAGAGTCCCGAGGAGGAACGAAGTGTCAGAGAGGGGAACGACGCAGGCGTCATTGGTAGAGAGGTCATCTATCCTGTCCTGAATCCGGTCCGGAGGTCTTGGTCTCTATTCTATCCTGGGGACCCTCTTTCCAACTCCTTGGCCAAGGGGTTTGGTTTTCACACCTTTAGGTAACTATAAATGCGTAATCTTTAGTTTGTACTGCTGTTTCTATCTTCTCCTTTCTGAGGGGCCGTCATTTGTGATTATCAATGACTAGGGACAAATAGGGTACTTCCTCCTTGAAATTGGATTAAGTATTATGTAGTTTGTATCGCACTATGCTAAATATTTTAGATAAACATTTTAAAACTTTCTGAGTCAGTGGATATTTCAGGTGTTTTATGAAACTGTATTCGTACATTCTCATTTTATCCCGTTATCAAAGGTCCATTGGTAAGTCATTACTCTAAAATCAGGAAAAGTGAATGGTAGCAGGGATCTTTGATAAAGAGTACAACTGACCCCACCAGCGGTGATTGCTAGTTAGTGTGAATGAATGGGCCCAGGTGAGTATTTAGTGTATGAATGCTTGTTGCTAGTAACCCGCTGGATCCATACTTCCTACTCTATTAAGAGAGACACTTTTTCAATTAATTACACTTAAGAGCTATTATGAAACAGGAGGAAATCATTCAAGTTTTTTCCTACAACCAGAAGGTAGTATCTTGCAAATGTTTTCAGTTCTTCTGTGGTGCCTGACAGTTTAGATCTTTCATGGGTACACGATTCAACTCAAAACCTGGACCTGATCAATTAAACTTGTGGCTTTGGTCTGTTCTGCTATGCTCTTGAATTTGCCTGGTCCCCTCATTTGTGCGCATAGGGTGGTGGTGATTGTTTGCTTTTGTCACTGCTGTTTTTTGTTTCTCATTTTTTGACTATATGTAGGTTATGTAAAGTCTTTTCTCATCAACTATTTTGTAGAGTTGTTGTGTTCTCTTTATTAATGTATAGATTCTTTGAATTTCTCCTCACCCTCAGAGGAAGTGAACAGTTCAAACAAAAATTTTAGGTCAATTGAGCAATTCCTTGAGCTTTTGTGCATTTTGTGATATGAATATTTGGTCGTTTTGTATTTCTTCTATTGTTTATTAATGATATTTTTGTATTTTCTTTGTGATCCTTTTCAGAATATAACTTGCCTGTTATTTAAGAAGGAAAAGCACACTCATGTATGTAACAAGTATAAGACCCTGATGCGCTAATATGTGACTTCTCTGCATGACGTTCCATGGAATTGGCTGGCTATGTTTACAGCCTACGATGGCAATCACGCGTATTGCTGCAGAGCCTGTATGTGTATATAAAAAGAAACATTTAGCATATTTGGCTAGTTTTTAGAGCTGTGGCTATAGATTCAGATTTGGTTAAATTTCACCTCTACAATATGAATTATTTATAAACATAATGATCTGTATGAATTTTTTGTTCAAAGAAATGTCCGGATTTTATGAATTTTACTAATCCTTTGAACTTCTATTCTTTTACTCTTAGAATATTGTGACAGCAATAGTGGCAACAAATCAATACAAAGGACACCTGTAGAAACTTTAGGGATTTAAAAACCCTTAAGAAACAGGGTGGACATCAAAATATAATAAATAAAATAAGACGTTATGCCATTAAGCTAAGCCCATAGAGATACTGAGAGTAGTAAAAAGCAATTGCACTTTACAACAATTAAATACAAAGTATTTATGTGCTCTGTATTGAATTAGTTAACAAATGATGCAAATTGTGCTGGGGGAAACTGCTATAATATTTCTATTGGATATTCAACCTGTTTCGGTATCCCACAATGGAGAGGATCAATTTTGGAATCAATGTGAAATTAAAGAACTGGTGAAATTAGCAAAGGAGATTTTACGGGAAATAATAATGGACTACTGTAAATCAAAGAAAGGAGATTGTAAAGTAGTTTGTAAAAGTGTAGAAGTTCACACTCATCTGAGCATACGTAATCAGGCATGAGCAGCAACAGAAGCGTGAGGAGGAAAGCTTGCACAGATCTCAGAAGACTGTTCCTCCTGCTTCCTGTCAATATAGCTGGAGTTCTACACTATGGGGCTCATTACGATGCCGGTCGGGCAAGCGTCTGACCAACATCGTAGAGGAATTGGGACTGACCAACAAGCAGTCAGAGGTCCCACCCACCTAATTATGATGCGACAGCTGTGTAGGCAGTCGGAATCATAATTGTTTCCATTGCGGCTTGTGCTGTGGCCCGAAAAGGGCTGCAGCACAAGCCACAATGGAAAAATGGATGTTGACAAACATCCATGCCCATGTGCCAGGCACCATGTGGTGCCTTGCACACGGGGCATGGATGTCTGGAGCCCCACATGGGCCCTGCTAGGTCCCTCAAAGTCCCATTTTGGCTGCCTTTCCATGGCGGTCAGACCGCTATCAAAAGGCAGTCAGAATGGACCCACGTAATCCCTATGGCGGTGCCTGAGCAGGCTTCACCCCATTGTAGGGTATTACGTTTCGACCAACGGTCGGTCGGGCTCCTTGAGCCCGTCGGATGTGTCGGTCACTCCCTCCGCCCACTGCCTTTGACCACCGCACATCATAATGCTGCGGTCAGACCAAGGCACCAGATGTCGGATGGACTGTCACCGACAGGCCGTCGGTGGCAGTCCATATGACATCATAATCGGGCCCTATCTGTTAAACTAGATGATTCTCACAAAATTAGTAATTTGCATTAAAAAATAGAATAGGGTGCTGAGAAGTAAGTGGTAAAACCAATATTCTGTGCTTCCCTGATTTTCATTTGTTCCTCCTGCTGATGCATCACTAAAAAACTGGCAGACGGTTTGCCTCTTATAATTGATCAGCACTTGGCTCTAACTCAAAGCACAAACGTCCATCAAGTCATTGAACCAATTCTAGGGTCACTTACGTTGAATGCAAACAAACAATAAAGAATCAATGTAAATGTTATTGGACATTTCTTAGCTAATTCTGATCTTCATGATGATTTACCAACAAACATTTTCAAAGTTCTAGTGACTTAAAAGGAAGGAATACTTTAAAAAGTGCCTATGATGAGAACTCTGTTGAGAAAAAATGAAAACGTTGCATGGCTTTATGTTTTCTAAAAACAATATGGAACATAAACCGTTGTGCAAACAGCAAGAGCAAAAGCATTATCTAAAAAGGAGGGAATTAAAGCACTTGAACTAAGAAGAAAATGGCTTCCAACTGGCTGCAGTACTGCAAACAGGTTAAGTAGAAAAAATACTCCATGAATTATCTCGAAGAAAATACTGCAATTGATCTCACTAAATCAATGTAAAAAAACAAGCCAATAAAGAAAGAAAGCTATATGCTATTGTTAAAAAAACAACATCTAAACAACAGAAAAAAATGAAAAAGGTAGGCTCACACAATAGAGACAGTGGTTATTACGGAATCACATTGTGTGGCACTGTGCCTACCCTGAGCTGTAAACAGTAGCTCTCTGCCTCCTGAGTGAATCAAGGGTCTAGGTACCATCACCCAGGCAAACAAGCATGGCAGAGGCTACTTATGCCCCAAAAGGAAGGAGACAACATCAAGGGCAGGGACAAATGCAGGTAGAATAGTTGCTGTACGTTTACTATGCCACCCAGGTCTCCGTCTCTTCCTCTCATTGTTAAAGTTCCTGATATCCTGAGCCAATCAGATGAAAAGAAGGGGGGAACCTAGAAACAGGGTCAAGCTTGTATCAGAGCTAAGGGGGAGACATTTTCATGCCCTGAGTCCTTTTAATACTGATTTTGGAAATGAGTGCATACCTCACACCTACCTCACACACGCACACACACACACTCAAGAACCTGCCCTTTTTTAAATTTTGGGGCAAACCATCAGTCTATTAACATCCTCCTTGTCCTTGGCTCTTCTAATGAGTTTTCATCCTAGGAACAAGACATGAAAGCAGGAATTGATGTTTGTGAACCAAGAGAATTGTATTTGAGCATAGATTCCTGCATTTTCCCTAATTAAGGAACTTTATCTCATCCACATTTCAAAAGGTTTCACAGTGCAAGGAATGAACAGGAAAACGAACTTGGTGTTACTGCACATCTCTTAATCCTTATTTGGCTGCAAACCTGTGCTTGGAGCCAAATAAGGATTACCGTAAAAAGTATAATAAGTGCCAAAGCAGATGAAGGCACCTCTTGAAGTGACGGTCACCTTAGTGCAAGCTTACAGATCTATAACAGCTCTGTTGCAAAATCATATTTTGTCTCATATTTACTGGTATGATAGTTATAATATTGAACTCATAAGTACGGTAGTCAGAATAATGTACCCTCAAATGTATAGTAAAAAAATCTTTAAATCTCCAATTAACGTTTTGCCACTTTAAAAGCGCTAAACCTGAGGGGCATGGCTTAGGCACCGGTGAAGATGGCTGCCTAATTGCCGTGCTCCACATTGCGTCAGAGGGTCCATTTCCTTGCAGTGGTCGGTAAGGAATTTCTCTTATGGACATGAGAAGAATGTGGGCACTCTAATATAGGAGGTGAGGAGGGAGCTCTTTTCAGGCAATTTTACACTCTGCTAAAGCATTTTTTTTTTACCAGTTTGCCGCCCACTCCAGAGTTCTGAGAGTCTGAGTTAAGAGAGTAGCAGTGGCCATGTGGAGCAGCCTTCTCACTCCATATGCGGCACGCTGAAATATTTCCTTTATAGTGCAATTTAACATGAAGGAAGGCGTCTATTCTTTCAAGAACTATGTGAAATTAGTGACAGTAACTTTGCCATTTCCATTTTTTGTTTCCTCTCTGCGCTTTACATGTATTTCCCTTGAATTATTCATCTTTCATTGCTCATTTATTTGCTTTACTTAATTGGTGACTTTTGGCAGCTATCTTATATGGGCAAATCCAGAAAACTGAAACTATCTATCAAGTCTTGCTCATCTGCCTCTCCCAGGTCTGTCTCTTCCACATTTTCACAGGTCAGCTCCTCAACAATGGCCTCACAAGTTTCAAACTTAGCATCCCACTCTGCCATTCTGCAACCCTCTCCTTCTTCAAATACATTAAAACCTTTACGTGCCCCCTCTGCCAACAAGAGACTTAAGCATGACTTAAGAATGACCCTCCCTTACCAGAGAAACCATCATCACCTATCTCTCTGGAACTTTTAGTTGCGGAAATACGGGCATTGAGACCCTTTTTCAAAGAGACCGATAAGCGTATAATTTAACGTATTCAACATCTAGAAGAAAATAAGAGCAGCCTTACCTTCCATGTCGGGTGAGGCTCTTAGTTGAGGCAACGATCACGGCAACTCAGTACAATGCTTCCGCCTAAATCCAAATTGTGTGGAATCAACAAGGTAGTTGGCATCTATAAAAGAGGCCAATTCAAGGTTAATGGCCTTTCCTATTATTTTAGCCGGGAATGGGAAAGGTGAGATGGGTCTCTAGCAACTAGGATCTGGAGGGTTAAGATTGTTTTTTACAAATGAGAAAGGATATAGGCTCTTTTCTAATCCTCAGGGAAGTAGTCATAATTGATCATATCATTAAAGATGTTAATAAGGTGGGAACTTATGAACTCAGGTGCTAGATGTATAATTTTTGGAGGACACGGGTCCAGAGGGGAACCTGATTGGATAGAATTGGCTAAGACTAAAACCTGATTGGTGCTAAGCAAAGAAAAAGAGCACAATATTTCTGAACTAGTAGGCACGCTATTATGGGAATTTGAGGCTATCAGCTTATTTGCCGCTAAGGTATTTGTAGGAAAGTAGGATCTGCTTCATATGGTTACCCCCACTTTTTGCTTGATGTAACACTGTTTTTGACTAGTGTGACTGGGATCCTGCTAATCAGGACCCCAGTCTATCTGCTTTCTCCCTAAACTGTTACGTTATGTACTTAGGTACACTCCAGATTGGATACTGGGGTACCCTTGTCAGTCCCTAGTATATGGTACACATGTACCCAGGGCATAGGTACCCCAGCGGCCTCCCATGGGCTGAAGCCTGTATTATGCCACCCATGAGAGGCCATGGAAAATTGAACTACAGGCCTGCCATTGCAGCCTGTGTAAGTTTGTGCATGCACCACTTACTTAAGGTATAGGTTTACTATATCTAAGGATCACTGCACTTAAAACCTATAAGTCACCCCTACAGCAGGCCTTTATAATCCTGAGGGCAGGGTGCTTGGTTCTAAGTGAGAGGGTGCCCCTGCAGCCTACGGAGTCCATTCTCCCGGGTTGTTAGTGAAGCAGCCATATACTACTATAGATGGGCATTACGCGACCGCGTGATGACCCACTCTAAAACGGCTGAAACAAACCCTATCGTGTTTGGTGTCAAACATGTTGGAATCATAACCCCCACACCCGTAACCGGTGTGGGAGGTATGATTCCACCCCTCAGAAGTGTCCTTCGTGGGGTCCCTGGTAGTCCCGGTACCAGCCTTCTAGGTCTGGACAGCACAAAATGGTTGCTGCCGACCAGAGACACATTTCTGCCCTCCTGCTGCTGAGCCAAGCTCGAGCAGGGGAAGGCAGAACAATAGGCATTCTGTCACAGGGAAGTGTGACCACCTCCCAGACAGGATTTAGTGTATTAGGGCTGAGTGGGTGCGCTTCCCAGCGACTGAAAGTCTGCATGAGGGGCACATTTGGTGTCCCTGTGCATAGTTCAGTTCAAACCAGTCCTGGGAGCCGTTGGCTCCCGCTCTGGCACGAAACTGGACAAAGGACATGGGAGCAACCTCCCTCCTGCCCAGACCCTCCCCTGGGAGGGTCCCCTGAATCTTCCCAACCCTCTACCGTTGGTACTTAAGGGCTTACCTGGCTGTAGGACCTTAGATTCGTCATGGACAAGATTCAGAACTGAAACCACTGCACTTCGACCATCTGGGCACTCTGGACTTTGCTGGACTTTGTTTGGGCCTGACTTCGCCTCCCTCTCAGTCTGCTGCATTGTCTGTGCCTGTGCACCGTACAGGATCCGTGTAGGACCTGTGGAACATCCAAGACAGCTAAAAAATAATCTCCCTTGGAGTGAAGGAGTCACTCCCCTGCATTCGCAGGCACCACAACACTGTTGACCAGTCTGCTGAGCTCGAGCTCCTACGGACTCTGAAAGGCTCAGCAACACAGGAGGTGGGTTTCTACGTCCCTCGAGGTCCGTGCTGCCCTCTCACCGAGTTTGAGGTCAGAATCCCTTGTGGAGGCTGCAATATTTATTTATTTATTTGTATCTTGTAGAGCGCGCGGCTACCTCCAACGGAGGTGTCCCGGCACTAGCAGCGGATACAGCAAGGTATGGGCATATTGCCAGGTGCTACCTAATGCTAAGGAAGGTTAAAGAGCCAGGTCCTGTGCACTGCATACTTTTGCAAGTGCCTGTGCTTGTTGGCAATTCTTTAACAAGTGCATTAGGCTCCGATTAGCCCCAACCTCTGGTGACTTTTTCCACAAGGATCTTCAACCACCTCGCACCATGTGCTCCATGGCCTGTTGTTTTGTGAAGCTGCTCAAGGTCCTCTCGCAACTCCTGTGCCTCCAGCCTGTGGATCCAATTGAGGGTCAACCTTGCTTTCCCTGGGCTCCCCTGGTTGATCCAGGCTTTCCCCGACTCCCCTGGCTGTGGTGAGTGTCCTGGACCTTGCTGGTTCAAACCGTATACTTCCTTGACTATCTGCGTGGATTGCTGATGCCAAGGCTTGTTGGTGCTCCCGCCAAACACCGACTCCTCAGCACTCAACATCATTTGTGGGACAGCTCGCATCCGGCTCCTGGTCCTTCTCAACATCGCCTGGTCCCCACAGCTGCAGAGTCAAGGCCACCGTCAACTATCCTGAAGCACCCGACATCCGTGGGCATTCTTCTACTGAGCCCCTGGTCACTCTCAAGTGACCCAGACTCTGTCCCCTCTGCTTTCAGTTACTTCTTGACAAGAATCCATGTTTGGATTCCAACAGACTTATTTCTCCCTTCCAGCAGCGGCTCTTCTTCGAAGTCCTCCATTGGGTTCGAAGGCGGTTTCCGACGCCACTTCCCACCTATGAACCCGGCTTCCCTGGGATAGGTAACTTGGGTACTTCGGTATCCACGGGTGGGGTGGCTCTTCAACCTTCTGTCTTCCACGGGGTTTCTTCGTAGTCCTCTGGGAAGGGTGCTTAATCTCTAAAACTCCAACCGCGACTTTCACATAGAGTTGAACGGAGCACGCGGTTGTGTTCCCACACTGCACCCGAACACTGTGGGGTCCCTATCTACTCACCTTGGGTGGTTACTTGGGGTCCCAGCGATTCTACGTCCTCTTGACATCGTCCTGACTTGAGTCGTGGTTCTTATACCACTTTCTTAGCATATGGTTTGGTCCCCCCCTTGGGCCCACTGTGTATTAGTGCTATTACTGTCCTTGTTTTGCTCAAGTATTGTGTGCTTTGTGTCTATCTCCGTGCAGGAGATACTGTAACGTACTAGATAGTGTTATATAATAAATACATATTTTTTATAACTACTGTGTGGTTCTCTTTTCATATAATCTATACTATAAGATTGCATTCTGGTAAAAAGCTTCTTTACACTCCTTCAAGACTTAGCCTGAAGGCTGCTCTCCACAGCTACCACTTGGATAGCTTTCTAAGCTTGTCTGAGACCTCTTAAATCACCATAAGGGTTGTCTGGACTGGTGCAAGGTGCCCACTTTAATTAGTGGACAATATATACCAAGCCAGCCTCTCACATTGGTGTGCAGCGGTTGGGATTCAAGCCTGCATTGTTTTACCAGATAAATGTTTGTATTGATTAACTGAAAAACCACTAGTACTAGGCACATATAATACAAGCTTAGAATAAGTAAGTTCTACTGAGCTTGGGGTTGGATAAGTTAAGGGTCTAGCACACCCTTTCTCCAACCTAAGAGAGTTTAGCTCCCACTAGGTTAGGTAGGTGCAACACCACCCCACACTTAGTATGTCTACTAAAGGAGATGCCAGTGGCTCTCTGCCTTCTAGATACAGTGAACTTTCGTTCCAAGAACTGAAAGCACTGTGTGCCTCTAGGAAGCTGAAGAAAGGGAGGAGTGCCAACACTCAACGCCTGGTAGAGGTGTTCCTGTTAGATGACCTAAGGAAGACTCCTAGGTCAGATGAACAGGACAGAGTGGGTGGGCCAGGGTATGAAGATAGGGCTGAAGGGGGACCCCTCTTTGACCTAGAATCTAACCCTGACCAGGGGGAACCTGATGGCTCCCACCTGGATAACTCAGATCTTCAAGAGGAAAGTGGAGAAGGCCTTGAGGGCCCCTCCTTTGTTCCTCCTGGAAGAGTGCAGAGTTTACCAAGGAGATCTAGACCCCCCTCTGCAGAGTCTAATCACTCAGGACAGTCTGTAGGGACCTCTGTATCTAGCAAGAGGGACCACTCTTTTGATAGGGAATACCAACTTCTTGAACTTGAGAAAGCTAGGCTTAGGCTCAGGAAACAGCAGTTGGCCCTTAACAAAGAGTCCCTAGAAGTTTAGAGAGCTAGACAAAATTGGGATTAGAGTCCCATGGTGGCAGCAAAAGTGTCCCTAGAATTAAGGAACATTCCTTTGATCATAGGAACCTAAGCAAGATTGTCCCTCCCTACCATGTTGAGGATGACATCCATAAATGGATAACTGCTTTAGAAAGGGCCTGTAAAGTTCAGAAGGTCCCTCAAGAGCAGTGGACAGCTATCTTGTGGCTCTCCTTTGCTGACAAAGGTAGAGATAAGCTCCTCACTGTTAGATAAGAGGATGCTGACAATTACTCAGTTCTGAAGAGTGTTCTCTTTGATGGGTTTGGCTTAACCACAGAACAGTACAGGATTAGGTTCAGAGACACCCAGAAGACACAGAATCAGGACTGGGTATACTTTGTGGACAGTGCTATTAAGGCTCTGGAAGGTTGGTTGCTTGGCAGCAAGGTGCATGACTTTGAGGGATTGTACAATTTGATTATGAGGGAGCAGATCCTTAATAAGTGCCAGAATCAGCTGTTGCATCAGTACCTGGTGGACTAAGATCTGACTTCTCCCCAAGAATTGGGAAAGAAGGCAGATAAGTGGGTCAGAACCAAGGTGAAGCAGAAAATCCAGAACAATGGTGGTGACCAGAAGAAGCAAGATTCTAAAACACAAGAGAAGGGTGGGGGCAAGGGTAAAGACAAAAAGGAGTCTTCATCAGGGCCCCAAAAACCAGCATCTGGAGGGAGTCACAGTCCAACAAAGGTAAAGGCAAAAAGAAACCTTGGTGTTACTTTTGTAAGGTGAAAACCCATTGGACAAAAGATGCTGATAGTGTTATATAATAAATACATATTTTTTATAACTACTGTGTGGTTCTCTTTTCATTTAATCTATACTATAAGATTGCATTCTGGTAAAACAAGCTGCTTTACACTCCTTCAAGACTTAGCCTGAAGGCTGCTCTACACGGCTACCACTTGGATAGCTTTCTAAGGTTGTCTGAGACCTCTTAAATCACCATAAGGGTTGTCTGGACTGATGCCCACTTTAATTAGTGGACAGCATATACCAGGCCAGCCTCTCACAGTATTATAAACATCCTCCACTGTAGTATGAAAGATACCTGCTAGGGTATTGTAAAAAGCTAGGTTGCAGTTGTTATTTTTCTCGGACAAATTGGCAAGTTTCTTAACTGTCCTAAAAAGTTCTCTAGAAGAGTTTACCAATACTCTTCCTGATGCAGTGCGTATCAAATTAAAAGGGGGATGAGGAAAATGTCATCTTTACTAGCCTCTTGGAATCCATTGTTCCTATCTTGGTGGGGATGCTTGGGTTTGATTAAAATGGTGATGGCCCCTATGTTGTTATACATATTTTCCATGATACCAGTGCACATTCCCATTTAAAAAAAAAAATGATTCTATATTTTCCTAATTATTTGGAGAAATAAAAAATCTAGGATACCTGTATTTAAACTGAAAAAATTTAAATTGGAAGGTGGGGTGAACTTTCTGAATTTCTGTCATTGCGTTCAAAACTTTAGTTTATGACAGGCAGCTTTATGGCTTCAAACATGTTCCTCCTCGTTCTCTCCATTATGACTTGAAATAGAACGGTTTCTGTTCCTCCCTTTTACTCCACTGGATGTTATCTTTTGACAGCATCTAAACTTTTTAAACATACTTGTCTCTTATAAAAATCTTGGGGCATATTATCAAGGGCTTTATCGCCGCTTTAGCGGCACTTTTTGCCGCTAAAGCGGCGATATTTTTAACGCCCTATTAGCAAGCTGTCGCTAACAGGCGTTAGCGACAGCTTTCAGGCGATAGCGGCCGGGTTTTACATCGCCTTGCATGTCAGCGATAATTATCGCTAATGACATGCAAGGTAGGCGTTCCCAACTAAAAGCGACAGAAAACAGTCGCTTACATACCTATCGCCTATTAGCAATACCCGCGAAGCGATAAAAACGCGCGCTAACCCCGATTAGCGCTTGTTTTTAGAACTGATAAAAACATGACTTAGCAATGAAAGTCAATGGGAGGTGGATTGTAAGGTTAAGTCCCCAGAATTAGCGATAGGATTTTATCGCTGGATTTCTCGCGTTAAAGCTGGGTTTCGCCGCTATCGCTGGATATTTTATCGCAATGGAGATAAACCTTGCTAATAGCATGTTATTTCCGCGGTAATATCCAGCGATAGCCGGCGATAAAAAAAGGCGCGCTAAGCAAGGTTTGCGATATTTATCGCATGTTCTTGCTAATATGCCCCCTTGTTCTTCCTTGGCGACATTTCTTGAGATGCTTTTTTGCACTCCCCTTTGTGGTATAACAAGTTGATCAAACATGGGAATAAATCATTGTCCTGGAAGTCTTGGAAAGACTGGAATATAACTTGGGTCGCTGATTTGTTTCAAGGCAATACACCAATCTCATTCTCACAGCTTCAGCAGTCTGTTAAAAGACCTAGGGGCATATTAGCAAGACCCACGTTAAAATTATCGCCGTTTTAGCGGCAGGAAACTGCCGCTAAAGCGGCGATAATGGGCTTGATAATATGCGTTATGGAATTCCAATAGAAGCCCAGGTTAGATGTGCAGGACATCTAACCTGGGCTTCTATTGGAATTCTATAACGCATATTAGCAAGCCCATTATCGCCGTTTTAGCGGCAGTTTCCTGCCGCTAAAACGGCGATAATTTTAACGTGGGTCTTGCTAATATGCCCCCTAATTCCTTCCAGCCTTGGTTTATCCATTTGATTGAAGCTTCTCAGATCTATAAATATCTTTTCCCCAGTTAATTCTTTAAGGAACAGATCTAGAACAGAACAACTTTGGGAAGCAGATTTCGGTTTTACTTGTTCAAGTATGTTTTTGAATAAACTTTGGGGAGAAATTTATAAGACATCAAGTGTGGCTAACACAAAACAAATTTATTTTTTATTTATAACAGATTACACATTACTCCTTACCTTTCGGCTAAATTCTCCCAGAGTACGGATGCTAATAATCGGTCCTGTAAAACTTAATAGTGAATAAATGCACATGTTGTTTTAGTGCCCACATACTCTTTTCTTTTGGCACACGTTCTTACAGCAAATCATTGCACTTTTTCACAGTCGTTATCCTTTCAAGATGTATACCTATTTCTTGGTAGTTTGCTGGATTTGCTACTTGCTTTGCTTTTTTAACAAATGACTATTAATTGGAAATGTGTTTTCAATATTTCATATAAAGCTTGGTGGTACAGTATTTGTTCTCATCAAAGATTGGAAAGAGCTTTTATATCGTCTAGTGAAAATAAAGTTAACAGTGATTTGTTTTGGTTACCTCTTATGACTTTTATAGACAATAGTATTAAACAATTACCACCCACTGACTGTATATGGTCAGAGAACTCGAAACCACCTTGAAGTCTCTGATGATAAATTATGTACCTTTTTTTCATATTATTTATTGCTGTAACGGTTAGACTACATTTGACAAACTTTCTTTATGGTCCTGAAATGTATTAATGTTTTTAGGTTTTATTTAGCTTCCACACGTTTCTTCCATTTGTTCCTTGTTTTTCCTCTCACTCGCCCCTATTTCCTGTTTCTTTCCAGCATTCAAAGATTCAAGTTTGTTTTAAAAATGTTTTTTTTGGTATCTTTACTTCAATCATTGAATAGTTTACCTTTCTACTGCATATTTTACTTATTTATTTTTTATATTACAGATGATATATTGTAGTGAGCACCTTTTTACAATGTAATATATGGTTCTCAATAAAGCCTTTTTGAACACGAACAATTGCTAAACCAAAAACTGAATAATAATTATATCTTTAAATTACTCTTGCAGTGGTACACTGATCTATATAATATCTAGATCACAATGTATCTCACCCTTTGAGGCAGTCAGTACCATTAGGTAACACTTTGCAGTATTAAGAAAAGCTGCATTTTGTTTTAAGAGAGTGCAGATCTCTCCAAATAAATGTGCACTGAGAATGCCTTTCTTCACTGTTTGCTGACTGTGTACTTTCCACTACATTTTCTTGAATAGCAACTTACCAATTTCCACTGTGCAACAGTTCGAATCCTTCACTGATCTTCTCAAATGGTAAAGTGTGAGACACCAGCTCGCCCAGATTAAACTTCTTTGCCATGTGATCAGCCACCAGCTGTGGGCCGCAGTCTTTCCGGAATCCTGGACATCAAGAAACATGGCAAGAAATGATGGGCAAAGTGATGTGATTCAAAGCCATACTCTACATACTCGTATCCATCAGGACCACCCCAATGCTACTCCAGTTTAGGAGAGAGTTGAAGACTCACCCCATTATTGAATATTTCATCATAATGTATTTATCAGCCATGACCCAGCATACTCTTCTCTTTCTCGCTGACTTTATGCTTTTCTTTTACCATGTACATCCCTCTGCTATCTTTTGGCTAGGTTCCTGCTATAGAAATACTGCATATACATAAATTCCTGCTCGTTCCCACACTCTTGGCTACATTGAACTAATGATAATTTTTTTTTTAAACAGTGCTTAACTTGAGGTAGTGAGTGCTGGTGGTGGGCATCAGCACTCATTTTTGGGGACTAGGGCATCATTTTCAGCATCAGTCATTGACCCAGAAAAAGGAGTAAGAAGGAGGAAGAGAAAGATAGGAAAACAGTGATGAAAGGAGAAAGCAGGAGCAAGCTACAAAGAAAAAACTTGTGCCCCTGGATTTATATTTTTACAAATCAAACACTACTTCCAAAGTGCTAGGGGCCTGATAAGCTTCTGGGCAGGGCTAATTTCGAGTGAGGTTTTATTTACTTCCATAGATCTATTGTAATGCTGTAAAGCTATGCAGCTTTTCTTTTTTTTCGACATAAGTCAATGGACATGGTTTGCATAGGTTATCATAAACTAAGGGAGAGCCTTGAAAAATGAGGCCTTATAGGCTTCAATGCTTTTTAATCCTTATAATACATTGCGACAAAAATGATGAAAAATAGGACATCCTCACTAATAGCAAAGTCGTGGTGCTCAATAGCTTCACGGTGCAATTTAGCACCACTGGGGTTTAAGTGACATGGTCCATATGATTGCCAGGCTTACTGTGAAGTTTTACAGAGGTCTACATTAATAACTGGAACTGTTCGCTGTCAGTTATACCACAGCTGAAACCACTGATCCCTTCATTTAGGCTGGTGTTTTGAAGTAATTAATTATATATTGAGTTACACTATGGGGCCAATTACAATGCAGCCCATAAAGGCTCCGACCTGCGGTTGGAGCCTTCAGGGCCGCATCGTAATGGGCCACTTGGTTTACTATCTGACTGCCTCATTATGATGAAGGTGGTCGGAAAGTAAACCGGCCGGTCATTCCGGGTGGCTACCAACTGGCTCGGAGAGCCCGTCGGCCAGTCGGAAGCCGGCCTGTAATCTCAAGAGCGGCCCTTTCCGCACTTGAGATTACGATAAACGGTTTCTGACATGGTCTCCATGCCGGCGTGTCTGACATGGAAACCATGTCAGAAAGCGCGTTTGGGGGCCCACAGCAGGGCCTCCTTTGGTGCACAGCCTCAGGTTGAACGCTGAGGGAGCACCTATGGTACCCCCCTGTTGATCCCTGCACCTTGTGGCAGGGATGAACTGCACCTCCCATTTCTGAATAGGAGCTTGTGTTACAACCTATTTAAAGTCGTAACACAAGCTCCCATTGAGGAAAGGGGGAATGCGACCAAACAGTGTTCGGTCGCATGGTAATGGGCTTGTCGGGACCACCGACCGGGTGTCGGGCTGTCCCAGGATAGAGACTGTGCTTCCGCCCGACATCGAAATCAGCCCCATAGTGTCTAGCTTTCTTGGTGATACTTTATACCCATATATGAGGCAAAAGCTAGCAGAAATGTTATTTCCACAAGTAATGTGCTTTTTTATGAATTAATAATTCTGTATTTAAGGGTAATACTGTGCAGAAACATTATTTCCATATCATGGTATTACTGCTGGATTTCACATGGCTCGTGAAAGTTCACAACCCTTGCATATTGCTATGAGGTACAAGTGAGGTTAGACAGCCGGCACTAGGTGAATATAGAGTGGATTATAAATATTGTAAGGTGATTGGTTACATACAGTTGTGCTGTGTATGGTATATTTTTGACACAATGTCCTGTACGTTAGGAATGTGTGAAGATGTAAGCCATGTGAACTGCAGCTTTGTATGGTACTTTTAAAGTTTACAGGCATGATGACCCCTGCAAAGACTTTATTTAGAAAAAGTAAAGACCAGATTCAAAGGCAGCATCTGGACTGGTTCTGTTTGCCAGGCAATCTCCATCAGAAAGCATCCAGGTCCCTTGCACCGTCCAGCATTGTATCAGGACCCACCTAGCTCCCCTTTCAATTTTCACCATATCTCCCTAATGATATTTCAAATTGCAGGATGTTCTCACTGTTTATGGGAAGAATATCCTGCAGCTGAAAAACAGCTCAACTGTACAGAACAGCTGTGTGGAACCTTCAATTAAATGAAGAGGGCCAAACTCGTGAATCATTTTTCTGCTTTAGCTGAGGTGAAGTTCCTGACTTTACATGATTTCTCGGGTGAAGTTTTTCCCTATGCACAGCCCTAATGTACATATAACAGCCTGAGTTTTAGATAGGTAACTATGGACTTTGGTGTTTTGCATTCACAATGATTTATGAATTTTTTATTCGTAACTTTATGTGATTTGACCCTCTCTTGGAAAAAATAGAAACCATGTGTCTTTTCTGCAATCCAACTCTCCATTTTAGGTGATGGGTGGTCCTGGGCAAAGCTCTCCAGGTCAACGCTCTTACATCCTTTGCTGCCACACTGTGGGGGATATTCTCAAGAACGTGTGTTAACTATCGCCAAAATCGCCTAACGCAACTTCTCACATCGCAGTCTCTTGCGGGAAAATAACACCGTAGCAACGCAATATTCACAACCCTGCGGCACCATGCGATAGTCACACGATAACGCGACAAATGCCCGCGCTAAAATCAACGCGACGCCGAAAAAATACGAACCACAAACACGAAAAAAGTGGCGATGACCCCAATGGCGATACAAAAATCAGCAAAAAGCAGCGACAGGCCTGTGATTCCCACGCGTCATGCGTGAGAATGCACTATAAAAGCAGAGGAAAAAAAAGAAAAAAAATGAAACTGCGTAGCACCATGGACGCACCCAGACCGAGTGCAGAGGACAACGCGAACCCCACAAGCCCCACAGACGACCAGCACAGGAACCCTGGGGCCGGGGAAGGGCAAGGAGAAGAGGAAGTGGAAGACGGGGTTCAGTCCACAGGAAAACCGGATCATCGTCACGGAGGTGACAGAACACTACCAACAACTGTTCGTCACCTCCACTATGTCATCGGCTACCCAAACGGAAATATGGTAGTCCATCGTGAACAACGTGAATGCAGTCGGAGTGTCCAGGAAGTCAATGGAGGAGGTCAAGAGTTGCTGGCATGATGTGAAAAGCCAAACCAAGCAGAAACTCGCTGCCAACCCCAAGGCAGCAATGGCGACTGGAGGTGGGAGTCCTGCGCCACAGGAGGAGCTGTATGAGCTGGAGGAAATGGTGGCAACAGTCATCAGTGCGGAGACGGTGCAAGGAGTCGGGGGCCTGGACACTGCTCGATATGATCTGACCCAACAGGGTGAGTAACCACCAGGGACTGGGGGGATTGGGGAGATGGGCACAATGGCACAAATGCACAATCATGTGTAGCACACTGCACACCCACAATGACTCTGGAACATGTCCCTGATGGCCTTGGCACACTGCAGCACACATAGAAACACCAAGGAGGCCCCTGTCCACCATGTGCACAAATGGGCCACCCCCATCACCAATCACACAACCCACCCATGCACATGTGCGGAACCCAGCAAAGCAGCGGCTCTGTGAGCCACGCTGACATTGCAAGTGACACTGCATGATCAATAGCATGGCTGCAGTCAAAATACATGACAGGGCGCACGACACAACACTGAGGTGGCCCAGTGTGGATCACATCCTCAAAGGAGCAGGTGACACCCTGACACATCCACGTGTACATACAACTCCTGACATCAACAACACATCTGCAGACAAACAATGCACAAGAGCACAAAATCCGTCCAAGAGCACAAATGACCCAAGTTGCCAAAATCTCAGCACCGTAAAAGCACACAAGTCAAAGGCACACCGCCTCAAAGGGATAAGGGGCCGCCAAACCAGAGCTGCAGGGGTGACTCCCCCACAATGCAGCACACACACATAGCAATCACAGCACATCAACATTGACGACAAAGTGCCACACTTACACCACAGAACAGAGGACACAACTGGTGCCGCATGTGCGTAGAAACTGCCCAATCACACCTTGCACAGGTGTGTGTCATCCCGCAGTCTTGCACGCACATGCATTCTGAGTCCAGGCCAATGCAGACATGTCCACTGTCATGGTGGGAGATGTGTCCATTTCCCCAAGATGCAAAAGGGTGTTGGGACTTGTGCCATGGGTTACAATCTTATGTGTCTGCAGGAACGTAGTTACTCATCCATGAAAGCGAGCGCAGCTTCATGGGCAATCAGTTCCAAGAGTACGTCGTTGTCGACTTCAACGAACACGGGGGCGAGCCAATCCATCAGCTGGTCTGGACAGATGTGCTCCGTCCACGCCGTTTCACCAATCCGCAACACAGCCCAATAGGGAAGCGCTTCCATGTGGTCACTGCACACGAGGAATTGTGCAATCTCACATGCCCAACTGCCAGCACATACACCAAGTGCAAAGGCATCCCATGAACGAGTATCACGGCTACACTCCTGGTCGTGGTCCAACAGGGGGCGCACACACATGTCATAATCCAGTTCATCTACCGTTGTGTTGGATAGGCAGACATCCATGGGCCACTCGAATATGCATGATCGGCAGTGGAACCAGGGCTGGACGCAGGTGACGTACGCAAGACGGAAGCTCAGACGGTAATTGATGCGCAACACTGCCAGCGGCAGTGCTCCCAACAAATGCAGCATTCGGTCACGGTACAATTCCACGTGACAGGGGTTGTGCATGTGCCCGGGATGTTCTGACATTGCGTTGTTCGCACTCGTCGAACCGGCACTCTTCTGACCTGCGGCTGTTATGTGGATGATATGCCACAGCTCGGAGCAATGAGTCGTATGAGTGTGCAAAGTCTGTACGTATGGGTTGTCCTGTACGTAAGTGTCAAGGCCGTTCCATGCAGGAGTACCTCGAGCAAGGACTTCTGTGTGTGGGGTGTGGATACGTTGATCTTTCATTCGCGCCGTGTGTAGTGTGGGAGTTGTCATCTTCTGCCATGGTATCTCTCTTAGGGGGTGCTGCCGCATGCATTTCCAAGGTCAGGGTGCAGATGTTCTTCCACCTTCTGTATTGAGACAAAGGGCCTTTCATCCCTAATGTTAGTCAGTCTACTGCTTGTATCCTGGGAATGTGATGTGGCTATCGCGCTGCAATTGAGGCTAGGCCTTGGGCTTATGGTGCACCAAAAGCGATGAACACACACCACAGTTGCCATGTATGAGCCAAGACCCCGGGCTGCCTTGCGCTCCTTGTACAGTCCCTTAGTGCGCGGACGCCCTCCGGCTGCATGCAACATTGCAACATTGTCGATTGCGGGCCGTGTGGCGCAGACACAGCAACAGAGACACACGCCTCATTTGGTATCCTGTGCAGCCCAGATATGAACCACGCCCAGAGGCCAAGGATAATTGTTCACACCCCTACGCTGGCCTGGCGTACGCCGAGCCAGCCCACTCGGCGTACGTATAAAGGGGGGACGACGATGCTACGTGTCCCAGTTCTTCCCCACTGCCTGAGGTGACATGGCTGCATCCGCCTGGCCTATGACGAGGCTCAATCATAAAGGGTCCATGAGTTACGTTGCACGGAGTCGCTGGCACCGGTTGCACTGTGGCTGGCACGGGCCTTCCGCCACGGGACGGTGACTTACTGTGCACTGAGGTAGGGGCACCTAAAGTGCTCAGCGGGTGTGCAGCCTGCGATGATGACGTATGCACTGATATGGTCTCTGCCATTGCAATATCAAGACCCAGATTCAAGTGTGCGCCTGGTGGACCGCAATGTAGGCCTGAGCCAGTGGGTAGCGCGGGCCTACCGCCACGTGGCGTTGCCTCGCGTTTCACAGAGTTGGTGGCACCTAGAGAGCTGAGCGGGTGTGCAGCCTGCGATGATGACGTGTGCACTGATATGGTCTCTGCCATTGCAAAATCAAGACCAGAATCAAGTGTGCGACCTGGTGGCCCACGCTGCGGGGATGCGTGATGTGGAGGCTGCCAGGGTCGCGGGCCCCGCGCTTGGAGCTTGAACCCAGACGTGGTGGGCCCTCATGGAGACACGCCGGTGGTGGAAGGTGAGCAGTGAGGCCTGGTTGCGCAGGGGCGGGCAATCCACGCTGGGCGGTGGGTGGGGCCGGAGTGCAGCAGCCAGGGTGCACAGGGGCGGGCAATCCACGCTGGGCGGCGGCTGGGGTGCAGCAGCCTGGGTGCGCAGGGGCGGCCAGGCGATGTTGCCGTGTGCAATGATATGTGCTCTGCCATGATTATCTGTGGACTCCGTTTCAGATGGGGGACCTGGTGGCCTGCAGTGAGACCCGGCACGTGGTTGGAGACACACCGGTGGCAGCAGGTGAGCAGTGAGGCCTGGATGCGTGGGGGCGGGCAATACACGCTGGACGGCGGGTGGGGCTGGGGTGCAGCAGCCTGGGTGTGCAGGGGCGGCCAGGCGATGTTGCCGTGTGCAATGATATGTGCTCTGCCATGATTATCTGTGGACTGCGTTTCAGATGGGGGACCTGGTGGCCTGCAGTGAGACCCGGCACGTGGTTGGAGACACACCGGTGGCAGCAGGTGAGCAGTGAGGCCTGGGTGTGCGGGGGCGGGCAATCCACGCTGGGCGGCGGGTGGGGCTGGGGTGCAGCAGCCTGGGTGCGCAGTGTCGGCACTGTCTCTCCCTGTCCCTCTCTTCCTTTCACTGTCTCTCTCTCTCTCTCCCTCTCTTTCTCTCTCTCTCTCTCCCTCTCTTCCTTTCACTATCTCTCTCTCTACCTCTCTTTCTCTATCTTTCTCTCTCTTTCTCTCTCTCCCTCTCTTTCTTTCACTGTCTCTCCCTCTCCCTCTCTTCCTTTCGTTGTCTCTCTCTCTCCCTCTCTTTCTCTATCTTTCTCTCTCTTTCTCTCTCTCTCTCTCCCTCTCTTTCTTTCACTGTCTCTCCCTCTCCCTCTCTTCCTTTCGCTGTCTCTCTCTCTCTCTCTCTTTCTCTATCTTTCTCTCTCTTTCTCTCTCTCTCTCTCCCTCTCTTTCTTTCACTGTCTCTCCCTCTCCCTCTCTTCCTTTCGCTGTCTCTCCCTCTCCCTCTCTTTCTCTATCTTTCTCTCTCTTTCTCTCTCTCTCTCCCTCTCTTTCTTTCACTGTCTCTCCCTCTACCTCTCTTCCTTTCGCTGTCTCTCTCTCTCTCTCTCTTCCTCTGTTTCTCTATCTCTCTCCTTCTCCCTCTCTCCCCCTTTCTCTCTCTTTCTCTCTCTCTCTGTCCTTTGTTGGGCGCATGACACACCTTCTTATCTTCAATTTTGTCTTGCAGGCTGTGACTTATGGTTTGTCCGGAGAAGACCTGCCATGACTCTTCCAATTTTTGATGTTGCTTTGAATTTGAATAAATTGATTATTTTTTGAATTCCGAAATGTATGTGTGTTTTTCGTTTTTCGGACCACACATGGATGTTGGTTATTGTACTTGTGGGACATCAGGCGAATTGTTGTGTTCATTAATTTGTGAGGTAGATGTGAAATATCTTTGTCCGGGGGGGGGGGTGCCCGGGGTAGGGGTAGGGCCAGGGTGGTGGGGGCCTGGGGGGGGTGGCGGTGGGTGTTGTGGCCCTCCTGGGGCTCCGAGCTGCATGATCAGTGGCTCCATGGCATCTGTTGTTCTTCGGGTGTGGCTGTGGGCTGGGCTCCCTTTTGTGATGCAGGTTGTTGTCCGACTTAACACCAGGTAAGAGCAGGTGTTAAATCCCTGCTGCTAACGCGCCTTATCGCATGTTTTGTGATCTTATAGCAGATCTGGCTGGTTGTTGTGAATGTTGCGAAGTGGTGTTTTTGCGGGTTTTTGCACGGGTACGCCTACTCTGCATCTCATTAGCGTTAGTTGCCGGTGTCACCCGTGGCGATGTTTTTTGCGACTGCTTTCGCATGAAAACTGGTGTTATCGGCTGTTAGCACCAGCTTGTGAATGGTGCGATGAATTTATCGCCACTTTGGCTGAGATAAAGTGCCGCTAACTCAGCGATGTGTCCTTGAGAATATGCCCCAGTATTTTCTAATTGGTCTCCAGCTCTGTCTCTTTTATGATTGCGCACTTATGTTGCACCATGACTGTTTTTCCATTGATTTTGCTGCCACCACTTCTATGTGAAAAGGTTCTATGCAATGATTTCCATAATATAATGAAAGAAATTAATCTATATTTATCCATTGATGGTAGTGGATTGATCTTTGTCAATGCTTAGGGTTATGTGTTTTATCATATGTACTCAGATGAACATTCTGGAATGAGCAAAAGACTATCTGTAATACCATTATCTAGAATGAGTACATTTTGACCCATAGAGTTAATAAAAGCAAGACTTACTACCTACTACATAATAATGTAAACTTATTTGCTATTTGTTAGAAGCCGGAGTTCCCGCGCGCACCGTTGATGTCAAGGGCGCGACCCGGCCCCTCCCGCTCCCACGTTAGGCCAAGAAAGGACACTGCCCGAGACAGCCCTGCTCACCCCCTTAGTAGCTTGACACGAGCAGCCAGGCTTATCTCCAAGGCACGAGTGTTCAGTATGTGCAACCACGCCCACAGCAATCCCAATGATGCCACCACAAATGGACTCCACATGAGTTTGTATAAAACGAGTATACTTTATATAGAAAGATATACGAAATGACCACACGATACAACTTCTACACATATACAATGGGTAATATTGTTTCCGGTGGATTGGGCGGTTCCAATCCCCAACCACCGCTTCTATCCAACAGTTACGCTGACTTTTAACCGTTCTCCACAGGTTAGGTACTTCGTATCACTAGAATCACACATGTTGCAAAATACAAGAAATACTGCACTACTTAACGATGGGTTCCTGTACAGTGCCACAGTGAAACAATCAATGCGTAGCGTCACGATCATGTACTGAGTCAACACAAGATAATGCAACTCGGTTCGCTACCAGCATGCCCTGTTCAAGGAAGAAATACAGCAATGCATCATGCTGCAATTACGTACAGTGCGATAGGAAGACAATGCAATGCATATCGCCACCAGCATGCCCTGTGCAAGGAAGGAATAAGGTAATGCGCCACAGTGCAATTCAGTACAGTGCAGCTAACAACCAATGCAATGCGCTACGCTACGATCATGTTATCCTGCAAGAGAAGCATAACTTAGTGCGTAGCGCGCTAACCCCTGAGTTTGTTAAACACCACTAGTGTCAGACGTTGTCCAATAGTTCGATAGTTCGTTAGCAGCAAATATGCAAAGTGTTATACAACTGTTTTTAGAAGTTATGCGACCGGTTGCCCCCAACACGGATCAACGATGACACTTAAGTTCCACTCCGGGCCGTGGCCCCTGTACTGCCCCGTCCGGGACCAGTAGTGGCCGAGATCTGGGCCGAAGCAACAGGCGCACACAACTGCCAGCAGCGAGAGGCTCAGAGAGTATCCCTCCAGGCCCGCACCCCGCCCCAGGCGATGATCCACTTTACCTGGGGGGGCGCGACCCCACTCTCCTCTCCTGCAGCAGCGGATTGGCCCCACTCCTGAACCTTGTCACCACTGGCAAGGCGCGCTCGGGCCGGTCGTTCAGCTCCTACGGGGCTGCCGGTCCGGGCCGCCAAAAATCAGCACAAACTCCTTCCTCGAAGCCTTCCACACGACGCTGGTGCCACCCCACGTTGCCTTCGAGGGCCCGATCACTTGGCCCTTCTCTCCAGCGCTGTTAGAACTTCTCCGCTCCCCGGTGCTCACCGCTCCCCGGTACTCCTCACAAGCACCTCCGGTGGCACCTTCGACACGCCCCCTGCGCGTCCGAATCTCCCTCCATCTCCGGGTGCACACAATCTTCAGGCACTCTCCTCTAGTGCCGCAACTGCACCCCCACACGCACCCTGCGTGTTGGAGACCCACCTCGCTTCTTGGTGCACACGATGACCCAGGCGCTCTCCACTAACGCCCTGGTCGCACCACGACACGCACACTGCGCGTCTGAGTCTCACCTCTCCTCATGGTGCACACGAGGTACCAGGCGCTCTCCACTAACGTCAAAAAACGTGTGGTAACTGTTCCTAAAGAAAAAGTAATACTCCACAACCAATTTGGTTGTGTATATGTTTCTTGAATAGTGTACAGACTGGGTTAGTGAAGGTTAGGGGAATTCCTCCTTATAAAATTGGTGCCCTCACACACCCTTGAAGGTGTCATGCTTCATCATCGGGCTCTGCTCCTCGTGGGGGTGGCGCTGCAGTCCCTCACGGGCCCCGTGAGAGGGCTCTTTAATGGAGATCTTTTTAGGAGGAGCCATAGTTGTGCATGCAGGTGTGTGGGCTTGGTGAAAATGGGTGTGTGTGTGTTCTAAAATTATCTCACCAAATCCCCAAAGTAAGTTTATTCCGGGGTCCGGAAGATAAATTAAAATTAAAGGACTGGAGTGAGTCCTCCATGGCAAATGAGTAGGGGGGAAAAAAAGTATGCTCCCACTGCTCTCAGTCCGTGAAAGTGAGGTGCACGTGATATGTGGTCAACATGTTTCGCGCAGATGGTGGGTCGCTAGTGGATCCTCTGTGCGCTTCATCAGGACTGTGAAACAAAGTGTGATAAATATTGTTTAAGACCGTGGTAGTCAGGAAAGAACACCCTGTACTACCACCATACCTATATTAAGGTCAACAAGCGTCTCTGCGCTATGAAAATATGTCTTGTTCATATTTAGTGTATGCCCAACCTGTTGGAGACATAGAAAGAGCATGAAGCAACAGAAAAAGGTTAAAGAACAGAAAAAGACAATATCTTCAACCAAACAGGGATTTTAAACTCTCCGTGGATAGGTTATCTCACCAGAATTAGTTGCCAATGCAACCGTGACTTATACTTATGCAAGAGAAAGCAGGTAATTTAGAAAGAGGCACTGTAATGATAGAATACACAGCATAACGGGGTTTTGGTAATCCGTAACCCCAATAGCCAAGCATACGCCTTTATCACAGTCATATTGATTGTAGCATGGTTGTTATAATGATCGTTTAGCGATGTATGTCCAATACATGTTCATGATGTTAAAATGGCCAGGGTACAGAAATACCTTCAAAAAAGACTCCAGCGCATCCAGAACGCCTCCGCACGACTCATCCTGGACATCCCCCGGCACAGCCACATCACCGGACACCTGAAAGACCTGCACTGGCTCCCCGTCAGCAAGAGAATCACGTTCAGACTCCTCACCCACGCACACAAGGCCCTCCACGACCTGGGCCCCAAGTACCTCAACGACCGCATGACCTTCTACACGCCCACCCGCCAGCTACGATCAACCAGCCACGCCCTCGCCACCGTACCACGCATCCGCAGAGCCACCGCCGGAGGAAGATCCTTCTCCTACCTGGCAGCCAAGACCTGGAACTCCCTCCCCACTCACCTTCGGCGAACCCAGGACCATCTCTCCTTCAGGAAGCAGCTCAAGACCTGGCTATTCGAGCAGTAATTTACCCCCTCCCCCAGCGCCTTGAGACCCTCCCGGGTGAGTAGCGCGCTCTATAAATGCCGTGATTGATTGATTGATTGATTGAAATGACAGAAAAGGTCTTAGTTAACCAACAATTTCATCAAGTTCTGATCTTGCGTGTAATCTAGCCCCATAATGCTCACAGAGACTGAACTCATCATTCAGAATGTCCGGTGAGGTATGCCCAATTATCGCAGACAGTGCAAAGATAAAAATAGAAGTAAAGAGCAGGCAGTGCGGAGGCGCAATGTGGTCGGATAAGTCAAACAAACACAAATAAGCCTACCCTCCTGTCAGTGAAGGATGGCTGTGCCGGCGAGTGCTGCGGGAAACCGGGCGACCAGAAATAGAAAAGAGTGAAAAAATCACTCTGTGAACAGTTAGTTAATGCCAAAGAGTATAACTGGATTCGAGCAGTCGGAGCCTACTTACTGTGTCCCCCATTGGAGTTAGCCACTAAACCTGCCCTCTCCGATCAGGCTCGCCGGTAAACTGGAAGTAGATACCAGGCGCTAAATAAAGCCGGCTGATTTCCGGACATGGTCGTGACGGGGAGGGCGTGGATTAGGGCACATGCTCAGTAAAGCGGAAAAAGACTGAGCAGAGAGGCGGCCATGATATAATGGAGTACCGGCCCCTCATTTGAACTGTTGTAAATACATAAGCATTGTCAGTGGCCTAAAAAATGTGGTGACCACGGTACGGCAATCTTTTTAGATGTGTCGTTGTCGAAGGCGCTCAATTTAAAGTGCCAAATTAGAAAAATAATAATCCATTAACTGAAAGTTTGGAGATTTCAGAAATATGTAAAACATATTATCTACAGGCTATGACTAATACATACAGCCAACATAGGAGAGCAAGCAGTGCGATATGTATTATTGATGGTACCAATAACAAGTGGGTTTTGTTTACATCAACACTGATTGCATCTTAGATATTGGTCTTAACCATAGGTAAAACAGTGAAGGGTAATAGAACCGGTGATATGAACCTGGATCTTTGTTTGTGGTGGTGAAACCTAGCCCAATTCTACCCATGGTATATCTTCATTTAAACCATTCCTGTTACTTTTCAGACGGAAAACCCATTGTTGTTCCTGTCTGAATAGTGTTTGTGTGGACCAAAGGGGTTGGATTCAATAATAGTCCAACGTAGACTGTTTGGTGAATGATTCAGCTCTAAACAGTGCTTCTGAAGTCTTGTGTTGGTCTTTCTACATCGAATCGCACTCTTATGTTCCCCAATGCGGATCTTGACAGGGCGGGTCATCATGCCTACATACCTCAAACAACATGGGCAGGTTATGAGGTATATACAATTTTTGTATTACAATTTGTGTGGCGTTTTTGAAGCCATGGTCTGTCAAGGCCAAGGTCAAGATGTTTGGAAGCTGAAGTTTGTGGACACATTACACATGTCCCACAGGGGAAGTGCCCCTCCACCGGTGGAAGTGACCATAGTGTGGTTTGTTTATGTATTGTAGGTTTAGGACGAGTATGGACCAAAATGTCTCTGAAGTTCTGTGTGCGTTTAAATGCAAAGAGTGGTGGCGGACCCGGATTAAAACTGCCTGTATCGAGGATCTTCCAATGTTTTTTAATAATTTTTTGAATTTTGTTTGAACTGGGTGTGAATGTCGTAACACATGTTAATGATTCTGATTCAGATTTCTCTCTGACTTCCAGAAGGGCCTCCCTGTGGTTATTCCTCGCTCTCTTCCGGGCATTTCGTATGATTTTCTTAGGATAGTGTTGTGCTGTTAGGTTCTCAGTAAGTATATCAGCTAGGGTCTCAAACTCAGTAATAGTATTGCAATTCCTGCGAAGTCGCAAAAATTGGCCAACAGGTAAATTATTTCGCAGTGCTTGAGGATGATGACTCTCATACAGGAGCAGACTGTTTCTGTCTGTGGGTTTCCTGTAGTTAGTTGCCTTGAGTGCGCCATCTTGTAGGGATATCAAGAGATCAAGAAAAGGAACCTCCTCACAGGATTTTGTACCGGTCAACTTCCCTTGCCAAAACATGATGATATCGTCAATATAACGACGCCACTTTAGGATGTTGTTCCTGTAGGGGTTATTAGCTGACTCAATTCAATTCAATTCAATTCAATTCATCTTTATTCGGATAAGAAAATATCCATAAAAGAACAAAGTAAAAATACCAGCAAAATTTTAAAAACAAACAAACAATACATACATGAATAAAAATTTAAGACAGCCATCACGAGGCTAAGAAACAGTAAATACACAAAACATATACATACGCAATGCTCAGGGATTTGTCTTACACTTATAATTTGTTTGGGGCAATAGTATAATAGTTCCTGGAATCAACTGATACAGGCAACCAATATCCACTGATTTGATAAATAACATCAGACTAAAATAGTAACACATATTAAGATGAGAATAAAAAGTTCATTAAATATAGCAGCATAATGATGTAAAATGCGAACAATTTATCACATTAAACCAGCGTTAAAATCAAACAAATTTATTAAATCTAGCAGCATAATATTATAAAGTGCGAGCAGTTAATCAGAAATTATGTAACAATGAAATACACACAATAAAATTATGCAACCTACATATAAATGAGGGGTTAAAAATGGGCAATCAAGGCCAATTATACCAAACTCATAGAAGCGCGTGAGCGGACAGCCAAACAAAAGAAAGTGCTGACGCGGAAAATTAAATTTTCGTCTTTGAGCTCAACAATTTCTCTATATGCCACCTTATAGTTGCTGATAGCAGCTACCTTAAAACACGGGATCAGCAATTGTTTACTATATAACTGATAAAAGTTACAGAAAAACAAAAAATGTAACATAGATTGATTGCCACGATTACCACAGGGACAAGGGGTTTGCTCAAGGTTACTGGTGTACCCAAGGGGAAAACATAATAAATATTTTAAAGTACCAGCCCTAAGGCGAAAGAGCAAACTTCTTTCCCAACGGTTAGTCGCCATTAAAAGATAACGGACAGGCAATATTATCGGTGGGCCCTCAGCGTCCGACATCGTTATGTAACGGGCAACTGAGCTTTTCGAAGTTTCATGCCTAAGTCTCATACTGGCATAATACCCATACAGGGTCTCCTGTATATTCTTTTTATTGATGCCTGATATATCACTTGGATTTGAGAAAATGTGTGGCAGGTTTACAGAGGACAAGCTGTCCTTAACAGCTGCCAGCCAAGGTATGCTACTGCCCTTGTCACATTTAAGACAATCAGCTATGATTTCTCTAGTGAGGGTGGTTGCCGGATTTTGCCATACTTTTATCCAAAAATAGTTGGACGGGCCCTGATATAATCTTCAATATAGGACAGTTTTAGCTCCAGGTGACAAACAAAGGAAGAGGAGCTAATCGGAACCCCCAGAACTCTCCGACAAAATCTATTTTCCTCTATTTGAATATTGTTACAATTCGCATAGCCCCACACTTCAGCTCCATAAGTTGCGGTTAGTCTACATTGAGTTCTATATATCTTCAGTAGGGATAGCACTACCTCAGTTCTTCTGGGTTGAGGGAGGCATAAGATTGAGTTGGAGGCCTTTAAGAGTTTGTTCCGGCTATGTGTCAAATGGGCAGTCCAGGAACCATTGTCAGCAAATACCAGCCCCAGGTATGAGAAAGTGCGCGTGCAAAATAGTTTTTCAGAACCGGAGCTGATTACATTAACCCGATGTTTATTTGGACCACAATTCATTAAAAAGATTTTTTTAAATTTGTACACAAGTCCAATTTAGACATAAAATCAACAAAGCCCCCGACTAAAGTGCGTAGTGCATTGGGTGTGCGGCCCATTAGGACCGCGTCATCCGCGTATAATAAAGCAGGTATTTTGCTGCCATTGATCACCGGGACATCCGTAGTCAAGTTTGACAGCTCATCATGCAACTCATTAACATATAAAATGAAAAGCAGAGGGCCAGCACACACCCCTGCCTGACCCCTCGGCCGATGACAATATTCTCTGATACAACCCCATCCCTACTAATCCTCACCCTTGCCCCCAAATCCTTGTGTAAGAAGGCCAGAAAGTGTACTAAGGCCTCGTCTAGCCCATAATTTAGGAGACATGACCATAGGCGCGATCTATTCACATAATCGAAGGCTGAGGTGAGGTCCATGAAAGCTAGGTAAATGGGAGACTGCCGAGCTATCGTATATTTGTCAACAATCAAATTTAAATTGAGACATTGCTCTATGGTTCCAAATTTGCTTCTAAAACCTAACTGACATTTATTTAAAATATGCATATCCTCAGCCCAACTCCTAATTTTATTAAATAGCACCCTCCCAAGTATCTTTAAAGTGTTATCGATCAAAGAAATTGGTCTATAACAACTAGGGTTAGCCCTGTCCCCCTTTTTAAAAATCGGTACTATGGTGCTGGACGACCATGTACTAGGAATTTGAGAGTTTGTTAAATTATTAAAAACAATAAGTAAAATCGGGGCCCAGAAATCTAGTTTGCATTTAATAAAGTCGATGGGAAACCCATCGGGGCCGGGGGCCTTATTGCCTAAACTCTGATCAATTGCGTCTACCACTTCTGAGAGCGATATCTGGACTCGTGACGCAACGTAAAGATCTATGTGGACCTCGTCCAGCGATGATGCAGAATATATTTTAGAGAAATGAGAGACCCAGGCATCACTGGTTATATTACAGCTTATGGGACTTAAGTGCTGACCAGTGTTTCTCATATTTTTGACCACCGCCCAAAAGCCATTTGTATTATTGAATCTTGCAGCGCAAGCCAAATTATCCCATTGATCTCTCAAAATCTCCTCTTTCCTTTGCTTAACCACTTTATTATATTGGTTCCTTAGTGATCGAATTAAAATTGCATCCCTAGGTGTTGCCGACAAGGCAGCACGAAGTTCTCTATTAGCCCGGGAGCATACACTATTGAACCACTTAGGATTTAGAGATCATCTGTTTAATACCTGCACATAACTGAGTAAAGGCTGCAACCACCTCAAGGTTAGGGTCAATACATTTCTCTTCAAAATTGGCCATGTAAAGACACGCCAGACTCTGTGCGAAGGTGCTTCCCATGCTGGTGCCTTGAATTTGATGGTACAGTTGTGTCTGGAAACAGAAAAAGTTCTCTTTAAGAGCAAGGGAAGCACAGTCACAGATGAACACTATGGGAGTTTCATAAGGCCACGGATCAACCTTCCGTAGAGCACTTTCAAGGACTTCGAGTGTCGAGTCTTGCGGAATGTTCGTGTAGAGTGCTTCTACATCTAGAGTCACAAGGTAGTTGATGGATGCTGGTTCAGCAAAGTTCTCAATCAGGTTTAAGACCTCCATGGTGTCTCTGAGGTATGTAGGTGTTTTTTCCACTAAAGGACGTAGATAGAAGTCGCAATATTTGCTTAGTGGTTCCAGCAGGGAATCAATGCCGGACACGATAGGCCGGCCTGGTGGTGGTGTGGTTCCTTTATGGATCTTAGGAAGCGTGTAGAAATAGGGAACACGTGGGTCATTGTTGGTAAGGAAAGCTGCTTCCTGAGTCGAGATCCATCCTTCCGTTTCAGCCTCAGATACAAGGTTCCTGATCTTGGTCGTCAAACGTGCCGTGGGGTCCTCGTTTATCGGCCGGTAATATTTAGTATCCGATAATTGGCGGAGACATTCAGCGTCGTATGTATCCAGGTCCATGAGGACAATGGCCCCACCTTTATCTGCAGGTTTCAGGATGGTGGTGGAGTCCTCCGTGATGGTTTGAAGTAGGTGCCTCTCTTTCTTAGACAAGTTGTCAAAAGAATGTGTATTGGTGATTTTCTGGACATCTTTCAGGATGGCTTGTTCAAAGGTTAATACCTCATTGGGTGTCATGGCAGAGGTGGGAGTAAATTTGGATTTCTTCCTAAGTCCAGTCCCGACAATGTGTGTGTCCGGTTTTCCTTGAAAAAAAGCCTTAAGTCTTATTTTTCGAAAAAGCTGGTGTAGCTCTTGATGGAGTCTGAAAGTATCCTCCCTCAGGGTCGGGACGAAGCCAAGGCCCTTCTCCAGAAGTTGTGATTCCTCCTCAGTGACTGTTCGAGAGGAAAGATTGACTACTAGGGTTTTGTTTTCTTGCTCCTCAGCACCATCTGTTCTGGGTCTTGCCACTGGACGGTCTTGGATCCTCCTCTTCTTCTGCCTCTGCCCCTCCCTCTGTTGAGAAAAGGGTGGGCCGGGAATTGATGGTATTGAGGCATCATTGGGCCCTGACCTGGTGGTAGATTCCACATGGGTTGTGGTCCCATCCATTGACCAGGATACAGTGGTGGTTGGAAAGATTGTGGTGGAAATCCTTGGAACAGAGGTGTTGGTTGTTGTCTGTAACCTCCTCTGTGTTGTTGTCTGTAGGTCATATTCTCATTGCTTGATTCGCTACTAGTAGACCCTGATCTAGTCGAGTGGTTGCTACTGCCTTCATCAGATGACATCTCATTGGTTTGAATGACATAATCTTCCTTAGTATAAGGGTAGATTTTACCTTGATCAAAACGTTTTATGTCTTTTTGCAGTTTCTGGATTTTCTGTTTTGTTAAATATTCCTTGTGGTTGTTCATCTCCTCATTAATTTCCGATAAAGGTGATTTAAAAGAGGAGATAGAAATACCAGCTTTAAGCCCATTTTCCGCAAGAGTAATCTCAATCAGAAGCTCATCTGAAAGGCACTTGGCCGTGTTGATGATTAGCACAAGCCAGTCGCATGTGCATTTCCACGCGATCTTAGACCATTCACGACGAAAGGTCAGGCCTTCTAAGAAGATCCTGGGGGACAAGGTAACTAGGAGGCCATTGGGGGCTATATTAGCCCTCAGGTACTCCGTCATAATAATCCCATGTAAAGCTGTCTTAATCTGTAATTTTCTAAGTGTTTGAAGAGATTTCCAGTCATCATTGCGGCTCCCTGATGCTGCACTGCCATCTTCTGAGAGAAGGGATGGTGCTCTCAGTATTTCTGCCACAGTATCATCGTCAAAGCCAAGGCCTGGGTTGTCCATGTTGTAATCTGGTCAAGTGCCTTATCTAATACCAACAAAGAAGTATGTGGTCTACAAAAAGAAGAGAAAAAGAAAGTGATGATGTCCCACGGCTGACTGCCGTACAAATTCGTCAAAATATCAAAGAAGGGGGGACTGGGAGCGGTTTAAAGAAAAAGACACAGGTCCAGTACCAATGCTCCCGAGGTTAAATGTCAAAAACGTGTGGTAACTGTTCCTAAAGAAAAGTAATACTCCACAACCAATTTGGTTGTGTATATGTTTCTTGAATAGTGTACAGACTGGGTTAGTGAAGGTTAGGGGAATTCCTCCTTATAAAATTGGTGCCCTCACACACCCTTGAAGGTGTCATGCTTCATCATCGGGCTCTGCTCCTCGTGGGGGTGGCGCTGCAGTCCCTCACGGGCCCCGCGAGAGGGCTCTTTAACGGAGATCTTTTTAGGAGGAGCCATAGTTGTGCATGCAGGTGTGTGGGCTTGGTGAAAATGGGTGTGTGTGTGTTCTAAAATTATCTCACCAAATCCCCAAAGTAAGTTTATTCCGGGGTCCGGAAGATAAATTAAAATTAAAGGACTGGAGTGAGTCCTACGTGGCAAATGAGTAGGGGGGAAAAAAAGTATGATCCCACTGCTCTCAGTCCGTGAAAGTGAGGTGCACGTGATATGTGGTCAACATGTTTCGCGCAGATGGTGGGTCGCTAGTGGATCCTCTGTGCGCTTCATCAGGACTGTGAAACAAAGTGTGATAAATATTGTTTAAGACCGTGGTAGTCAGGAAAGAACACCCTGTACTACCACCATACCTATATTAAGGTCAGCAAGCGTCTCTGCGCTATGAAAATATGTCTTGTTCATATTTAGTGTATGCCCAACCTGTTGGAGACATAGAAAGAGCATGAAGCAACAGAAAAAGGTTAAAGAACAGAAAAAGACAATATCATCAACCAAACAGGGATTTTAAACTCTCCGTGGATAGGTTATCTCACCAGAATTAGTTGCCAATGCAACCGTGACTTATACTTATGCAAGAGAAAGCAGGTAATTTAGAAAGAGGCACTGTAATGATAGAATACACAGCATAACGGGGTTTTGGTAATCCGTAACCCCAATAGCCAAGCATACGCCTTTATCACAGTCATATTGATTGTAGCATGGTTGTTATAATGATCGTTTAGCGATGTATGTCCAATACAAGTTCATGATGTTAAAATGGCCAGGGTACAGAAATGACAGAAAAGGTCTTAGTTAACCAACAATTTCATCAAGTTCTGATCTTGCGTGTAATCTAGCCCCATAATGCTCACAGAGACTGAACTCATCATTCAGAATGTCCGGTGAGGTATGCCCAATTATCGCAGACAGTGCAAAGATAAAAATAGAAGTAAAGAACAGGCAGTGCGGAGGCGCAATGTGGTCGGATAAGTCAAACAAACACAAATAAGCCTACCCTCCTGTCAGTGAAGGATGGCTGTGCCGGCGAGTGCTGCGGGAAACCGGGGCGACCAGAACTAGAAAAGAGTGAAAAAATCACTCTGTGAACAGTTAGTTAATGCCAGAGAGTATAACTGGATTCGAGCAGTCGGAGCCTACTTACTGTGTCCCCCATTGGAGTTAGCCACTAAACCTGCCCTCTCCGATCAGGCTCGCCGGTAAACTGGAAGTAGATACCAGGCGCTAAATAAAGCCGGCTGATTTCCGGACATGGTCGTGACGGGGAGGGCGTGGATTAGGGCACATGCTCAGTAAAGCGGAAAAAGACTGAGCAGAGAGGCGGCCATGATATAATGGAGTACCGGCCCCTCATTTGAACTGTTGTAAATACATAAGCATTGTCAGTGGCCTAAAAATGTGGTGACCACGGTACGGCAATCTTTTAGATGTGTCGTTGTCGAAGGCGCTCAATTTAAAGTGCCAAATTAGAAAAATAATAATCCATTAACTGAAAGTTTGGAGATTTCAGAAATATGTAAAACATATTATCTACAGGCTATGACTAATACATACAGCCAACATAGGAGAGCAAGACAGTGCGATATGTATTATTGATGGTACCAATAACAAGTGGGTTTTGTTTACATCAACACTGATTGCATCTTAGATATTGGTCTTAACCATAGGTAAAACAGTGAAGGGTAATAGAACCGGTGATATGAACCTGGATCTTTGTTTGTGGTGGTGAAACCTAGCCCAATTCTACCCATGGTATATCTTCATTTAAACCATTCCTGTTACTTTTCAGACGGAAAACCCATTGTTGTTCCTGTCTGAATAGTGTTTGTGTGGACCAAAGGGGTTGGATTCAATAATAGTCCAACGTAGACTGTTTGGTGAATGATTCAGCTCTAAACAGTGCTTCTGAAGTCTTGTGTTGGTCTTTCTACATCGAATCGCACTCTTATGTTCCCCAATGCGGATCTTGACAGGGCGGGTCATCATGCCTACATACCTCAAACAACATGGGCAGGTTATGAGGTATATACAATTTTTGTATTACAATTTGTGTGGCGTTTTTGAAGCCATGGTCTGTCAAGGCCAAGGTCAAGATGTTTGGAAGCTGAAGTTTGTGGACACATTACACATGTCCCACAGGGGAAGTGCCCCTCCACCGGTGGAAGTGACCATAGTGTGGTTTGTTTATGTATTGTAGGTTTAGGACGAGTATGGACCAAAATGTCTCTGAAGTTCTGTGTGCGTTTAAATGCAAAGAGTGGTGGCGGACCCGGATTAAAACTGCCTGTATCGAGGATCTTCCAATGTTTTTTAATAATTTTTTGAATTTTGTTTGAACTGGGTGTGAATGTCGTAACACATGTTAATGATTCTGATTCAGATTTCTCTCTGACTTCCAGAAGGGCCTCCCTGTGGTTATTCCTCGCTCTCTTCCGGGCATTTCGTATGATTTTCTTAGGATAGTGTTGTGCTGTTAGGTTCTCAGTAAGTATATCAGCTAGGGTCTCAAACTCAGTAATAGTATTGCAATTCCTGCGAAGTCGCAAAAATTGGCCAACAGGTAAATTATTTCGCAGTGCTTGAGGATGATGACTCTCATACAGGAGCAGACTGTTTCTGTCTGTGGGTTTCCTGTAGTTAGTTGCCTTGAGTGCGCCATCTTGTAGGGATATCAAGAGATCAAGAAAAGGAACCTCCTCACAGGATTTTGTACCGGTCAACTTCCTTGCCAAAACATGATGATATCGTCAATATAACGACGCCACTTTAGGATGTTGTTCCTGTAGGGGTTATTAGCTGACTCAATTCAATTCAATTCAATTCAATTCATCTTTATTCGGATAAGAAAATATCCATAAAAGAACAAAGGGGCCCATTAGGATGTCGGGCAAAAGCACTACCGCCGTGCTGGCGGATGCAAAAACCACCAGTTACCGCCTGCACGCAGCAGTCCACACGCCCGCCCGATTACGATGCGAAAAGTCAGCCAAACACCGCCGGCAAGCCAGCGACACCGTCCGCCATCAAAGTGCGCCCGTACACGTAGCGGCGCAGCACAATTGACACACACCGTCCGACGAAACACGTACCGCCCGGCGTACAAACTGAACCCACGGCTAAGAGACACCATACGTCAAACCGAAGCGGTAACACGAACGCCGAGCACGGACACCGAAGAAGCGGCACCCCCGAGCATGAATCCAGCACTGCAGGCCCTCCCTATGCTCTATCTGATGCACCACCAAGGACGCAACGTACCGCGAAGACGCAGGTAGGCACACATACAACAAGTGCACGCAAACAGCGCACACAGTGCAAGGGCGGAAAAGCGGACAACCCCCACCCCGCGTGTACACGACACATCTACCATAGCATCCACATATGACACACAGGCCAAATTGTAACATCTCGTAACACATGTGTACACACCACCTGGGACTAGGAACCAACCACCCCGTCACGGCCCCAAAGCGGCGATGACGCTGCCACACATGCGCACAAAGCAGAGGCCAACCGCAGCGCCATGCATGCGTCGCACACAGACACAGGGACACAACCAAGCAGCACACACACCAGCCTCACCCCGAACGCACATGACACGTGACAGGCCTGTCACAGACATGTCCCCAACGCCCAATTCACGGACAACACCCAACGTCACACAACCGACGCACACATGTCAGTGAAGTCACGCAACAGCAGGACACACCCCAGTGCAACAAACATGGCGAAGCACACAGCGGCGGCAACACCAACTAGGAGAAGCAGGGCTCCTTCGGGAAGAGGAACGCCAGTACCACACTGAAACACCCATACCACCCTGCACATATGAACAAGACATACAAAACGGAACACCAAAGAGCCCGGGACCGACAACAGGTGGCCCAAGAATAACACTCACACACAAGGCCCAACGCAGAGCGGAAAGGCAGCCTGACGCCCACACAAGGGAGAGCAGACAGCACTGAATGACCTTCCATTCCAACTCCGAAACCACAGCCCTACGAAAGAAGCCGGTGAATACAGCCATTGTCCAATAAAAGACCAACACAGGCATGCAGAGGAGACCGACCACAGGGCAGATAGCGCATATCACAGAAGAACACAACGGACGGGAAAGAATAAAGAAAACACTCCCCCATGTCGGCCCCATGCAAGTTAATTGGAAGGAGTCACACATCACTGACCTTGAACTGTCTGAGAAGCATGTGGGATGAGGGCCCGTGTCCTCCGCACAAGCCAACAGAACACAAGTCCTATCTCCCTACGACTACACAGAGCTCACAGCAACCTCGGAGCGTGCACATTGCAGACTGCACACACAGCCGGAGCACGCCACCACAACGCACCGCTGCAAAATGGCAACCGCAACACACCTACCCAACTACGCCGGACAGGTCAAGCTGTACAAAACCAACCTGATACATATATTGGGATGCGAACTCCTGTCCCTGCTGAACGTAAGTTACCGACTGACTTACCGCATCACATTGTTCAGCTGCGTCATACCCGTCTTCTACTGTCGGAGGTGTCCCTACCAGCATCCCGTGGAGATGTGTCTCTCCAACCCGGCATGTCTAAAGGCGGACCTGCTAGTACTATTCCTCCCTCTGGACGCACACGACAGGGCCTGCTCTGCCTATGGGGGCATGGCGTATGTGGCCAACATCGCACCCGCACTGAAATGGGACCACTGTGCCTCCACACGACGGATCATCGAGCACAGCTACATCGAATGTCACCCAGCATGCCCCATCATGGTCCTCCAAGGGACAACTTACGAACAACACCTTGACAGCCACCATCCGCTACATTGGCTGGCAAACATAAACACCACCAATGACATGGAAGCCCTGCTGGACGGCATCGCATACCTGACAACCTGTAAATTCGTCGGACCCCAACGCAGGTTCCCCGATTGACCTATGATGTCCAACCCCGCACCCATGCTTAGCTTCCGCACGGACTGGCCAGTCACCACCACAACAGCCATACCAAACGACCGGCAACAATTACCACACCATCAACGACATCGCCATGACATCGGATATGACCGGGACATGCACACTGTTCCCCATCACATCCAGGAACACCGCATGCATCGTGGGAGGCAGTGGCATGGGGTCTGTGTATCGCACCCACATGGACGGAACTGCACGAACAACCAGGACACGACATGGATCCAGCGCCCATGGACACACACACCGCTCAGTGGACATGAATAGGTCGCCTGGAGTCTGTGGGTGCTGCACCCTCCCACCCCCGCCCCGGGAATCCCATACCAGGACCTTTGCACGGACGACAAGTGCAAACAACAACAACACAACCCCAGTGACTGTGACATGTCCAGTAACCACCACATTGCAACAACAAGTGGCACGCCGCTGCATGCACGCAAGCACATGCCCTGATGTCATCTCACATGCACGCGTGCATGAGGAACAACCGCAGCAAACCTGTCACATGGAACTGAGATGGACTGTGCCCATGATGCCAAGCGGTCTGGTAGGCTACTTGTATACCGTCTGTGTCAAAGTCCGCAGCTCCGCAGCTATACGTAAATGTACATTAGCACAGCCTTGGCCAAGCAGATGTAACTCTGAAGCCCACATCCCACATGCAACAGCCAATCACATGTAACCCCACACCCTATCCCATTTGTAATCATGCTCAGTATATCCTCAACATGTATTCCGCTGCCAGTAGTGTCCACTATACTGCATCACAGAGGACAGAAGACTCAATATAATGTTTGAAACCAAAACTGTCTCCGCTGACTCATTTCACAAGTACGAATGAGAGAGGATGAGAGTATGTGAAGTACACGGCAGTCGTGACATGACCATGTAGTCCACTGGTATTGGATGTCAACGCAAATGAGTAGCACAACTGTGGAAGACACACATGTGTCGTGTGAAGTCGTATGGACGCAGTGCTCAGGTGGGTGGGTGCGACGGGTAGATGTGCACATGCCAAGTTGGAGCACGCCGTGTTGGGAGGGGTCATGAACAGTACACCACCGCTTCCCTGGGCATTGTGAGAGGACACCTGTCGGGGGAAGTGAACACGTGTGTGCACAGCAGCCGGGCACACGAACAATGCGGAACCAGGCGCACAGGTAAGCCCACCCTCCGTGGACTAGCTGGATCCTGTTGTGCGCCCGCCATGCCCCTTGACAAGGCACACACAGCCCCAGCTCGACCAGGTGTAACCCCAACATAGTCAATCCGCACAGGCGATACAGGGCACGGGATGGCAGTGGAGCATGGTGTGTGAGAGGTCTCCTCGCGCTCCTCCTGGTCATATCACGCAGGCAATAGAACCTCAACGTGTAGCATGGCACAAGTCAAATGGAAGTGTAGGGGGACGCACCTCAGCACGAGCAGCACTGACGTCACGGGAGGTGGCTTGCACCATCCCATCCATTGCCCATTATACCAACCACGCCACATGCCATTGCGACTAAGTGCAAGCGCGTGCGCCACCACCCCCGAGCCATCCCCAGAGAGGCCAAAGAGTGAATGTGTGGGCCATCAGTCACAGACGGACGCGGCCTGGCCGCAAGGGCAGCCACTGCCACTGGGTGTCGCAGGTGGCGAATCCGGAAGGCGAAGACTGTGATGCATAGTCCATGCAGGCCGGGTCTCCATTTGGGGCACCACGCAGGTGGACGGCGTCCCGCCACACATCATACCCTGAGACAGCCCACTCGTGCAACTGGACCCACACATACACTCCTTGCCCTCTCTGGTGCGAGCTTGGGGCTGCCTGTGCAAGTGCTAGCCTCGCAGGTGCACATGCATATTGGGGGAGCGAGGGGAGGACATGAGGGCTGGGGCGAAGATGACTGTATCACTGTCAGTGAGTACAAGGGATGACCCAGATGTGGAAAGGAAGAGACGTGTCCCGTGTGTACTGCAACTAGTCGCCAATCCAACTACCCCCCATGTCCGGAATGTAAGCCCGCACCTAGGCCCGCCCATCCGCCACATCGAATATACCACCAGCACAACAACCTTCCCATTCGAAACACTGACTGGGGGTGGCGACCAGTGAACAAACATGTGTAGCCTACCCACGTGCACATGTGGGCCCTCCATGATCCATGTCACCTGCGGCAAAGTCATGACATGCGCAATGAGGGAAGTGAGGTGAGCTGTCCGCCCCACGCACAGAAGGTGCATCAGCTCCACAGACCCAGCAGCGAGTCCAGCAGGGGTCACATGTGCAGGGGCAGCTGTGCCTGGTGTGAAGGCACATGCACATGGACAGCACAGCGACCAATGTGTAGTCTGCCCACATCTACAGTCCATCATCATGCGGACATAGGAATTGTACACAGGGCAACACATCTTAGTGGGTGCACCCACCGTGACCAACAATGCGCAATCATCGACGTACCCGCCCTGTGCATGGCCCCCCACCCAGTGCCACCATCCCACACACACAAGCCTTCCACGGAACATGCTGTGTCCAATGGTCAGTACAGAGTCAGCGCCCATCTGGTGGATCCTGAACAGGAGACACATGCACACACATGATAGCTCCCACTATGTACGTCTGCCACCTGGCACGTGCAATGTAACCTCTCACCTGTGACGTGTGACTGCAAGCACACAGCCGTCTTGGCATGGGGCTGTCAATGTGGACACCTGTCAATGTTTCGGGAGGTGTGATCCGTACAGTGCTGTACATAGGGTGCAGTGCTGACACCTACTACTGTCTCATATCCCCTCGTGCCACAGGTCCCACTTGTTTTGGCCGCTCAGCCTGTGCCCACATCGTCGTCGTCGTGTGCCATACTCATCCAGCCTCGGAAGCAGTGCCATGCTCAGCAGACATTCATGTTGCCGTGGCGTTGCCGCTTGACGAATATGCAGTCAGTCCCCATCAGCATGCCCCGCAAGTCATTGGGGCCTAGATCCCCATGTGCATGACCATGGCAGTGGTTTGCATCACTAGCCATTGCCATTGGTGGGAAATTGCTATGTGTTGTGTTTCTCTGACATGTGTCCACTGCCATCTTCCCTAGGCGGAGACCGAACATTGACCGCCCATACCAATTGCTGGCGGACATGGAGGATACTGAGGTCATAAGGAAGTTTCGGCTGGACAGGCCAACCCTGCATCGACTGTGTGCCATGTTGGAACCCCATCTCCGTCCCCGCAGGGTGTATCCGACAGCATTCACCCCCACGGCTAAGGTGATGGCCGCCATGCATTTCTTCGCCACTGGGTCATTCCAGCACACAGTGGGCAGTGGAGGAGGGATGTCCCAGCCCATGTTCAGCAAGGTGCTGAGGGATGTACTGGCAGCCATGATGCTGTACCGAAACAGGTACATCAGATTCCCCAGGGCTCGTGAATTGGCGGCAGTGAAGGGTGCATTCTATGCCCTTGGCAGGATCCCACACGTCGTTGGTGCCATTGATTGCACACATGTTGGCCTTGTTCCACCACAGGCCACTGAGCACCTGTACCGCAACAGGAAGCACTCGCACTCCCTGAATGTGCAAGTGGTGTGCCTTGCGGACATGGTGATAACCCACGTGTGTGCAAAGTTCCCAGGCTCGGCCCATGACGCACACGTAATGCGCAACAGCATCTTGCCATGACTGATGTCCAATCTGCAACAGGATCGTGGCTGTATTGTCGGTGAGTATGTGGAGTGGTGTAGCGTGCTGGTTGTGCGATGCTGTCCCCTGTCCAGTTGGAATAGCAACGGTTCTCTGTGTCCCTCACACCCAGGTGACTCTGCGTACCCGAATGGGGCATGGCTGCTCAGTCCATTGAGGAATCCTCGCACCCCAGCAGACGATCGCTACAATGAGGCACATGGGAGGACCAGACGTGTGGTCGAGCGTACCTTTGGCCTCCTCAAGTCCAGGTTCAGGTGCCTGGACCGCACCGGGGTGCGCTGGCGTACTCCCCACAGAAGGTGTGCCAGATAGTGGTGGCGTGCTGCATGCTGCACAATCTGGCCATTCGGAAGCAGATCCCCTCATTGTGGATGACGGAGATCAACCAGGGCCCCAGCCCGCAGACCAGGACAGCTCGAGTGAGGAGGACAGCGGAGAGGAGGAAGCTGGGAATGTGCGCCAGCAGCTCATCGCCCGCTACTTCACTTAACGGTGAGTGTCCATGTACGACGGCTGATGTGTCTGTATTTGTGCAGGTGTGTGTGTGCTGTGTCAGGGTGGCCTTTTGTTCACTGCATGCTGTGTGTCAACGCTCCATGCCCAGGTTAGTATGCCACTGATGGTGGCTGTGGCATTGTGCCCTATTGCTCTGTGCGATGTGTGTACATTGCTTGTATTTGTTGACATGTACTGTGTGATGGGTGTGTGACACACTCATTGAATGTGCTCCTGTTCTGTCTCCCACCCCTAGGTCCCTACAGGCCCTCCGGTTCCATTGCCATGCCACGCATCAGGTGCCGTTCCGCTCAAGGTGGCCGTTGTATTCCGTACAATTAAAACACAGGGCACAGACAGCAGTTTGTGGAAGAGGTGCATTTATTTCAAACTGTGACATGTGATTGTGTGTAAGGTGATGACAAAAGTGGTGCGTGCAGTGACAATGAGCTGTCGGTCATGGCTGCGTGATGCTCAGGGTGTACCCACTGGTTCTATGTCCATAGTCCAACACACACATGCCATCCAGATGGCTGTGTGGAGTGGGATCGTAGTCCAAGTCAATGCAGTGGGTGGTCAAGGAAGGCTGGCTGGCTGCCTCACTTGCGTTTGGAGCGTGCGAAGTCCTCCCGGGAGATCTGTTTCCACTTCGGACGGCCCCTTCCACGTTTGCGAGGGGGGTGCCTGCTTGCGACATGCTGGTGGTTGAGGTGTGCTCACTGGCTGTGGATGCAGGGGAACTGGACACTGCTGCTCGACCCTGCGCCCCGGCAGGTGGTGGCGGAGGGGAGCTGCTGTCCCTGGCTGTGACCTCACCGCCACCACCAGCTGGCCCATGAGGTCCACGAGTTGGCCCATACGGGCGTCCATGGACCTCAGCACCCCCAGCACCTCACGCGTGTCTGTAGCTGACCTGGCCCATTGTCCTTGGGCCTCTTCATAGGCCCCAAGGACTCTGGCCATTTGAGGCAGGGCATGGCTCCCAGGGAGGCTGGCGTTTCCCTGACCCTGCTCCTCCTACCAGTCCTGCTGCCACCGGCCTGCCCACTCAGCCACATTGCTCACCACGGTCCTCGCCCTGGCTCCCAGGGTGGATCCAGTCGTCCGGGCCACCACCTGCGCTGGGGCTGGGGCCAGCGAAGACGTGGTGGCGGTTGCGGCAGTGGTAGTGGCCGCAATGACCGTGGGTGTGGCCGCAATGACCGTGGGTGTGGCCGCAATGCCCGTGGGTGTGGCCGCAATGACCGTGGGTGTGGCCGCAACGACAGTGGCAGCAGGGGGCTGGGAATGTTCAGCAGCACTGGATGATGGGTTGGTGGGTAGGAGGGGTCCTGGGGAGCGGCTGGGCCCTGCCACACTAGATGGGCCTGCTTGGTGGTCCGTGTCCGAAGAGGAGGACAGATCCTCCACATCCGTGTGTCCTCGTTGGGGGCTTGTAGGCTGGCTGTGCTGGCTGCTGTCTCCATCCCCAGCATCCAGCAGTTCGTCACCTGTGGGGAGAATGAGATTTGTTATTGTGTTGCACCTGGCGAAGTCTGTATTGGTTGTCTGACATTCTCCGTTCGTGCACTCTCATGCACGTGTGTCCCGGAGGCGGGTGTGTGGCTGTACAATCTGTTGTTGTGTGTGCTTGGCAATGGGACTGTGTGCTGTGCACATGTGGCATGGGACGGATTGGCTATGCCGATGGGTGTGTTGCTGTGCTCCTACTTATTGTGACTCTGGTGTATGCGGGCTCCAGGCCCAACCTGGGTCTGGTTTGTACTTTGCTTTTGGGGTGCATATGGAACGCTTAGGAACGCATTTGGCAACATGGGGGTCATGCCCCAGGAACGCATTTGGGATGGAATATGCTTTTGGGGTGCAAATGGAACGCTTAGGAACGCATATGGCAACATGGGGGTCATGTCCCAGAAACGCATTTGGGATGGAATATGCTTTTGGGGTGCAAATGGAACGCTTTAGGAACGCATATGGCAACATGGGGGTCATGTCCCAGAAACGCATTTGGGATGGAATATGCTTTTGGGGTGCAAATGGAACGCTGAGGAACGCATATGGCAACATGGGGGTCATGCCCCAGAAACGCATTTGGGATGGAATATGCTTTTGGGCTACATGCTGTGAGCCATGGGTGCCGAACGTGACATGTGTTGTGGCAGCATGACAGTGCATGGTCTGAGGTGTGTGCATGCCTGACATACCCTGCATATTTGCTGTCTGTTGTGATTACTGGACATGGCATTGGACGCATCGTTATGAGTGTGTGATGGTTGTGTGCCACCCGACGTATTGCAGTTGTCCCATCTCCTTGGTGTGCGTGCTGCCCTGTGCCATGTGCATCACTGCAGTGCTCGGGGGTGTGGCCCATGTTGTGTGTTGTTGCTCACAGTGTGGCGTGCGCTTCATTGACTTCTGGCACATGGTTGGTCATGGGCATGTATCTTAGTGTGACTGCTGTATGTGTGGCAGCTGTGCGGATGACATGCCTTTCATGAGACTGGGGCTGACGGATGGGATGGATGGTATGTTGTATGTGCATGGTGTGTCTGTGTGTTTGATGGGTTCAGTGGTGTTCGTGTGCATTTATGTTGTTCCGCTCTGTTGCGTCTAGTGTTGTTTGTCTTACATAGGCGTAGTTGTGGGGTGTGTGGTTGACAGGCAGTAGGGGCTACATGGACAGGACTTCAATGGTGTTTCGGTTGTGTGTGATGGGTTGCACAGTGGCTGCCGTGTGGTACTATATTCAGTGTGGCTTGTGCTTGCAGACGTGGCTCCTTGGGTGTTGCTGTGTCTGTGATGGGTCATGTGGGGTGTGAGTCTGTGGTTCATGTCCGTGTGCACATTGTTCACTTGTTCGTGACAGTGGGCGGTGCTGCGTGTTCGTCTGCTACGTAACATGTCCCATGTGTTGGTCGTGTTACGGTCCTCATGCCTCCAGTAATCCAGCCCTGTCCAGTTTCCCACCTGCAGGTTGTTCGTGCGTGCACTGTACTGGATGCCACATGGTTCTAAGCGGGGGGTGCTCCATGTTGCAGGTCTGTGGGGGTGGGGGCGGTGTTGTGGGTCGTGGTGATGGCTGGACACCCACTGACACCGATTGTTGTGGACCGTGATGTCTACCTTTCGGCTGTCGGTGTGCACTGCAGTGGCTGACACGTGGGTGTGGGGTGTGGGGGATGCTCCTCCTTGCTGTGCTGTGGGACTAGGGGCCTGGTGTGTGTTGTACTTGAGCTGTCCACCCTCCCACCCACTGCACTTTGTGTTCCTGCCACTTACCTGTTACTTGTCGGTTAGTGCAGCTATGGCGGACACATGGGTGTGGTGGGTGCTCGTTGTGGCGCTTCTGGCATACTTGGGGACCTGTTGGTGGTTACGTGGCTGGCTGAGTGTACACATGCCCCCACGTATCTTACAGTTGTTAGGTTTGGGCTGTGTGTGGTGGTGTCTGTTGCATGTGTGTGTGATGTGTTGTGTATTGTGTGCTGGACATGGGGGTGTTTGTCCCTGGGAGCTGTGGCATGGTGGTAGTGCATGTGAGTACATAGCGGTGTGCTGGTATACATTAGTTTGTACTTACCAGCCTCCACTCCTCTGCTAATCCGGCGAGGATCTCCGGATGTATAATGACTCGCACCTTCTCCTCCCACGCTTTGAAGGTCTTGAAGAGCGCGGGATTCCCTCCGCCAGTGACGGCAGCCAGCTCTCTGTTCTTGCTCTCCTTCTTCTTGACCAGGCTCTTGACGTCATTCCACCGTTTGTTGATTTCAACTCTGTTCCTGGGCAGGGTCCCGACTGCATTGACCTGGTCTACGATCCGGTTCCACATTCTGTTTCTGGTGGCTAGTGGTGTGTGCTGGACCATAGATTTGTGGGTGCACCTTGATAATCTCGTCGACCATGACCGTCAGCTCAATGGGCGTGAACTTGGGCATTCTTTGTGGTGCCATGGTGTTTGTGGTGCTGGTGCGGTGTGTGTTGTGTAATGTGCAGGGGGTTTGTGGTGCCGGTGTTTGGTGGTGGTGGTGGTGGTGGTGGTGGTTGTGATGTGTGCGTTTCTGTGGTGTGCTGCTGTCCTTGCTGTGTCACTGTGTCCTCTCCTCTCTAGTTTGCAATGTTGCAAGGGGTTGTGGTCTGTGGGAGTGCTGCTTTTGTACTTACCTATGTGGGTGTGTCCTCATGGTCTGTTGTTTTCAGGTGTGTTGTGTCTGGTGTTCTGGCCTTTGTATTTTTTGTTTGTCCAGGGGGTGTTTTCGGGATGTGTACTGTGCTTGTGTATTTGTGCGTGCCTTGCTGTGTGGACTTGTTGGCCATGTTGTGTGCGATTGTTTTTGTCAGCGGATGGTTTCTGTGCAGGGACGTGGGCGCCATGGCTTCTGCCGTGTCAATTCTCATCGGCGTTGTTTGCGCTGGCGGGCGGTATATTTGTGGTTTACCCGCGCTCATGGCGGTGCGATCGTAATTTCACGTGCGGTGTGTCGGCCGTGAGGGCGGGCGGTTTTGTGTTGTCGTGCGTGTTTCCGTCCGTGGCGGGCGGTTTGACTCCGACTCGGACGAGGGCGGGCGGTATCTTGTGTGGTTTTTCGCCGATGGCGGTTTTCGGTTTGTGTAATCGTAATGGCGTGGTCGGTGTTCAGACGGTGTGTGCGGGCGGATTTTTGCCGCTTTCATGCCTGGCGGATTTTTTCACGCCCGGTATCGTAATGGGCCTTAAAGTAAAAATACCAGCAAAATTTTAAAAACAAACAAACAATACATACATGAATAAAAATTTAAGACAGCCATCACGAGGCTAAGAAACAGTAAATACACAAAACATATACATACGCAATGCTCAGGGGATTTGTCTTACACTTATAATTTGTTTGGGGCAATAGTATAATAGTTCCTGGAATCAACTGATACAGGCAACCAATATCCACTGATTTGATAAATAACATCAGACTAAAATAGTAACACATATTAAGATGAGAATAAAAAGTTCATTAAATATAGCAGCATAATGATGTAAAATGCGAACAATTTATCACATTAAACCAGCGTTAAAATCAAACAAATTTATTAAATCTAGCAGCATAATATTATAAAGTGCGAGCAGTTAATCAGAAATTATGTAACAATGAAATACACACAATAAAATTATGCAACCTACATATAAATGAGGGGTTAAAAATGGGCAATCAAGGCCAATTATACCAAACTCATAGAAGCGCGTGAGCGGACAGCCAAACGAAAGAAAGTGCTGACGCGGAAAATTAAATTTTCGTCTTTGAGCTCAACAATTTCACTATATGCCACCTTATAGTTGCTGATAGCAGCTACCTTAAAACACGGGATCAGCAATTGTTTACTATATAACTGATAAAAGTTACAGAAAAACAAAAAATGTAACATAGATTGATTGCCACGATTACCACAGGGACAAGGGGTTTGCTCAAGGTTACTGGTGTACCCAAGGGGAAAACATAATAAATATTTTAAAGTACCAGCCCTAAGGCGAAAGAGCAAACTACTTTCCCAACGGTTAGTCGCCATTAAAAGATAACGGACTGGCAATATTATCGGTGGGCCCTCAGCGTCCGACATCGTTATGTAACGGGCAACTGAGCTTTTCGAAGTTTCATGCCTAAGTCTCATACTGGCATAATACCCATACAGGGTCTCCTGTATAGTCTTTTTATTGATGCCTGATATATCACTTGGATTTGAGAAAATGTGTGGCAGGTTTACAGCGGACAAGCTGTCCTTAACAGCTGCCAGCCAAGGTATGCTACTGCCCTTGTCACATTTAAGACAATCAGCTATGATTTCTCTAGTGAGGGTGGTTGCCGGATTTTGCCATACTTTTATCCAAAAATAGTTGGACGGGCCCTGATATAATCTTCAATATAGGACAGTTTTAGCTCCAGGTGACAAACAAAGGAAGAGGAGCTAATCGGAACCCCCAGAACTCTCCGACAAAATCTATTTTCCTCTATTTGAATATTGTTACAATTCGCATAGCCCCACACTTCAGCTCCATAAGTTGCGGTTAGTCTACATTGAGTTCTATATATCTTCAGTAGGGATAGCACTACCTCAGTTCTTCTGGGTTGAGGGAGGCATAAGATTGAGTTGGAGGCCTTTAAGAGTTTGTTCCGGCTATGTGTCAAATGGGCAGTCCAGGAACCATTGTCAGCAAATACCAGCCCCAGGTATGAGAAAGTGCGCGTGCAAAATAGTTTTTCAGAACCGGAGCTGATTACATTAACCCGATGTTTATTTGGACCACAATTCATTAAAAAGATTTTTTAAATTTGTACACAAGTCCAATTTAGACATAAAATCAACAAAGCCCCCGACTAAAGTGCGTAGTGCATTGGGTGTGCGGCCCATTAGGACCGCGTCATCCGCGTATAATAAAGCAGGTATTTTGCTGCCATTGATCACCGGGACATCCGTAGTCAAGTTTGACAGCTCATCATGCAACTCATTAACATATAAAATGAAAAGCAGAGGGGCCAGCACACACCCCTGCCTGACCCTCGGCCGATGACAATATTCTCTGATACAACCCCATCCCTACTAATCCTCACCCTTGCCCCCAAATCCTTGTGTAAGAAGGCCAGAAAGTGTACTAAGGCCTCGTCTAGCCCATAATTTAGGAGACATGACCATAGGCGCGATCTATTCACATAATCGAAGGCTGAGGTGAGGTCCATGAAAGCTAGGTAAATGGGAGACTGCCGAGCTATCGTATATTTGTCAACAATCAAATTTAAATTGAGACATTGCTCTATGGTTCCAAATTTGCTTCTAAAACCTAACTGACATTTATTTAAAATATGCATATCCTCAGCCCAACTCCTAATTTTATTAAATAGCACCCTCCCAAGTATCTTTAAAGTGTTATCGATCAAAGAAATTAGTCTATAACAACTAGGGTTAGCCCTGTCCCCCTTTTAAAAATCGGTACTATGGTGCTGGACGACCATGTACTAGGAATTTGGGAGTTTGTTAAATTATTAAAAACAATAAGTAAAATCGGGGCCCAGAAATCTAGTTTGCATTTAATAAAGTCGATGGGAAACCCATCGGGGCCGGGGGCCTTATTGCCTAAACTCTGATCAATTGCGTCTACCACTTCTGAGAGCGATATCTGGACTCGTGACGCAACGTAAAGATCTATGTGGACCTCGTCCAGCGATGATGCAGAATATATTTTAGAGAAATGAGAGACCCAGGCATCACTGGTTATATTACAGCTTATGGGACTTAAGTGCTGACCAGTGTTTCTCATATTTTTGACCACCGCCCAAAAGCCATTTGTATTATTGAATCTTGCAGCGCAAGCCAAATTATCCCATTGATCTCTCAAAATCTCCTCTTTCCTTTGCTTAACCACTTTATTATATTGGTTCCTTAGTGATCGAATTAAAATTGCATCCCTAGATGTTGCCGACAAGGCAGCACGAAGATCTCTATTAGCCCGGGAGCAAACACTATTGAACCACTTAGGATTTAGAGATCATCTGTTTAATACCTGCACATAACTGAGTAAAGGCTGCAACCACCTCAAGGTTAGGGTCAATAAATTTCTCTTCAAAATTGGCCATGTAAAGACACGCCAGACTCTGTGCGAAGGTGCTTCCATGCTGGTGCCTTGAATTTGATGGTACAGTTGTGTCTGGAAACAGAAAAGTTCTCTTTAAGAGCAAGGGAAGCACAGTCACAGATGAACACTATGGGAGTTTCATAAGGCCACGGATCAACCTTCCGTAGAGCACTTTCAAGGACTTCGAGTGTCGAGTCTTGCGGAATGTTCGTGTAGAGTGCTTCTACATCTAGAGTCACAAGGTAGTTGATGGATGCTGGTTCAGCAAAGTTCTCAATCAGGTTTAAGACCTCCATGGTGTCTCTGAGGTATGTAGGTGTTTTTTCCACTAAGGGACGTAGATAGAAGTCGCAATATTTGCTTAGTGGTTCCAGCAGGGAATCAATGCCGGACACGATAGGCCGGCCTGGTGGTGGTGTGGTTCCTTTATGGATCTTAGGAAGCGTGTAGAAATAGGGAACACGTGGGTCATTGTTGGTAAGGAAAGCTGCTTCCTGAGTCGAGATCCATCCTTCCGTTTCAGCCTCAGATACAAGGTTCCTGATCTTGGTCGTCAAACGTGCCGTGGGGTCCTCGTTTATCGGCCGGTAATATTTAGTATCCGATAATTGGCGGAGACATTCAGCGTCGTATGTATCCAGGTCCATGAGGACAATGGCCCACCTTTATCTGCAGGTTTCAGGATGGTGGTGGAGTCCTCCGTGATGGTTTGAAGTAGGTGCCTCTCTTTCTTAGACAAGTTGTCAAAAGAATGTGTATTGGTGATTTTCTGGACATCTTTCAGGATGGCTTGTTCAAAGGTTAATACCTCATTGGGTGTCATGGCAGAGGTGGGAGTAAATTTGGATTTGTTCCTCAGTCCAGTCCCGACAATGTGGGTGTCCGGTTTTCCTTGAAAAAAAGCCTTAAGTCTTATTTTTCGAAAAAGCTGGTGTAGCTCTTGATGGAGTCTGAAAGTATCCTCCCTCAGGGTCGGGACGAAGCCAAGGCCCTTCTCCAGAAGTTGTGATTCCTCCTCAGTGACTGTTCGAGAGGAAAGATTGACTACTAGGGTTTTGTTTTCTTGCTCCTCAGCACCATCTGTTCTGGGTCTTGCCACTGGACGGTCTTGGATCCTCCTCTTCTTCTGCCTCTGCCCCTCCCTCTGTTGAGAAAAGGGTGGGCCGGGAATTGATGGTATTGAGGCATCATTGGGCCCTGACCTGGTGGTAGATTCCACATGGGTTGTGGTCCCATCCATTGACCAGGATACAGTGGTGGTTGGAAAGATTGTGGTGGAAATCCTTGGAATAGAGGTGTTGGTTGTTGTCTGTAACATCCTCTGTGTTGTTGTCTGTAGGTCATATTCTCATTGCTTGATTCGCTACTAGTAGACCCTGATCTAGTCGAGTGGTTGCTACTGCCTTCATCAGATGACATCTCATTGGTTTGAATGACATAATCTTCCTTAGTATAAGGGTAGATTTTACCTTGATCAAAACGTTTTATGTCTTTTTGCAGTTTCTGGATTTTCTGTTTTGTTAAATATTCCTTGTGGTTGTTCATCTCCTCATTAATTTCCGATAAAGGTGATTTAAAAGAGGAGATAGAAATACCAGCTTTAAGCCCATTTTCCGCAAGAGTAATCTGAATCAGAAGCTCATCTGAAAGGCACTTGGCCGTGTTGATGATTAGCACAAGCCAGTCGCATGTGCATTTCCACGCGATCTTAGACCATTCACGACGAAAGGTCAGGCCTTCTAAGAAGATCCTGGGGGACAAGGTAACTAGGAGGCCATTGGGGGCTATATTAGCCCTCAGGTACTCCGTCATAATAATCCCATGTAAAGCTGTCTTAATCTGTAATTTTCTAAGTGTTTGAAGAGATTTCCAGTCATCATTGCGGCTCCCTGATGCTGCACTGCCATCTTCTGAGAGAAGGGATGGTGCTCTCAGTATTTCTGCCACAGTATCATCGTCAAAGCCAAGGCCTGGGTTGTCCATGTTGTAATCTGGTCAAGTGCCTTATCTAATACCAACAAAGAAGTATGTGGTCTACAAAAAGAAGAGAAAAAGAAAGTGATGATGTCCCACGGCTGACTGCCGTACAAATTCGTCAAAATATCAAAGAAGGGGGGACTGGGAGCGGTTTAAAGAAAAAGACACAGGTCCAGTACCAATGCTCCCGAGGTTAAATGTCAAAAAACGTGTGGTAACTGTTCCTAAAGAAAAAGTAATACTCCACAACCAATTTGGTTGTGTATATGTTTCTTGAATAGTGTACAGGCTGGGTTAGTGAAGGTTAGGGGAATTCCTCCTTATAAAATTGGTGCCCTCACACACCCTTGCGGGTGTCATGCTTCATCATCGGGCTCTGCTCCTCGTGGGGGTGGCGCTGCAGTCCCTCACGGGCCCCGCGAGAGGGCTCTTTAACGGAGATCTTTTTAGGAGGAGCCGTAGTTGTGCATGCGGGTGTGTGGGCTTGGTGAAAATGGGTGTGTGTGTGTTCTAAAATTATCTCACCAAATCCCCAAAGTAAGTTTATTCCGGGGTCCGGAAGATAAATTAAAATTAAAGGACTGGAGTGAGTCCTACGTGGCAAATGATTGGGGGGGAAAAAAAGTATGATCCCACTGCTCTCAGTCCGTGAAAGTGAGGTGCACGTGATATGTGGTCAACATGTTTCGCGCAGATGGTGGGTCCCTAGTGGATCCGCTGTGCGCTTCGTCAGGACCGTGAAACAAAGGGTGATAAATATTGTTTAAGACCGTGGTAGTCAGGAAAGAACACCCTGTACTACCACCATACCTATATTAAGGTCAGCAAGCGTGTCTGCCCAATGAAAATACGTCTTGTTCGTATAACGCCCTGGCTGCACCACAACACGCCAACCCGCGTGTCAGAGACTCACTCCTCCTTCGTGCCCACGATGTCCCGGCACTCTTCACTAGTGCCTGGACTGCACTGCGACACGCACCCTGCGTGTCCCGTATCTCGGCTCTCTTCCACGATGCCCACAATCCACAGGCGCTCCAACACCTGTAGCCGCACCAAGACACGCACAATGCGCGTCAGAGTCTTGATTCGCTCCGGGTGCCCACGATCACCTTCGGCACCCCTTTGGAGGTCTCAGGCTGCCACGACACGGTCCCACCACCGCGCCACTTGAGACTTCCTGGAAACTTTTATGTTCCTGTGTTTCCGAACAGAGAGCCAGCTCACCTCGGGCCCTTGGGGTTCAGGACGCAGCACACAGCAAAGTCCTGCTCAGGAAGAAGGGGGGACACGACCCACTGCAGCGCCCCTACAGTCTCTCCTCGGTCAAGAGCTACAAACTGCCCACAAGCCCCAGATCACGAAGCAAGGGTCAAGTGTCTCCCGCAGCCTATTCAGCAACTCTTCCTGAGGCAGAGGTTTTCTTCCCGATCACGGACTGGTCAAAGCCGCCAGAGACTCGACCAGCCCACGGCGTCTTCAAAGCGCTCCCAGCACTTCTCCGAACGATACAGAGACCGTTCTCGATGACATCATCAACATAACCAAAGTCTTGGGGTTACAGCTCTTTCAGTTATACCCCTCGGTGTCTTTGAAGTTTCCTTGTGCTCAGGGGTCCCCGACCCCTCCTTAAATCAGTCAGTGTATCTCCCCCCCAGTGTCACCGTCCTCCCTTTGATACTGGGGGCCTGGATCTTTAATCACTCGGAGGGAGATGGGTCTATTGGTTTATGGCTCTGACCCAGGCCTCTTCACTTCGCAAAGCCTCTCCTGCTCCCCGCTCCAGGTGCAGGGCAGCCTGGCGCCATCTCTACCCCACCCCAGGGGCATGACCTCCCTCAGCCTTTCACATCACAGGGTGGGAGTGACATGACACTCCTAAACCGGACGCACAGCTTAGTCCTTGTTGAATAGCAAAGGTATATCGATTTTTCAATTTCGATGAAACTTTATTAACAGTATTCAATGATTTCTTGATGCTCAATCCTTGTTTATATGACACATGAGAGAAGTTGTATATGTAAAAGTTTCTAATGCAGCAAATATGCCGATCCAGGCCTTTTTTCACTGCACGAAATATACGTTAAAACATCCTCAGTAGTAGTTGATCATTTACCCAATGCATTTCAGGCCTTTCATGGCCCTTCGTCAGGGGTTCACTACAATATCAAAGAACATCAATATTAGATCATGCAATTAAACATCTGTGCTATATAGTTGTTAAAAGGACACAATGAACATTTTACGCCTTGCTATCTTTCTAACTCCATAACCCCCGTTTTCCCTCTAATTACGTAACCACACGCTAAAAAACAGTACCTGAACAGGTTTCTCCCTACTGCTTCAACCTTCCCTGTTTCATCGCCCGTACATTTGGTCAATAGCTGTTTCTCTTCATCTCATGTTAAACGCTACTTTAGATAAATCACCATTTGTGAGCACAACATCATCAATATTTCCTCGTACCTACAACCGTTCTCAATCTGATCTCTTTCCCGCCAAGCTCTCTCCTTCCGTTTCCCATACCAGTCATCCCCATACTACACCTCGCTCTTATTTTACTCATGTGACGTATCTCCACCCCTTCAGGTTAACCAATGAATTTCATTCACCAATTTTCGTTCCTATAGCTCCCAAAATGCACTGTTTTAGACATCTCATGGACGTTAGTTCATATTTAGTAAGATTTTCTAACCCGTGTTCTTTGAAGAAATCTCCTAAATATCTTAATCGAGTACACCGCCCACCCTCAGGTGTTAAACTATACGTTGATTATGCAATGCAACGCTTTTGACAAAAATATCAAACATTTCTACTACAAAACCTTCTTTTAGCACATAAAAGTCAAGTTTCAATTTTGTCCAACTGCAAGTCCTTTAATATGTCCCTTAAAAACGTAGTTCATAAGCTCCCACTCCTGAGAGACGTCTCGCATGTGTCCAATTTCAATTCCGGCGGTTTCATGATGATCCAAGGGTGCAACATGTCGGTTGAATAGGCAAACAGTGTATACCATAACAAGAGTGACGAAATGCACACCATCTTTTGAATGTTTCTGTAATGCTTTATACATTGCTTAAACTTTTCGCGTGCTGCCCGGAAATTATTGTGGTTTGCCTCGACCACGCACTTATGAACACATCACAGGGTGGGAGTGACATCACACTCCTAAACCGGACGCACAGCTTAGTCCTTGTTGAATAACAAAGGTATATCGATTTTTCAATTTCGATGAAACTTTATTAACAGTATTCAATGATTTCTTGATGCTCAATCCTTATTTATATGACACTTGGGAGACGTTGTATATGTAAAAGTTTCTAATGCAGCAAATATGCCGATCCAGGCCTTTTTTCACTGCACGAAATATACGTTAAAACATCCTCAGTAGTAGTTGATCATTTACCCAATGCATTTCAGACCTTTCATGGCCCTTCGTCAGGGGTTCACTACAATATCAAAGAACATCAATATTAGATCATGCAATTAAACATCTGTGCTATATAGTTGTTAAAAGGACACAATGACCATTTTACGCCTTGCTATCTTTCTAACTCCATAACCCCCGTTTTCCTCTAATTACGTAACCACACGCTAAAAACAGTACCTGAACAGGTTTCTCCCTACTGCTTCAACCTTCCCTGTTTCATCGCCCCGTACATTTGGTCAATAGCTGTTTCTCTTCATCTCATATTAAACGCTACTTTAGATAAATCACCATTTGTGAGCACAACATCATCAATATTTCCTCGTACCTACAACCGTTCTCAATCTGATCTCTTTCCCGCCAAGCTCTCTCCTTCCGTTTCCCATACCAGTCATCCCCATACTACACCTCGCTCTTATTTTACTCATGTGACGTAGCTCCACCCCTTCAGGTTAACCAATGAATTTCATTCACCAATTTTCGTTCCTACAGCTCCCAAAATGCACTGTTTTAGACATCTCATGGACGTTAGTTCATATTTAGTAAAATTTTCTAACCCGTGTTCTTTGAAGAAATCTCCTAAATATCTTAATCGAGTACACCGCCCACCCTCAGGTGTTAAACTATACGTTAATTATGCAATGCAACGCTTTTGAGAAAAATATCAAACATTTCCACTACAAAACCCTCTTTTAGCACATAAAAGTCAACGTATAGTTTAACACCTGAGGGTGGGCGGTGTACTCGACTAAGATATTTAGGAGATTTCTTCAAAGAACACGGGTTAGAAAATTTTACTAAATATGAACTAACGTCCATGAAATGTTTAAAACAGTGCATTTTGGGAGCTGTAGGAACGAAAATTGGTGAATGAAATTCATTGGTTAACCTGAAGGGGTGGAGATACGTCACATGAGTAAAATAAGAGCGAGGTGTAGCATGGGGATGACTGGTATGGGAAACGGAAGGAGAGAGCTTGGCAGGAAAGAGATCAGATTGAGAACGGTTGTAGGTACGAGGAAATATTGATGATGTTGTGCTCACAAATGGTGATTTATCTAAAGTAGCGTTTAATATGAGATGAAGAGAAACAGCTATTGACCAAATGTACGGGGCGATGAAACAGGGAAGGTTGAAGCAGTAGGGAGAAACCTGTTCAGGTACTGTTTTTTAGCGTGTGGTTACGTAATTAGAGGGAAAACGGGGGTTATGGAGTTAGAAAGATAGCAAGGCGTAAAATGGTCATTGTGTCCTTTTAACAACTATATAGCACAGATGTTTAATTGCATGATCTAATATTGATGTTCTTTGATATTGTAGTGAACTCCTGACGAAGGGCCATGAAAGGCCTGAAATGCATTGGGTAAATGATCAACTACTTCTGATGATGTTTTAACGTATATTTCGTGCAGTGAGAAAAGGCCTGGATTGGCATATTTGCTGCATTAGAAACTTTTACATATACAACGTCTCCCATGTGTCATATAAACAAGGATTGAGCATCAAGAAATCATTGAATACTGTTAATAAAGTTTCATCGAAATTGAAAAATCGATATACCTTTGTTATTCAACAAGGACTAAGCTGTGCGTCCGGTTTAGGAGTGTGATGTCACTCCCACCCTGTGATGTGTTCGTAAGTGCGTGGTCGAGGCAAACCACAATAATCTCCGGGCAGCACGCGAAAAGTTTAAGCAATGTATAAAGCATTACAGAAACATTCAAAAGATGGTGTGCATTTCGTCACTCTTGTTATGGTATACTCCCTCAGCCTTTCTCACCTCTCCCAGATCCAGGCAGGCAATTCACACTCTGCTGAGACACACAAAACGGTCTAAAGCACAAACTCGGCCATTTTCTCAAACAGCGGTTTCTGGACACACAGCGACAAAACCATCTACCTAAAAAGATGCGTTATGACGCTGTGAGTTCAGACATACCAAACTTCACTGTTCCATTTCCAGTTCTTGGGAAACTAGGCTAACAATACTACACCCAGCCTCCCCCATTCTGTCCTATGGGCAGGATGGCCTTTCACCAGGGAAAATGAAATGGAGTATTTTTCACTGTCAGGGCCTAGCACCCACACTGGCACCGGTCCTGCCTTTTACCTACACTGCACCCTGCCTAGGGTTACCCAGGACATCCTACAAGGGTGCCCTATGTGTTTGCAAAAGGGAAAGTCGGACCTGACAAGTGGTAGCACTTGTCAGGACAACATGCTAATTTAGCATAATGCGCGCAGGCCCTCCACTGAAGACCTATGTTCCCTCTCTGCGCATTTCTTTAGTACTAGCCCTGGCACACACAGTGCACATCACTTAGGGATCTGGCTAGTAAGGCAAACATACCAACCAGAGACAACCAATCACCACTACAATTTATACAGGGAACATCTGTACTTGCACACTGATTAGCAGTGGCAAGTACCTACAGCATCTAACTTCACAACTCTCTGTCAGGAAAACGGTCTAGGGGAAAAGCAAAAAGTTTCTGTGAACTTTAGCCAACAAGGCCAAGTCCAACACTATTTTTTATTTAATTGTGGCTATATATTCCATTTTACCTTTGAGCATTTTTTATAAATATATTTTAATATTGCATGACCTATTAAAACCCCAATTTTAATCATCTCCATAAAGTAACATTTGCAGAGTTTAGGTTATAGGCGAAGAAAAAAATGATTCCTCATCTAAATTGATTTGTTTAGTTTTGAAATTGAATCCACAAATCTCCACGGATCCCAACTGTAAAGTATCTGCAAAATAATGGTCAAGATATCTATATAATTTAACCCTTGAAAGTATGACAATGTATTGTAAAGCAAATATCTCTAAAACTACAAAAGGTTATATTCTGGTAAAGGTCTAGTTACATGCCAAGTTTATTGCAATTTTGTCTATCAGTTTCTGTTGTCATCAATTGTAGGAAAGTGCCCTTGTATTGTCACCCGTCCCCCAATTTTTGCTCCGATGTTGATGGTTATGAATCTGATAGTGCACAGGAGTATGCTGCCCAGATCCTGTTGCCAATGCTCTCTCCCTAAAACTGTTATGTGAAAATTGGCATGCCTAATTGACAAGGACTTTACCACCCTTATAAGTCCCTCGTATATGGTATCAGGGCTACCCAGGGCATGGGTGGTAAAGGGGTCCCCAGGGCTTGCAGCACTGTTTGTGCCACCCTGAGTGACCCAAGTAAACTACTGACAGCAGGTCTGCCTTTGCCGACTGCAGTAGTGCAAACTGCTTGAAGTCTACTCTGCCCTTATCATGTGTTGCAGAGTTAATGCACTGCCTTTAATATATATCAGTCACTCCTAAGGAAGGCCTCCTAAAGCCCAGGAGGAAGGGTGCAGTATATTAGAGGTGTGGACACGTAAGTGCAAGCTTATATGTGCCTATAGTGCCCTTACCATTAAAGGACACTATAAGTGATAGACGGTCCCAGGATAACATGGACTGGCACCAGGGCAAACCCGAGGTTGGCATATTCGTCATGGTACTGCCTAAATATGTCATGTTTGGTAACAAACAATGAGACTTCTCACCCCTGACATGAATCTCGTGCTGAGGGCAATGTGGCATGCACCCAGGTGGCTACCTTACAGGTTGCCCACCTGGTTGCCCCAGCTTCTCTGTGCTCTGGCTGGCAGCCCACACTTGCTGCAACCAAAACAGGACTCTGACCTCCTGCCAGGCAGTATGCTCACACCTAGGAGTCTGGAACAAAGACCTGGTCAGGGCAGAGGTCACACCTCCTCCCCCCCACAAAACTAGTGAAGAGGCACAACAAGACGGTGAGCTTCAAAGACTGCCCCACCTCTGATATGCATCAGGGCTGACTCCCAAAGGAGGAAACAGTCCTCTTTCTGCCCCAGGCACATTTTCACCAAGGCAGTCAGGAAATTAGATAATCAAGGAGGTGTACACCCCCAGAAGGCTAGCCACATCTCCAGGTTAGGTAACCCGGTCTGTACACTAAAAGAAGAGCTCTGCCATTTTTAGAAGTGGCACAATAGATGGCTCTGGGTAGAAAATGTCACCTCAGGGGCAGATTAGCCGCTGGGGCAAGCAGCCCATTGGCCACTTGCACCCACACCCCTAGTGCCCCTAAATCTAGGGTTTAGGTGCAACCCCTGACACCAGAACCTCAGTTTTGAACAACCTGCATCAAAGAGGGCAAAAGAATAGACCTGTGTCTGTGACAAAAGGACATGCACAAAGCAAAAGAGGGACACTCTGCACCTGTGGCAAAGCTCCTGGAACTGCCTGATCGAGACTAGTCCTAGGCTAACTTTCATTTTCCCCAGATAGAGAGACCCCTGTGGAAGCCTGAAGCACCCTCAGAATCCCCTGGACTAGCAGCACTAGCCCCCTGCAAACTACAGGTAAAACAATGCTCTGGTTCTGAAGAATCACTGGCCATCGGGCCCTCCATTGGAACATCCAAATCCAGATGGTACAGTGCATTGTGGGAATTGTAGTCCTGCCTTCCACAAAGTTACAGATAGCTACAGTGTCCCCCGGGACCACCAGACATCGAATTCCATGTTTCCAAGGATTACAGCTGCCAAGGCTTTTTGGTCACCAGTCCAGCAACCGACCCCTTCACTCCACGCTGCACTTAGACGGAACTCCATAAGACCTTTGACTGATGCCAGCAACCACTCTGTTCTGTTTTAGCATCTTGTTCCCTGCAGCTCTGTGTAAGCAGTATAAGCAGCTCTCCGGATGCTCCTGTTCAGCACCAAGGACAGCAAGGACAAATATGCAGGGGCAAGGTAAAATTGAACTGACTGTCGAGGCCTGATCCTGAGACCTGCATCACCTTTACCCTGCAACAGTACCATGCAACTCGACCTAAAACGATAACTCCGGTTATATGTATGCTATTCCGATCATTTTAGTGTCTGCATTAAGATTAGAAAAACACTATTTTTATTAATTGGTGTCGGATTTCTCTTGATTACCATGTTGGTACTCTGAAATGCTTAACACATGTTCCTCTAGTAAAGTCTGACTGCTCTTTGCCACATTACCAGTACTGAGGTAAGGATTTCTTAGTGTGAATCAAAGGACCATTTTGGGGGTTTGTGACAGTATTGCATGGTGAAGCCTAACCAGCATCACCACATAATACTCCACTTTCCTATACCAATCTTACAACTTCACAGTTTAATTTTTTTTTTTTTTTGAGTTTTATATAGCATGAACTAGACCCAAGAAATCGGGTATCAGAGCACTTTACATGAGCACCAGTTTTGTTACAGATGGACACATTCATTTTTGTTAGGCACAGGGAGATTAAGTGATTTGCCCAGAATCACAGGATGTTGAGCATCTTTGCTGAGACTTGAACTAGGTTCCCCAGCTCTGAAGTCGACTGCTCTAGCCGTAAGGCTACATCCTCTCCCCATTCAGGCAGGTCCTGTAATGCAGCTAGCCATAAAGGGCCTTCCTCCAGTAAAACATACATTCCTGTGCTAGTAAAATATATATCCCTTTAATGATGTTGTCATTAAAGTACAGTGCTTCATGGGGTTACTAAGGCTGTACACAATTGTAACCTTTTCTCCCTTTTAAATTCCTGCCCCCCAATGTAAAAGTAAGCAATACATTTCCTCCATTTGGAGCCCTCCACACTGGCAGTGCAATTTAATTTAATATCAACTCACTGCCCTACCTCCAAAAAGAGCTCCTTTTAAAGTGCGCCCTGTGAGCAGCAGCATAGGGTCGAAGGAGATCTGGGCATTGGCTGGCGCTACTCCAATAATCACAGTGGTTCCAAATGCATAGTGGGAGGACTTCAGGGCACTGACCTGAAAGAAAACAAAAAAGAAGATGAAAATACATGTGCCATGCTCAACAGGTTCAGGCCATGACAGGGCTGACTCTGCAGTTCCTTCCTCTGAAATCAATATACTGAGCACAAATAGTTAAGTGTGCAAACATAACCTATTATCATTGACCTTCTACCATCAAATGCAAACAGGCTTACAAATGTTGCATGCAAGAGGAGCATTCAGCAAAACATTGTTATGGGAACAAAAACATTTTCAAAAAGGCCTTTCCTGTGGAAAGAATCCTGCAGTCACCTTCATTTTAAAGTACAGAGCAAACATGGCTGCGATTGCATAGGGAGATGTAGCTTGTGCAATGATAGTATAATGCATAGCCTGGCAGTAAATATAATCAGGCCCTACTCCTCTTGCTCTGTATCTCATGGGTGGGGGGTGTCCACACCACTTCCTAATAGCTTCGCTGCTTTAAATTGCTTTGTAATGGTGGATATAACTAATAATATGTTTGCAAGATGTTTTTTTTTATTTTTATTTTTAGAGTTTTCTATAGCGCGAACAAGACCCAGGGTGGGTATCAGAGTGCTTTACAAAGAAAGCAGAGTAAGTATAGAACATTTTGCAAAAACAGAGCAGACAAAGTATCAAAATATTTTTAACAAGGTTCGGCAGGTAGCAGAAACGGAACAGGAGACGATTTGTTCGGAGCAGTATGAACAAGTTTGAGTACACGTAAGTCATTGAGGCGAAGATGTCATTATTGGAGTGAAGAAAACAAGTTTGGAGTCGTAGACTGGTTCAGTGCCTTGCAAGTCAGTGAAAAAGCTGGTGTGAAAGTATGGCCCCATATGGTGAGGCATGTGCAGAATTAAGGGAGGAATTTGCTCACCAGGAATGATTTTGCTTCCCTTTTGAATAGTGGTGTAGAAGAGATTTTTCTGATGTACGGCGGTAGCGAGTTCCATATTCTTGGTGCCGCTCCGCAGAAAGCTCTGTCAGAAGTTTTTTTCTTGCTGAAACAAGAGAGTTTCAGGAGTAAATTTGTCGGAGCTCCTAGAGTGTCTGTTTCCTCCAGATAAAGTACGTTTTTGGGATAGGTACTGGGGGGTATTGTGGTGTAGAGCTTTATGAGTGATGCAAGCCATCTTTAGGTGGATTCTAGCTTCATGGGGTAGCCAGTTGAGCGCCTCAGGTGTGGCGATATGTGGTCAAATTTCCTAGATCCTGTTAAGAGTCTTGCTGCTGCATTGAGACAGGCTTTTAAAGGGGCTGTTGAGATTTTGGGAAGTCCCAAGAGGGTAGTACATCCGTACTCCAACCTCGAGATGACTAAGGCCTGAACTGCAGTTTTGAGGTCAGGGTTCTCGATGAATGGTTTAATGTTTCTGAGATAGCTGAGGTGAAAGCGGGCATTTTTAGCCAACAGGTTGATGTGTGTTTGCATGTTAAGGTTCTTATCCAGTGTAATTCCAAGTGATTTGGTGGAGTCCACCAGAGTCGGAGTGCAATTCAGAGCAATGATCATCTTAGTCCATTCTTTTATCTCCAGCGAGTTTTTAGGGGGGGGATTAAAAGAAATTCTGGTTTTTGCGAGTTGTTAAGCTTGAGGAAGTTGGTTGTTAGCCAGTGGACGGTCTTTTCGAGAGCTTGATTCATCATCTTTATCTCTTCAATGGAAGAGATGTTGATGTAAAGTTGAGTGTCGTCCGCGTACATGTGGTACGAGATATTCACCTGCTGTAGTATTTCGGTTAGTGGTTCGACATAAAGGTTGAATAGCGCGGGGGATAGGGTTGAGCCTTGTGGTACTCCTAGTAGGTTGGGTGAAGAGGGGGAAAGATTTTTGTTCACCATGAACGATTGCGTTCTGTTTTCCAGAAAGGATTTGAACCATTGAAGGACTGTGCCAGATAAACCCATCCTGATTTCCAGTCTTCTGAGAATTTTGTCGTGATTCACTGTGTCGAAGGCTGATGAGAGGTCGAGCAGGACTAGTAGGCAGGTTTCATTACAGTCAAGAGCGAGGAGGGCGTTGTCTACTATATGCAGAATGGCTGTTTCTGTGCTGTGGCCAGGTCTGAAACCCGATTGGCAGTCGTTCAGTAGTTTGAAATCTGTGATGTGTTGGTTCAGTTGTTGCTGAACACATTTTTCCAAGACCTTAGCTAGCATGGGAATGTTGGTTATAGGTCGGACATTATTAGGGTCGGAGGTGTTTGCTGTCGGTTTTTTTAGGATAGGGGTGACTTGAACAGTTTTTAGGCAATCCGGGATGTGACCTTGCGCTAGCGAGGCATTGATGATTTTGGTATAGAGAGGGGAGATGATATGGTAGATGTGGGGTAGGCAGTTTGAGGGGACAGGGTCATTGAAGTGGTTGTTGGATTTGATAGTTGCTAATGTTTTGATGATGTCACTGAGATCATAAAGTTTGAAGGTAGACCAGTGAGAGTTATTTTTGGGCAAAGGTAGATTGAGTTGTTTAGGATTTTCAGCTTGTGTGTTCTTAGGGGTGGCTGAGTTAATTGCTGCTGTCCTTAGCTCGAGTTGGAGGGAGTTGGTTTTTGCTGTGAAGAATGAGGAAAATTCTTCACTACTAAGCTGTGATTTCGAAGTCAAGAGTGCGGTTTTGGCCAATTTGCTAGATTGTTGTTTTAGCATTTCAAAGAGTTTCTTCGGTCTATTTTTGGCATTGTCTAGTTCTGATCTGAAGAAGTCTTTTTTTGATTGTAGAATACTTTTGTTATAGGAGTTTCTAGATTTCCTAAGTAGTTTGTGTTGGAGGGGGGAGGGATGTTGTCTCCATTTCCGTTCAGTTAGTCTTAGTTTACGTCTCTCTTTATTTAAGGCTCGGTTGAACCATGGGTTTTTGTCTTTGTCCGGTATTCTTTTGAGTTTCTTTTGGGGCTACTTGGTCAAAGACTTTGGTCATCGTGGAGTTGTAATGAGCAGTGAGGTCATTGATGTCTGACATGTTATTGGGAGGAGTGAGAGCTATCTCGCAGTGGGAAGCTAGATTGTTCCAGTGGAGGTTTTTCGTGTCTCTTATCCAGTGTTTAGGCTTGAATTGCTGCGAGTAAGTTTTCTTTCTAGCGGAGGGGATTTAGAAGGTAATAATGTGATGGTCTGACCAGTCACAAGGGGTGATCGAGATAGATTCAATCATTTTTTCTTTAGAGATGATCCAGTCAAGTGTAGCACCTTTGGAGTGAGTGGGCTTTGAGATGGCTTGGATCAGGGAATGGTCTGCTAGGAAGATTTTGAGGGCGTTGATCTGCTTGTCTAGGGGGTTTTCCCAATGGAGATTGAAGTCGCCAAGGAATATGTCATTGGAACGAGGGGCCAAGTTTGTTGTAATGATTTCCATAAGTTGGTCTATGAACACTGCGTTCTTACCTGGGGGATGGTAGAGTATATGTAGTTTGTGGGAGTGGTTATCTGAGGATTTTACGGAAATCCCTAGGTATTCACAAGAATTCAGGGGCTCAGAGTGAAATTTTGAGATGGAGATGTCGGATCGATGTATGCAGGCGATGCCTACGCCCTTTTTGTGAGGTCTGTCTAGTCTTATGATGTTGTCATTTGGGGGGACTAGAAGGTCTAGGCATGGCAAGGATGATTCAGTGAGCCAAGTTTCCGTGAGGATGGTTATGTCCATTTTCAGGTTTAGGATGAGGTCGGCGATGTCAGAGGCGTGTTTTAGGGCTGAGCTACAGTTTAGAAGGAGGCAGGAGATCTGGTTTGAGGCACTCTCTAAAGGAGGCTTGAGATTTTCGGAGGTAGGGGTTATTGTTTGAAGGTTGTTCGGGTTTATCGTTCTGTGATTCGGTTGGGATGTTCTGTTTGGTTTGATGGGGACTGGGAGAACAGAGAATTCTCCCTTATTTGTGATGGGGCAAGTAGGAGTTTCACAGAAAAGTAGTAAAGTTTGGATTTCCAAGTCCGTTAAGTAGTTGGGGAGTTTGCGTGTACGTAAATGTCGATTAGTCAGAGGCAGGGGGATAGTGTTTATCGCGTTGTTGGCTGCAGCTAGGGAGTTTTGAAGATGATTGAGTTTAGAGAGAGAGTTTTCTGCAAGTTGTAAGATGTTTCTGATTTCTAGGATAACGGTTTGTAGGTTCCGTGAAGTGAGGTTAGTATGGGTTTTGAGTGAGTCTAGTTCAGATTGGTGAGAAGGGGGAGGCAGGATCGGCGAGCAGAGAGGGCTGGGGATAGTATTGCTGGGGGTTTTCGATGACTGTGATGTCAGTGTGGTAGGTTTGAGTGGCTGGGAGAGAGGTAGTCGAGAATGAGAGGGGTATGTGCGGGTTGGGGGCTTTTTTGCGATTCGCTAGAGTTGCCTTGTCGTGGTGAATTTCTCCGGTGGACAGGAAAGGGTTGTGGAGGGGGGAGAGGGGAGAGGGTTATGGGGATAGGGGTGCTGGCGGAATGTGGAAATGAGGAGGGTTGGAGATTGGGTATTAAGGGAGGGGCGTTGTTGTTGCTTCTATTGATGGTTCTAGTTAAGGGTGTCAGTGCTATGACTTCTAAGGGAGGTGGGTTGTTAATGCTTCTTTCGAAGGTCCTAGGTAAAGGTGAGGGTCGCTGAGATTCAGGAGATATAGAGATAGAGGGAATAGTTAGGTCCTGGAGGACATTGGGTGGAGCGTTGGTGTGGGTTTTTAGTGTGAGAAAATATTTGTCGAATAGTTCTAGGTCCTTATTAGCTACTTGAATAAGAACAGTGCCATTTTTGTAGGAAGTTATATTCAGGGTGGCTCTGAGGTTTTGTGCGGGAGTCGTTGTAATCCTGGTTCCGTAGGGAATATTTTTCTTGCCATGGATGGTTAGTAGCTTGGAGAAGGCAGTTCGCCATTTGGCCATTTTTCTTGTGAAAAATATGAGGTCATTGATTATTACACCTTTCTTGGCGTTGAAGGAGGGGTCAAGGAACAGTGTTTTGGGGTTTTTCTGAGAAGGTTGTGTTTGAAGGTTTTAGAGCCATTTTTAGATAGATTGGGGGGTATTGGATAGAATATGCGCTGTTTCCTGCAGGTATCATATGTGGCCCAGCCATTATGTGATATTCCTTGTTCTGGGAGGGGAACAACAGTTTAACAGTGGGTTGGGAGCCGTTACAAGATGGCTGCCACTTTGATGGGAGCTGTTACAAGATGGCTGCCACTTTGTAGGTGTCTTCAATAGTCTTTCTATTTATTGCTGGGTAGTCCTTTTTTACTTTTTGTTATTATAGATTCAGCCATTTTGAGTGCTGGAAAGTTAGAAGAGGAATGGCCTGGGGGAAAGGGATCTCCCTTTCCAGATGACGGGCGTAAAAGCTCTGATACCCAAGCTGAGGGGAACAACAGTTTAACAGTGGGTTGAGGGCCGTTACAAGATGGCTGCCACTTTGTTGGGAGCCGTTACAAGATGGCTGCTACTTTTTAGGTGTCTTCAATAGTCTTTCTATTTATTGCTGGGTAGTCCTTTTTTATTTACTTTTTGTTTTTATAGATTCAGCCATTTTGAATGCTGGAAAGTTAGAGGAATGGCCTGTGGGAAAATGGATCTCCCTTTCCAAATGATGAGCGTAAAAGCTCCAATACTCCCAAGCTGAGGGAGGTAGGGGGGTGGGGGTGGAGCACGCAAAGCAGAGGCCTCCTCTCTCAGCTCACTGCAATATCATGAAATGTGCAATGCACGTCTAGCACGTTCCGCGCTGCATCATCTCTCCTGAGCATCCACACCTACCCCTGGCACATCCGGCAAGAACCGCCAGAGTCCTTGGGACTGAGCAAAACGCCCCTTGAAGGAAAGAACATCAGCGGGGCTCCGCGCGGCACAGCACCAGGAGTTTTCTCCAACTCCTCCTGGACCGTGAGCCCCACAGAAGTCCCCGGACCTCAGTAGGAGATTGAGGCTCGAGACCGGGACATCATGCGGATGCCTCCGGAGGGGAGTCCAACAGGCCCCAGGAGCACATCAGATGAGGATTGGTGCGCGAGCCGCACCACGGCCAATCACAGGTTGCTGGTCGGGTCGGGCGACCACACGGGACTAAACCGCTCCGGTCCCAAGTGAGCACTCACCCGGCCAGCAGGAATCTGTGCTCTTATGCACCGGTCCACACCGCAGGGAGGAACCGGTTGGGACGAGCTCCACACAGAGACGCTCGAACTCCAGCCCATCGGCCGCCGCAGGAATCAGCAGCCGGTCACCGCAGCATCGGACGGGACGGGCGACCGTGTAAGACCACGCCGCTCCGGTCCCACTCCGGTAGACACCCACTCAGCCACAAGAATCTGCGCTCCCCTGCACCACGGCACCGGTCCGGATCGCAGGGAGGAACAAGTCGGGATGAACTCTCCACTGAGACCCCTTCCTCAGCGGCAGGACCCAGCAGCCAGCTACCACAGCAGAGGAGACAGCAGCCAGTCGATCCTGAGGAGAAATCAGCCCTGTTCGGCAAGGTGAGTTGCGCCAACGAATTCCCAATGGAATTTAGGATTAGTAGAGAGAGCCCCGAATGATGAATGGAGAGGTTAAACAGGGATATATACCAGATGGTAATCCCTAACCCAGGAGCTCTTTAGAGGAGCTCGTTTTTCCTAACACTATTTAAATTACATAAAAGGTACTTGTGTTGAATTGTGTTGCTGACAACGAACCATTACTCTTTCTCTTGGAAGGAACTTTGGTTCAAGTGCTCTGGTCACAACAAAGAAGTGAACAATAGAACAACCTTGAGGGACAATGTACATTATTTACTGATGATGCTACATGATTAAGAATGTAGTGAATTTAAAGGTAATTTAAATATCTCATAAAATGTGAACAATTCCTGGAATTTAGTACACAACCTTTTTGGAAAATAGTTTTCTCAAACAATGTGTTAATAGAAATTATCCAGAGTGATGCAGAAACTAAAGTGAAGATCCATTTTATGTACATTCACAAATCCCTTCCTCATCCGTTTTAAACGTTATCTGAAAGATGTACTTGCCATAGCTACATGTGTCAGTGACTGAATAGTCCTCAGCACCACATTTACCACACAGCTCAACTAAATATAACAGAACAAAGCAAAACTGGGTGGTGTGTTGCTGAAATAGCGTCTCACAGTCGAATTCACAGGATTTCGTATGGACCAGACTGCAGGAAATGAGCAATGCTACTGCCAATTTGAATTGAAACCTATTCTTTCGAATATTATAAGGGAGAAATGTGTATGCCTTAGAGTTCCTTGTTATTCTTTTTTTAAAAACAGATTATATTGATGCTAAATAGAAGCACAGCTTCCTAATGCAACAACACAATGAATACAATAAACAATATAAAATGCAACTCTTTGCGTGTTGAACCCACTCTCACCCGCCACCACTCTTTCATCCACATGTACTACATCAATTAAACCAGTGACAGTCGCCATCACACAAATTATGTGTGCCTCAGCCCATATAAATTCAAACTACATCTTAGACCTTATTCTGCATAGGACAGGTGGGTTCCAGCACGATTCCCCTATAATCCGCCCACACCTGCCACACCTTAGCATGCTTCTGACCGCCGCCTTTGGCCCTATATGTCGCTATTTCCAACCCCTTGCAGTGGTCCACCCCCCCTTTTTCCACTGAAGGAGGAGCCATATCCTTACACCCGTTCGCTATGTCCCGTTTGGCAAGGGTCAACCCAAGAAAAGCAGCGGTCATCAACCAGAGCATCAGTAATATGCAGCAGGATAAGTTTAGGGTTCATTGAAATGTTCGAGCCCAAAATTCAAGCTAAGCAAGATGTCACGCCCTACCAAAAGGGAACAATACATGACACTCCACACTGCGTGCAGGAATTTCCCTTCCATGCTCACACAGCGAAGGCAAGTGGAGGAAGCAATAACCCCCATCTTCCATAACCGATGTCACATGATGTATACCTGTGAAGGTATTTAAGTTGTATTATTCTGAGCCTGGCTGTAATGGCCGAGGCCATAGTCACTCCCCTAGTTTCTGTCCGGTCCTTTTCATCAAGGACTCCAAAGTCATCCTCCCATGCTTTTCGCAGATTAGTGACTGTGTCTGTCTGATTGGGCATGAGAGTCTGGTAGATCTTAGCACCTTGTGGTCCTTCAAGTCTCCTGAGAAGAGCTGTCCTTCCAGAAGGGTAAATTATGGGAGATCGGTCAGAGCCACTATAGAGGGGACCTATGCATGACAACGTTGCAGATAGAGATGGAACTGACTATGATGAAGATCATACTCAGCTTGCAAACTTTTTGCGGGTGGCGTTCCTCAGAACATCGCCCAGGGTAGATATTCCCAAGCAAGCCCTACTTCAGAAACCCCTCCAATCCAACCATCTGTGGCAACACGCGGCCCTGCCAAAGAGGGGTCAGTTCTGTTAGTCTCCCCCCCACAATCTCATCTGCCGGAGGGTGCATTTCCACAAGTTGAAAACTACCTTGCCGCTGGGGGAAGGCAGACAACACCACTGCCGCCATATAGTAAAGTGCAAAACACACAAGATGATGGACGGAATGCTGCACATTGGCAAACACTCACCCCCAGTCACAGATCTGGGTTTAATCCATCGTTATTTTGCTTCACCACGCCACCCCAGTTCAGACATGGCCATATGCAAATCAGTCTTGACCCTGTGCCTCATGGGAACAGTCCAGACCGAACTGCCAAGCCATGTCTTTCCTGGACATGGAATCAAGCATCCTAGGACCGGTTTCAGGCTATCAGCCTTCATCAGCCAGGATAGCTTGACTCCAGTGGCGTAGTGAGCACGGGACCCACGTCTGGGCATACCCTTCCCACTTAGGGTGAAATGCAAAACACACAAGATGATGGACGGAATGCTGCACATTGGCAAACACTCACCCCCAGTCACAGATCTGGGTTTAATCCATCGTTATTTTGCTTCACCACGCCACCCCAGTTCAGACATAGGCCATATGCAAATCAGTCTTGACCCTGTGCCTCATGGGAACAGTCCAGACCGAACTGCCAAGCCATGTCTTCCCTGGACATGGAATCAAGCATCCTAGGACCGGTTTCAGGCTATCAGCCTTCATCAGCCAGGATAGCTTGACTCCAGTGGCGTAGTGAGCACGGGACCCACGTCTGGGCATACCCTTCCCACTTAGGGCGAAATGCAAAACACACAAGATGATGGACGGAATGCTGCACATTGGCAAACACTCACCCCCAGTCACAGATCTGGGTTTAATCCATCGTTATTTTGCTTCACCACGCCACCCCAGTTCAGACATAGGCCATATGCAAATCAGTCTTGACCCTGTGCCTCATGGGAACAGTCCAGACCGAACTGCCAAGCCATGTCTTCCCTGGACATGGAATCAAGCATCCTAGGACCGGTTTCAGGCTATCAGCCTTCATCAGCCAGGATAGCTTGACTCCAGTGGCGTAGTGAGCACGGGACCCACGTCTGGGCATACCCTTCCCACTTAGGGCGAAATGCAAAACACACAAGATGATGGACGGAATGCTGCACATTGGCAAACACTCACCCCCAGTCACAGATCTGGGTTTAATCCATCGTTATTTTGCTTCACCACGCCACCCCAGTTCAGACATGGCCATATGCAAATCAGTCTTGACCCTGTGCCTCATGGGAACAGTCCAGACCGAACTGCCAAGCCATGTCTTCCCTGGACATGGAATCAAGCATCCTAGGACCGGTTTCAGGCTATCAGCCTTCATCAGCCAGGATAGCTTGACTCCAGTGGCGTAGTGAGCACGGGACCCACGTCTGGGCATACCCTTCCCACTTAGGGCGAAATGCAAAACACACAAGATGATGGACGGAATGCTGCACATTGGCAAACACTCACCCCCAGTCACAGATCTGGGTTTAATCCATCGTTATTTTGCTTCACCACGCCACCCCAGTTCAGACATGGCCATATGCAAATCAGTCTTGACCCTGTGCCTCATGGGAACAGTCCAGACCGAACTGCCAAGCCATGTCTTCCCTGGACATGGAATCAAGCATCCTAGGACCGGTTTCAGGCTATCAGCCTTCATCAGCCAGGATAGCTTGACTCCAGTGGCGTAGTGAGCACGGGACCCACGTCTGGGCATACCCTTCCCACTTAGGGCGAAATGCAAAACACACAAGATGATGGACGGAATGCTGCACATTGGCAAACACTCACCCCCAGTCACAGATCTGGGTTTAATCCATCGTTATTTTGCTTCACCACGCCACCCCAGTTCAGACATGGCCATATGCAAATCAGTCTTGACCCTGTGCCTCATGGGAACAGTCCAGACCGAACTGCCAAGCCATGTCTTCCCTGGACATGGAATCAAGCATCCTAGGACCGGTTTCAGGCTATCAGCCTTCATCAGCCAGGATAGCTTGACTCCAGTGGCGTAGTGAGCACGGGACCCACGTCTGGGCATACCCTTCCCACTTAGGGCGAAATGCAAAACACACAAGATGATGGACGGAATGCTGCACATTGGCAAACACTCACCCCCAGTCACAGATCTGGGTTTAATCCATCGTTATTTTGCTTCACCACGCCACCCCAGTTCAGACATGGCCATATGCAAATCAGTCTTGACCCTGTGCCTCATGGGAACAGTCCAGACCGAACTGCCAAGCCATGTCTTCCCTGGACATGGAATCAAGCATCCTAGGACCGGTTTCAGGCTATCAGCCTTCATCAGCCAGGATAGCTTGACTCCAGTGGCGTAGTGAGCACGGGACCCACGTCTGGGCATACCCTTCCCACTTAGGGCGAAATGCAAAACACACAAGATGATGGACGGAATGCTGCACATTGGCAAACACTCACCCCCAGTCACAGATCTGGGTTTAATCCATCGTTATTTTGCTTCACCACGCCACCCCAGTTCAGACATGGCCATATGCAAATCAGTCTTGACCCTGTGCCTCATGGGAACAGTCCAGACCGAACTGCCAAGCCATGTCTTCCCTGGACATGGAATCAAGCATCCTAGGACCGGTTTCAGGCTATCAGCCTTCATCAGCCAGGATAGCTTGACTCCAGTGGCGTAGTGAGCACGGGACCCACGTCTGGGCATACCCTTCCCACTTAGGGCGAAATGCAAAACACACAAGATGATGGACGGAATGCTGCACATTGGCAAACACTCACCCCCAGTCACAGATCTGGGTTTAATCCATCGTTATTTTGCTTCACCACGCCACCCCAGTTCAGACATGGCCATATGCAAATCAGTCTTGACCCTGTGCCTCATGGGAACAGTCCAGACCGAACTGCCAAGCCATGTCTTCCCTGGACATGGAATCAAGCATCCTAGGACCGGTTTCAGGCTATCAGCCTTCATCAGCCAGGATAGCTTGACTCCAGTGGCGTAGTGAGCACGGGACCCACGTCTGGGCATACCCTTCCCACTTAGGGCGAAATGCAAAACACACAAGATGATGGACGGAATGCTGCACATTGGCAAACACTCACCCCCAGTCACAGATCTGGGTTTAATCCATCGTTATTTTGCTTCACCACGCCACCCCAGTTCAGACATGGCCATATGCAAATCAGTCTTGACCCTGTGCCTCATGGGAACAGTCCAGACCGAACTGCCAAGCCATGTCTTCCCTGGACATGGAATCAAGCATCCTAGGACCGGTTTCAGGCTATCAGCCTTCATCAGCCAGGATAGCTTGACTCCAGTGGCGTAGTGAGCACGGGACCCACGTCTGGGCATACCCTTCCCACTTAGGGCGAAATGCAAAACACACAAGATGATGGACGGAATGCTGCACATTGGCAAACACTCACCCCCAGTCACAGATCTGGGTTTAATCCATCGTTATTTTGCTTCACCACGCCACCCCAGTTCAGACATAGGCCATATGCAAATCAGTCTTGACCCTGTGCCTCATGGGAACAGTCCAGACCGAACTGCCAAGCCATGTCTTCCCTGGACATGGAATCAAGCATCCTAGGACCGGTTTCAGGCTATCAGCCTTCATCAGCCAGGATAGCTTGACTCCAGTGGCGTAGTGAGCACGGGACCCACGTCTGGGCATACCCTTCCCACTTAGGGCGAAATGCAAAACACACAAGATGATGGACGGAATGCTGCACATTGGCAAACACTCACCCCCAGTCACAGATCTGGGTTTAATCCATCGTTATTTTGCTTCACCACGCCACCCCAGTTCAGACATAGGCCATATGCAAATCAGTCTTGACCCTGTGCCTCATGGGAACAGTCCAGACCGAACTGCCAAGCCATGTCTTCCCTGGACATGGAATCAAGCATCCTAGGACCGGTTTCAGGCTATCAGCCTTCATCAGCCAGGATAGCTTGACTCCAGTGGCGTAGTGAGCACGGGACCCACGTCTGGGCATACCCTTCCCACTTAGGGCGAAATGCAAAACACACAAGATGATGGACGGAATGCTGCACATTGGCAAACACTCACCCCCAGTCACAGATCTGGGTTTAATCCATCGTTATTTTGCTTCACCACGCCACCCCAGTTCAGACATGGCCATATGCAAATCAGTCTTGACCCTGTGCCTCATGGGAACAGTCCAGACCGAACTGCCAAGCCATGTCTTCCCTGGACATGGAATCAAGCATCCTAGGACCGGTTTCAGGCTATCAGCCTTCATCAGCCAGGATAGCTTGACTCCAGTGGCGTAGTGAGCACGGGACCCACGTCTGGGCATACCCTTCCCACTTAGGGCGAAATGCAAAACACACAAGATGATGGACGGAATGCTGCACATTGGCAAACACTCACCCCCAGTCACAGATCTGGGTTTAATCCATCGTTATTTTGCTTCACCACGCCACCCCAGTTCAGACATGGCCATATGCAAATCAGTCTTGACCCTGTGCCTCATGGGAACAGTCCAGACCGAACTGCCAAGCCATGTCTTCCCTGGACATGGAATCAAGCATCCTAGGACCGGTTTCAGGCTATCAGCCTTCATCAGCCAGGATAGCTTGACTCCAGTGGCGTAGTGAGCACGGGACCCACGTCTGGGCATACCCTTCCCACTTAGGGCGAAATGCAAAACACACAAGATGATGGACGGAATGCTGCACATTGGCAAACACTCACCCCCAGTCACAGATCTGGGTTTAATCCATCGTTATTTTGCTTCACCACGCCACCCCAGTTCAGACATGGCCATATGCAAATCAGTCTTGACCCTGTGCCTCATGGGAACAGTCCAGACCGAACTGCCAAGCCATGTCTTCCCTGGACATGGAATCAAGCATCCTAGGACCGGTTTCAGGCTATCAGCCTTCATCAGCCAGGATAGCTTGACTCCAGTGGCGTAGTGAGCACGGGACCCACGTCTGGGCATACCCTTCCCACTTAGGGCGAAATGCAAAACACACAAGATGATGGACGGAATGCTGCACATTGGCAAACACTCACCCCCAGTCACAGATCTGGGTTTAATCCATCGTTATTTTGCTTCACCACGCCACCCCAGTTCAGACATGGCCATATGCAAATCAGTCTTGACCCTGTGCCTCATGGGAACAGTCCAGACCGAACTGCCAAGCCATGTCTTCCCTGGACATGGAATCAAGCATCCTAGGACCGGTTTCAGGCTATCAGCCTTCATCAGCCAGGATAGCTTGACTCCAGTGGCGTAGTGAGCACGGGACCCACGTCTGGGCATACCCTTCCCACTTAGGGCGAAATGCAAAACACACAAGATGATGGACGGAATGCTGCACATTGGCAAACACTCACCCCCAGTCACAGATCTGGGTTTAATCCATCGTTATTTTGCTTCACCACGCCACCCCAGTTCAGACATGGCCATATGCAAATCAGTCTTGACCCTGTGCCTCATGGGAACAGTCCAGACCGAACTGCCAAGCCATGTCTTCCCTGGACATGGAATCAAGCATCCTAGGACCGGTTTCAGGCTATCAGCCTTCATCAGCCAGGATAGCTTGACTCCAGTGGCGTAGTGAGCACGGGACCCACGTCTGGGCATACCCTTCCCACTTAGGGCGAAATGCAAAACACACAAGATGATGGACGGAATGCTGCACATTGGCAAACACTCACCCCCAGTCACAGATCTGGGTTTAATCCATCGTTATTTTGCTTCACCACGCCACCCCAGTTCAGACATGGCCATATGCAAATCAGTCTTGACCCTGTGCCTCATGGGAACAGTCCAGACCGAACTGCCAAGCCATGTCTTCCCTGGACATGGAATCAAGCATCCTAGGACCGGTTTCAGGCTATCAGCCTTCATCAGCCAGGATAGCTTGACTCCAGTGGCGTAGTGAGCACGGGACCCACGTCTGGGCATACCCTTCCCACTTAGGGCGAAATGCAAAACACACAAGATGATGGACGGAATGCTGCACATTGGCAAACACTCACCCCCAGTCACAGATCTGGGTTTAATCCATCGTTATTTTGCTTCACCACGCCACCCCAGTTCAGACATGGCCATATGCAAATCAGTCTTGACCCTGTGCCTCATGGGAACAGTCCAGACCGAACTGCCAAGCCATGTCTTCCCTGGACATGGAATCAAGCATCCTAGGACCGGTTTCAGGCTATCAGCCTTCATCAGCCAGGATAGCTTGACTCCAGTGGCGTAGTGAGCACGGGACCCACGTCTGGGCATACCCTTCCCACTTAGGGCGAAATGCAAAACACACAAGATGATGGACGGAATGCTGCACATTGGCAAACACTCACCCCCAGTCACAGATCTGGGTTTAATCCATCGTTATTTTGCTTCACCACGCCACCCCAGTTCAGACATGGCCATATGCAAATCAGTCTTGACCCTGTGCCTCATGGGAACAGTCCAGACCGAACTGCCAAGCCATGTCTTCCCTGGACATGGAATCAAGCATCCTAGGACCGGTTTCAGGCTATCAGCCTTCATCAGCCAGGATAGCTTGACTCCAGTGGCGTAGTGAGCACGGGACCCACGTCTGGGCATACCCTTCCCACTTAGGGCGAAATGCAAAACACACAAGATGATGGACGGAATGCTGCACATTGGCAAACACTCACCCCCAGTCACAGATCTGGGTTTAATCCATCGTTATTTTGCTTCACCACGCCACCCCAGTTCAGACATGGCCATATGCAAATCAGTCTTGACCCTGTGCCTCATGGGAACAGTCCAGACCGAACTGCCAAGCCATGTCTTCCCTGGACATGGAATCAAGCATCCTAGGACCGGTTTCAGGCTATCAGCCTTCATCAGCCAGGATAGCTTGACTCCAGTGGCGTAGTGAGCACGGGACCCACGTCTGGGCATACCCTTCCCACTTAGGGCGAAATGCAAAACACACAAGATGATGGACGGAATGCTGCACATTGGCAAACACTCACCCCCAGTCACAGATCTGGGTTTAATCCATCGTTATTTTGCTTCACCACGCCACCCCAGTTCAGACATGGCCATATGCAAATCAGTCTTGACCCTGTGCCTCATGGGAACAGTCCAGACCGAACTGCCAAGCCATGTCTTCCCTGGACATGGAATCAAGCATCCTAGGACCGGTTTCAGGCTATCAGCCTTCATCAGCCAGGATAGCTTGACTCCAGTGGCGTAGTGAGCACGGGACCCACGTCTGGGCATACCCTTCCCACTTAGGGCGAAATGCAAAACACACAAGATGATGGACGGAATGCTGCACATTGGCAAACACTCACCCCCAGTCACAGATCTGGGTTTAATCCATCGTTATTTTGCTTCACCACGCCACCCCAGTTCAGACATGGCCATATGCAAATCAGTCTTGACCCTGTGCCTCATGGGAACAGTCCAGACCGAACTGCCAAGCCATGTCTTCCCTGGACATGGAATCAAGCATCCTAGGACCGGTTTCAGGCTATCAGCCTTCATCAGCCAGGATAGCTTGACTCCAGTGGCGTAGTGAGCACGGGACCCACGTCTGGGCATACCCTTCCCACTTAGGGCGAAATGCAAAACACACAAGATGATGGACGGAATGCTGCACATTGGCAAACACTCACCCCCAGTCACAGATCTGGGTTTAATCCATCGTTATTTTGCTTCACCACGCCACCCCAGTTCAGACATGGCCATATGCAAATCAGTCTTGACCCTGTGCCTCATGGGAACAGTCCAGACCGAACTGCCAAGCCATGTCTTCCCTGGACATGGAATCAAGCATCCTAGGACCGGTTTCAGGCTATCAGCCTTCATCAGCCAGGATAGCTTGACTCCAGTGGCGTAGTGAGCACGGGACCCACGTCTGGGCATACCCTTCCCACTTAGGGCGAAATGCAAAACACACAAGATGATGGACGGAATGCTGCACATTGGCAAACACTCACCCCCAGTCACAGATCTGGGTTTAATCCATCGTTATTTTGCTTCACCACGCCACCCCAGTTCAGACATGGCCATATGCAAATCAGTCTTGACCCTGTGCCTCATGGGAACAGTCCAGACCGAACTGCCAAGCCATGTCTTCCCTGGACATGGAATCAAGCATCCTAGGACCGGTTTCAGGCTATCAGCCTTCATCAGCCAGGATAGCTTGACTCCAGTGGCGTAGTGAGCACGGGACCCACGTCTGGGCATACCCTTCCCACTTAGGGCGAAATGCAAAACACACAAGATGATGGACGGAATGCTGCACATTGGCAAACACTCACCCCCAGTCACAGATCTGGGTTTAATCCATCGTTATTTTGCTTCACCACGCCACCCCAGTTCAGACATGGCCATATGCAAATCAGTCTTGACCCTGTGCCTCATGGGAACAGTCCAGACCGAACTGCCAAGCCATGTCTTCCCTGGACATGGAATCAAGCATCCTAGGACCGGTTTCAGGCTATCAGCCTTCATCAGCCAGGATAGCTTGACTCCAGTGGCGTAGTGAGCACGGGACCCACGTCTGGGCATACCCTTCCCACTTAGGGCGAAATGCAAAACACACAAGATGATGGACGGAATGCTGCACATTGGCAAACACTCACCCCCAGTCACAGATCTGGGTTTAATCCATCGTTATTTTGCTTCACCACGCCACCCCAGTTCAGACATGGCCATATGCAAATCAGTCTTGACCCTGTGCCTCATGGGAACAGTCCAGACCGAACTGCCAAGCCATGTCTTCCCTGGACATGGAATCAAGCATCCTAGGACCGGTTTCAGGCTATCAGCCTTCATCAGCCAGGATAGCTTGACTCCAGTGGCGTAGTGAGCACGGGACCCACGTCTGGGCATACCCTTCCCACTTAGGGCGAAATGCAAAACACACAAGATGATGGACGGAATGCTGCACATTGGCAAACACTCACCCCCAGTCACAGATCTGGGTTTAATCCATCGTTATTTTGCTTCACCACGCCACCCCAGTTCAGACATGGCCATATGCAAATCAGTCTTGACCCTGTGCCTCATGGGAACAGTCCAGACCGAACTGCCAAGCCATGTCTTCCCTGGACATGGAATCAAGCATCCTAGGACCGGTTTCAGGCTATCAGCCTTCATCAGCCAGGATAGCTTGACTCCAGTGGCGTAGTGAGCACGGGACCCACGTCTGGGCATACCCTTCCCACTTAGGGCGAAATGCAAAACACACAAGATGATGGACGGAATGCTGCACATTGGCAAACACTCACCCCCAGTCACAGATCTGGGTTTAATCCATCGTTATTTTGCTTCACCACGCCACCCCAGTTCAGACATGGCCATATGCAAATCAGTCTTGACCCTGTGCCTCATGGGAACAGTCCAGACCGAACTGCCAAGCCATGTCTTCCCTGGACATGGAATCAAGCATCCTAGGACCGGTTTCAGGCTATCAGCCTTCATCAGCCAGGATAGCTTGACTCCAGTGGCGTAGTGAGCACGGGACCCACGTCTGGGCATACCCTTCCCACTTAGGGCGAAATGCAAAACACACAAGATGATGGACGGAATGCTGCACATTGGCAAACACTCACCCCCAGTCACAGATCTGGGTTTAATCCATCGTTATTTTGCTTCACCACGCCACCCCAGTTCAGACATGGCCATATGCAAATCAGTCTTGACCCTGTGCCTCATGGGAACAGTCCAGACCGAACTGCCAAGCCATGTCTTCCCTGGACATGGAATCAAGCATCCTAGGACCGGTTTCAGGCTATCAGCCTTCATCAGCCAGGATAGCTTGACTCCAGTGGCGTAGTGAGCACGGGACCCACGTCTGGGCATACCCTTCCCACTTAGGGCGAAATGCAAAACACACAAGATGATGGACGGAATGCTGCACATTGGCAAACACTCACCCCCAGTCACAGATCTGGGTTTAATCCATCGTTATTTTGCTTCACCACGCCACCCCAGTTCAGACATGGCCATATGCAAATCAGTCTTGACCCTGTGCCTCATGGGAACAGTCCAGACCGAACTGCCAAGCCATGTCTTCCCTGGACATGGAATCAAGCATCCTAGGACCGGTTTCAGGCTATCAGCCTTCATCAGCCAGGATAGCTTGACTCCAGTGGCGTAGTGAGCACGGGACCCACGTCTGGGCATACCCTTCCCACTTAGGGCGAAATGCAAAACACACAAGATGATGGACGGAATGCTGCACATTGGCAAACACTCACCCCCAGTCACAGATCTGGGTTTAATCCATCGTTATTTTGCTTCACCACGCCACCCCAGTTCAGACATGGCCATATGCAAATCAGTCTTGACCCTGTGCCTCATGGGAACAGTCCAGACCGAACTGCCAAGCCATGTCTTCCCTGGACATGGAATCAAGCATCCTAGGACCGGTTTCAGGCTATCAGCCTTCATCAGCCAGGATAGCTTGACTCCAGTGGCGTAGTGAGCACGGGACCCACGTCTGGGCATACCCTTCCCACTTAGGGCGAAATGCAAAACACACAAGATGATGGACGGAATGCTGCACATTGGCAAACACTCACCCCCAGTCACAGATCTGGGTTTAATCCATCGTTATTTTGCTTCACCACGCCACCCCAGTTCAGACATGGCCATATGCAAATCAGTCTTGACCCTGTGCCTCATGGGAACAGTCCAGACCGAACTGCCAAGCCATGTCTTCCCTGGACATGGAATCAAGCATCCTAGGACCGGTTTCAGGCTATCAGCCTTCATCAGCCAGGATAGCTTGACTCCAGTGGCGTAGTGAGCACGGGACCCACGTCTGGGCATACCCTTCCCACTTAGGGCGAAATGCAAAACACACAAGATGATGGACGGAATGCTGCACATTGGCAAACACTCACCCCCAGTCACAGATCTGGGTTTAATCCATCGTTATTTTGCTTCACCACGCCACCCCAGTTCAGACATGGCCATATGCAAATCAGTCTTGACCCTGTGCCTCATGGGAACAGTCCAGACCGAACTGCCAAGCCATGTCTTCCCTGGACATGGAATCAAGCATCCTAGGACCGGTTTCAGGCTATCAGCCTTCATCAGCCAGGATAGCTTGACTCCAGTGGCGTAGTGAGCACGGGACCCACGTCTGGGCATACCCTTCCCACTTAGGGCGAAATGCAAAACACACAAGATGATGGACGGAATGCTGCACATTGGCAAACACTCACCCCCAGTCACAGATCTGGGTTTAATCCATCGTTATTTTGCTTCACCACGCCACCCCAGTTCAGACATGGCCATATGCAAATCAGTCTTGACCCTGTGCCTCATGGGAACAGTCCAGACCGAACTGCCAAGCCATGTCTTCCCTGGACATGGAATCAAGCATCCTAGGACCGGTTTCAGGCTATCAGCCTTCATCAGCCAGGATAGCTTGACTCCAGTGGCGTAGTGAGCACGGGACCCACGTCTGGGCATACCCTTCCCACTTAGGGCGAAATGCAAAACACACAAGATGATGGACGGAATGCTGCACATTGGCAAACACTCACCCCCAGTCACAGATCTGGGTTTAATCCATCGTTATTTTGCTTCACCACGCCACCCCAGTTCAGACATGGCCATATGCAAATCAGTCTTGACCCTGTGCCTCATGGGAACAGTCCAGACCGAACTGCCAAGCCATGTCTTCCCTGGACATGGAATCAAGCATCCTAGGACCGGTTTCAGGCTATCAGCCTTCATCAGCCAGGATAGCTTGACTCCAGTGGCGTAGTGAGCACGGGACCCACGTCTGGGCATACCCTTCCCACTTAGGGCGAAATGCAAAACACACAAGATGATGGACGGAATGCTGCACATTGGCAAACACTCACCCCCAGTCACAGATCTGGGTTTAATCCATCGTTATTTTGCTTCACCACGCCACCCCAGTTCAGACATGGCCATATGCAAATCAGTCTTGACCCTGTGCCTCATGGGAACAGTCCAGACCGAACTGCCAAGCCATGTCTTCCCTGGACATGGAATCAAGCATCCTAGGACCGGTTTCAGGCTATCAGCCTTCATCAGCCAGGATAGCTTGACTCCAGTGGCGTAGTGAGCACGGGACCCACGTCTGGGCATACCCTTCCCACTTAGGGCGAAATGCAAAACACACAAGATGATGGACGGAATGCTGCACATTGGCAAACACTCACCCCCAGTCACAGATCTGGGTTTAATCCATCGTTATTTTGCTTCACCACGCCACCCCAGTTCAGACATGGCCATATGCAAATCAGTCTTGACCCTGTGCCTCATGGGAACAGTCCAGACCGAACTGCCAAGCCATGTCTTCCCTGGACATGGAATCAAGCATCCTAGGACCGGTTTCAGGCTATCAGCCTTCATCAGCCAGGATAGCTTGACTCCAGTGGCGTAGTGAGCACGGGACCCACGTCTGGGCATACCCTTCCCACTTAGGGCGAAATGCAAAACACACAAGATGATGGACGGAATGCTGCACATTGGCAAACACTCACCCCCAGTCACAGATCTGGGTTTAATCCATCGTTATTTTGCTTCACCACGCCACCCCAGTTCAGACATGGCCATATGCAAATCAGTCTTGACCCTGTGCCTCATGGGAACAGTCCAGACCGAACTGCCAAGCCATGTCTTCCCTGGACATGGAATCAAGCATCCTAGGACCGGTTTCAGGCTATCAGCCTTCATCAGCCAGGATAGCTTGACTCCAGTGGCGTAGTGAGCACGGGACCCACGTCTGGGCATACCCTTCCCACTTAGGGCGAAATGCAAAACACACAAGATGATGGACGGAATGCTGCACATTGGCAAACACTCACCCCCAGTCACAGATCTGGGTTTAATCCATCGTTATTTTGCTTCACCACGCCACCCCAGTTCAGACATGGCCATATGCAAATCAGTCTTGACCCTGTGCCTCATGGGAACAGTCCAGACCGAACTGCCAAGCCATGTCTTCCCTGGACATGGAATCAAGCATCCTAGGACCGGTTTCAGGCTATCAGCCTTCATCAGCCAGGATAGCTTGACTCCAGTGGCGTAGTGAGCACGGGACCCACGTCTGGGCATACCCTTCCCACTTAGGGCGAAATGCAAAACACACAAGATGATGGACGGAATGCTGCACATTGGCAAACACTCACCCCCAGTCACAGATCTGGGTTTAATCCATCGTTATTTTGCTTCACCACGCCACCCCAGTTCAGACATGGCCATATGCAAATCAGTCTTGACCCTGTGCCTCATGGGAACAGTCCAGACCGAACTGCCAAGCCATGTCTTCCCTGGACATGGAATCAAGCATCCTAGGACCGGTTTCAGGCTATCAGCCTTCATCAGCCAGGATAGCTTGACTCCAGTGGCGTAGTGAGCACGGGACCCACGTCTGGGCATACCCTTCCCACTTAGGGCGAAATGCAAAACACACAAGATGATGGACGGAATGCTGCACATTGGCAAACACTCACCCCCAGTCACAGATCTGGGTTTAATCCATCGTTATTTTGCTTCACCACGCCACCCCAGTTCAGACATGGCCATATGCAAATCAGTCTTGACCCTGTGCCTCATGGGAACAGTCCAGACCGAACTGCCAAGCCATGTCTTCCCTGGACATGGAATCAAGCATCCTAGGACCGGTTTCAGGCTATCAGCCTTCATCAGCCAGGATAGCTTGACTCCAGTGGCGTAGTGAGCACGGGACCCACGTCTGGGCATACCCTTCCCACTTAGGGCGAAATGCAAAACACACAAGATGATGGACGGAATGCTGCACATTGGCAAACACTCACCCCCAGTCACAGATCTGGGTTTAATCCATCGTTATTTTGCTTCACCACGCCACCCCAGTTCAGACATGGCCATATGCAAATCAGTCTTGACCCTGTGCCTCATGGGAACAGTCCAGACCGAACTGCCAAGCCATGTCTTCCCTGGACATGGAATCAAGCATCCTAGGACCGGTTTCAGGCTATCAGCCTTCATCAGCCAGGATAGCTTGACTCCAGTGGCGTAGTGAGCACGGGACCCACGTCTGGGCATACCCTTCCCACTTAGGGCGAAATGCAAAACACACAAGATGATGGACGGAATGCTGCACATTGGCAAACACTCACCCCCAGTCACAGATCTGGGTTTAATCCATCGTTATTTTGCTTCACCACGCCACCCCAGTTCAGACATGGCCATATGCAAATCAGTCTTGACCCTGTGCCTCATGGGAACAGTCCAGACCGAACTGCCAAGCCATGTCTTCCCTGGACATGGAATCAAGCATCCTAGGACCGGTTTCAGGCTATCAGCCTTCATCAGCCAGGATAGCTTGACTCCAGTGGCGTAGTGAGCACGGGACCCACGTCTGGGCATACCCTTCCCACTTAGGGCGAAATGCAAAACACACAAGATGATGGACGGAATGCTGCACATTGGCAAACACTCACCCCCAGTCACAGATCTGGGTTTAATCCATCGTTATTTTGCTTCACCACGCCACCCCAGTTCAGACATGGCCATATGCAAATCAGTCTTGACCCTGTGCCTCATGGGAACAGTCCAGACCGAACTGCCAAGCCATGTCTTCCCTGGACATGGAATCAAGCATCCTAGGACCGGTTTCAGGCTATCAGCCTTCATCAGCCAGGATAGCTTGACTCCAGTGGCGTAGTGAGCACGGGACCCACGTCTGGGCATACCCTTCCCACTTAGGGCGAAATGCAAAACACACAAGATGATGGACGGAATGCTGCACATTGGCAAACACTCACCCCCAGTCACAGATCTGGGTTTAATCCATCGTTATTTTGCTTCACCACGCCACCCCAGTTCAGACATGGCCATATGCAAATCAGTCTTGACCCTGTGCCTCATGGGAACAGTCCAGACCGAACTGCCAAGCCATGTCTTCCCTGGACATGGAATCAAGCATCCTAGGACCGGTTTCAGGCTATCAGCCTTCATCAGCCAGGATAGCTTGACTCCAGTGGCGTAGTGAGCACGGGACCCACGTCTGGGCATACCCTTCCCACTTAGGGCGAAATGCAAAACACACAAGATGATGGACGGAATGCTGCACATTGGCAAACACTCACCCCCAGTCACAGATCTGGGTTTAATCCATCGTTATTTTGCTTCACCACGCCACCCCAGTTCAGACATGGCCATATGCAAATCAGTCTTGACCCTGTGCCTCATGGGAACAGTCCAGACCGAACTGCCAAGCCATGTCTTCCCTGGACATGGAATCAAGCATCCTAGGACCGGTTTCAGGCTATCAGCCTTCATCAGCCAGGATAGCTTGACTCCAGTGGCGTAGTGAGCACGGGACCCACGTCTGGGCATACCCTTCCCACTTAGGGCGAAATGCAAAACACACAAGATGATGGACGGAATGCTGCACATTGGCAAACACTCACCCCCAGTCACAGATCTGGGTTTAATCCATCGTTATTTTGCTTCACCACGCCACCCCAGTTCAGACATGGCCATATGCAAATCAGTCTTGACCCTGTGCCTCATGGGAACAGTCCAGACCGAACTGCCAAGCCATGTCTTCCCTGGACATGGAATCAAGCATCCTAGGACCGGTTTCAGGCTATCAGCCTTCATCAGCCAGGATAGCTTGACTCCAGTGGCGTAGTGAGCACGGGACCCACGTCTGGGCATACCCTTCCCACTTAGGGCGAAATGCAAAACACACAAGATGATGGACGGAATGCTGCACATTGGCAAACACTCACCCCCAGTCACAGATCTGGGTTTAATCCATCGTTATTTTGCTTCACCACGCCACCCCAGTTCAGACATGGCCATATGCAAATCAGTCTTGACCCTGTGCCTCATGGGAACAGTCCAGACCGAACTGCCAAGCCATGTCTTCCCTGGACATGGAATCAAGCATCCTAGGACCGGTTTCAGGCTATCAGCCTTCATCAGCCAGGATAGCTTGACTCCAGTGGCGTAGTGAGCACGGGACCCACGTCTGGGCATACCCTTCCCACTTAGGGCGAAATGCAAAACACACAAGATGATGGACGGAATGCTGCACATTGGCAAACACTCACCCCCAGTCACAGATCTGGGTTTAATCCATCGTTATTTTGCTTCACCACGCCACCCCAGTTCAGACATGGCCATATGCAAATCAGTCTTGACCCTGTGCCTCATGGGAACAGTCCAGACCGAACTGCCAAGCCATGTCTTCCCTGGACATGGAATCAAGCATCCTAGGACCGGTTTCAGGCTATCAGCCTTCATCAGCCAGGATAGCTTGACTCCAGTGGCGTAGTGAGCACGGGACCCACGTCTGGGCATACCCTTCCCACTTAGGGCGAAATGCAAAACACACAAGATGATGGACGGAATGCTGCACATTGGCAAACACTCACCCCCAGTCACAGATCTGGGTTTAATCCATCGTTATTTTGCTTCACCACGCCACCCCAGTTCAGACATGGCCATATGCAAATCAGTCTTGACCCTGTGCCTCATGGGAACAGTCCAGACCGAACTGCCAAGCCATGTCTTCCCTGGACATGGAATCAAGCATCCTAGGACCGGTTTCAGGCTATCAGCCTTCATCAGCCAGGATAGCTTGACTCCAGTGGCGTAGTGAGCACGGGACCCACGTCTGGGCATACCCTTCCCACTTAGGGCGAAATGCAAAACACACAAGATGATGGACGGAATGCTGCACATTGGCAAACACTCACCCCCAGTCACAGATCTGGGTTTAATCCATCGTTATTTTGCTTCACCACGCCACCCCAGTTCAGACATGGCCATATGCAAATCAGTCTTGACCCTGTGCCTCATGGGAACAGTCCAGACCGAACTGCCAAGCCATGTCTTCCCTGGACATGGAATCAAGCATCCTAGGACCGGTTTCAGGCTATCAGCCTTCATCAGCCAGGATAGCTTGACTCCAGTGGCGTAGTGAGCACGGGACCCACGTCTGGGCATACCCTTCCCACTTAGGGCGAAATGCAAAACACACAAGATGATGGACGGAATGCTGCACATTGGCAAACACTCACCCCCAGTCACAGATCTGGGTTTAATCCATCGTTATTTTGCTTCACCACGCCACCCCAGTTCAGACATGGCCATATGCAAATCAGTCTTGACCCTGTGCCTCATGGGAACAGTCCAGACCGAACTGCCAAGCCATGTCTTCCCTGGACATGGAATCAAGCATCCTAGGACCGGTTTCAGGCTATCAGCCTTCATCAGCCAGGATAGCTTGACTCCAGTGGCGTAGTGAGCACGGGACCCACGTCTGGGCATACCCTTCCCACTTAGGGCGAAATGCAAAACACACAAGATGATGGACGGAATGCTGCACATTGGCAAACACTCACCCCCAGTCACAGATCTGGGTTTAATCCATCGTTATTTTGCTTCACCACGCCACCCCAGTTCAGACATGGCCATATGCAAATCAGTCTTGACCCTGTGCCTCATGGGAACAGTCCAGACCGAACTGCCAAGCCATGTCTTCCCTGGACATGGAATCAAGCATCCTAGGACCGGTTTCAGGCTATCAGCCTTCATCAGCCAGGATAGCTTGACTCCAGTGGCGTAGTGAGCACGGGACCCACGTCTGGGCATACCCTTCCCACTTAGGGCGAAATGCAAAACACACAAGATGATGGACGGAATGCTGCACATTGGCAAACACTCACCCCCAGTCACAGATCTGGGTTTAATCCATCGTTATTTTGCTTCACCACGCCACCCCAGTTCAGACATGGCCATATGCAAATCAGTCTTGACCCTGTGCCTCATGGGAACAGTCCAGACCGAACTGCCAAGCCATGTCTTCCCTGGACATGGAATCAAGCATCCTAGGACCGGTTTCAGGCTATCAGCCTTCATCAGCCAGGATAGCTTGACTCCAGTGGCGTAGTGAGCACGGGACCCACGTCTGGGCATACCCTTCCCACTTAGGGCGAAATGCAAAACACACAAGATGATGGACGGAATGCTGCACATTGGCAAACACTCACCCCCAGTCACAGATCTGGGTTTAATCCATCGTTATTTTGCTTCACCACGCCACCCCAGTTCAGACATGGCCATATGCAAATCAGTCTTGACCCTGTGCCTCATGGGAACAGTCCAGACCGAACTGCCAAGCCATGTCTTCCCTGGACATGGAATCAAGCATCCTAGGACCGGTTTCAGGCTATCAGCCTTCATCAGCCAGGATAGCTTGACTCCAGTGGCGTAGTGAGCACGGGACCCACGTCTGGGCATACCCTTCCCACTTAGGGCGAAATGCAAAACACACAAGATGATGGACGGAATGCTGCACATTGGCAAACACTCACCCCCAGTCACAGATCTGGGTTTAATCCATCGTTATTTTGCTTCACCACGCCACCCCAGTTCAGACATGGCCATATGCAAATCAGTCTTGACCCTGTGCCTCATGGGAACAGTCCAGACCGAACTGCCAAGCCATGTCTTCCCTGGACATGGAATCAAGCATCCTAGGACCGGTTTCAGGCTATCAGCCTTCATCAGCCAGGATAGCTTGACTCCAGTGGCGTAGTGAGCACGGGACCCACGTCTGGGCATACCCTTCCCACTTAGGGCGAAATGCAAAACACACAAGATGATGGACGGAATGCTGCACATTGGCAAACACTCACCCCCAGTCACAGATCTGGGTTTAATCCATCGTTATTTTGCTTCACCACGCCACCCCAGTTCAGACATGGCCATATGCAAATCAGTCTTGACCCTGTGCCTCATGGGAACAGTCCAGACCGAACTGCCAAGCCATGTCTTCCCTGGACATGGAATCAAGCATCCTAGGACCGGTTTCAGGCTATCAGCCTTCATCAGCCAGGATAGCTTGACTCCAGTGGCGTAGTGAGCACGGGACCCACGTCTGGGCATACCCTTCCCACTTAGGGCGAAATGCAAAACACACAAGATGATGGACGGAATGCTGCACATTGGCAAACACTCACCCCCAGTCACAGATCTGGGTTTAATCCATCGTTATTTTGCTTCACCACGCCACCCCAGTTCAGACATGGCCATATGCAAATCAGTCTTGACCCTGTGCCTCATGGGAACAGTCCAGACCGAACTGCCAAGCCATGTCTTCCCTGGACATGGAATCAAGCATCCTAGGACCGGTTTCAGGCTATCAGCCTTCATCAGCCAGGATAGCTTGACTCCAGTGGCGTAGTGAGCACGGGACCCACGTCTGGGCATACCCTTCCCACTTAGGGCGAAATGCAAAACACACAAGATGATGGACGGAATGCTGCACATTGGCAAACACTCACCCCCAGTCACAGATCTGGGTTTAATCCATCGTTATTTTGCTTCACCACGCCACCCCAGTTCAGACATGGCCATATGCAAATCAGTCTTGACCCTGTGCCTCATGGGAACAGTCCAGACCGAACTGCCAAGCCATGTCTTCCCTGGACATGGAATCAAGCATCCTAGGACCGGTTTCAGGCTATCAGCCTTCATCAGCCAGGATAGCTTGACTCCAGTGGCGTAGTGAGCACGGGACCCACGTCTGGGCATACCCTTCCCACTTAGGGCGAAATGCAAAACACACAAGATGATGGACGGAATGCTGCACATTGGCAAACACTCACCCCCAGTCACAGATCTGGGTTTAATCCATCGTTATTTTGCTTCACCACGCCACCCCAGTTCAGACATGGCCATATGCAAATCAGTCTTGACCCTGTGCCTCATGGGAACAGTCCAGACCGAACTGCCAAGCCATGTCTTCCCTGGACATGGAATCAAGCATCCTAGGACCGGTTTCAGGCTATCAGCCTTCATCAGCCAGGATAGCTTGACTCCAGTGGCGTAGTGAGCACGGGACCCACGTCTGGGCATACCCTTCCCACTTAGGGCGAAATGCAAAACACACAAGATGATGGACGGAATGCTGCACATTGGCAAACACTCACCCCCAGTCACAGATCTGGGTTTAATCCATCGTTATTTTGCTTCACCACGCCACCCCAGTTCAGACATGGCCATATGCAAATCAGTCTTGACCCTGTGCCTCATGGGAACAGTCCAGACCGAACTGCCAAGCCATGTCTTCCCTGGACATGGAATCAAGCATCCTAGGACCGGTTTCAGGCTATCAGCCTTCATCAGCCAGGATAGCTTGACTCCAGTGGCGTAGTGAGCACGGGACCCACGTCTGGGCATACCCTTCCCACTTAGGGCGAAATGCAAAACACACAAGATGATGGACGGAATGCTGCACATTGGCAAACACTCACCCCCAGTCACAGATCTGGGTTTAATCCATCGTTATTTTGCTTCACCACGCCACCCCAGTTCAGACATGGCCATATGCAAATCAGTCTTGACCCTGTGCCTCATGGGAACAGTCCAGACCGAACTGCCAAGCCATGTCTTCCCTGGACATGGAATCAAGCATCCTAGGACCGGTTTCAGGCTATCAGCCTTCATCAGCCAGGATAGCTTGACTCCAGTGGCGTAGTGAGCACGGGACCCACGTCTGGGCATACCCTTCCCACTTAGGGCGAAATGCAAAACACACAAGATGATGGACGGAATGCTGCACATTGGCAAACACTCACCCCCAGTCACAGATCTGGGTTTAATCCATCGTTATTTTGCTTCACCACGCCACCCCAGTTCAGACATGGCCATATGCAAATCAGTCTTGACCCTGTGCCTCATGGGAACAGTCCAGACCGAACTGCCAAGCCATGTCTTCCCTGGACATGGAATCAAGCATCCTAGGACCGGTTTCAGGCTATCAGCCTTCATCAGCCAGGATAGCTTGACTCCAGTGGCGTAGTGAGCACGGGACCCACGTCTGGGCATACCCTTCCCACTTAGGGCGAAATGCAAAACACACAAGATGATGGACGGAATGCTGCACATTGGCAAACACTCACCCCCAGTCACAGATCTGGGTTTAATCCATCGTTATTTTGCTTCACCACGCCACCCCAGTTCAGACATGGCCATATGCAAATCAGTCTTGACCCTGTGCCTCATGGGAACAGTCCAGACCGAACTGCCAAGCCATGTCTTCCCTGGACATGGAATCAAGCATCCTAGGACCGGTTTCAGGCTATCAGCCTTCATCAGCCAGGATAGCTTGACTCCAGTGGCGTAGTGAGCACGGGACCCACGTCTGGGCATACCCTTCCCACTTAGGGCGAAATGCAAAACACACAAGATGATGGACGGAATGCTGCACATTGGCAAACACTCACCCCCAGTCACAGATCTGGGTTTAATCCATCGTTATTTTGCTTCACCACGCCACCCCAGTTCAGACATGGCCATATGCAAATCAGTCTTGACCCTGTGCCTCATGGGAACAGTCCAGACCGAACTGCCAAGCCATGTCTTCCCTGGACATGGAATCAAGCATCCTAGGACCGGTTTCAGGCTATCAGCCTTCATCAGCCAGGATAGCTTGACTCCAGTGGCGTAGTGAGCACGGGACCCACGTCTGGGCATACCCTTCCCACTTAGGGCGAAATGCAAAACACACAAGATGATGGACGGAATGCTGCACATTGGCAAACACTCACCCCCAGTCACAGATCTGGGTTTAATCCATCGTTATTTTGCTTCACCACGCCACCCCAGTTCAGACATGGCCATATGCAAATCAGTCTTGACCCTGTGCCTCATGGGAACAGTCCAGACCGAACTGCCAAGCCATGTCTTCCCTGGACATGGAATCAAGCATCCTAGGACCGGTTTCAGGCTATCAGCCTTCATCAGCCAGGATAGCTTGACTCCAGTGGCGTAGTGAGCACGGGACCCACGTCTGGGCATACCCTTCCCACTTAGGGCGAAATGCAAAACACACAAGATGATGGACGGAATGCTGCACATTGGCAAACACTCACCCCCAGTCACAGATCTGGGTTTAATCCATCGTTATTTTGCTTCACCACGCCACCCCAGTTCAGACATGGCCATATGCAAATCAGTCTTGACCCTGTGCCTCATGGGAACAGTCCAGACCGAACTGCCAAGCCATGTCTTCCCTGGACATGGAATCAAGCATCCTAGGACCGGTTTCAGGCTATCAGCCTTCATCAGCCAGGATAGCTTGACTCCAGTGGCGTAGTGAGCACGGGACCCACGTCTGGGCATACCCTTCCCACTTAGGGCGAAATGCAAAACACACAAGATGATGGACGGAATGCTGCACATTGGCAAACACTCACCCCCAGTCACAGATCTGGGTTTAATCCATCGTTATTTTGCTTCACCACGCCACCCCAGTTCAGACATGGCCATATGCAAATCAGTCTTGACCCTGTGCCTCATGGGAACAGTCCAGACCGAACTGCCAAGCCATGTCTTCCCTGGACATGGAATCAAGCATCCTAGGACCGGTTTCAGGCTATCAGCCTTCATCAGCCAGGATAGCTTGACTCCAGTGGCGTAGTGAGCACGGGACCCACGTCTGGGCATACCCTTCCCACTTAGGGCGAAATGCAAAACACACAAGATGATGGACGGAATGCTGCACATTGGCAAACACTCACCCCCAGTCACAGATCTGGGTTTAATCCATCGTTATTTTGCTTCACCACGCCACCCCAGTTCAGACATGGCCATATGCAAATCAGTCTTGACCCTGTGCCTCATGGGAACAGTCCAGACCGAACTGCCAAGCCATGTCTTCCCTGGACATGGAATCAAGCATCCTAGGACCGGTTTCAGGCTATCAGCCTTCATCAGCCAGGATAGCTTGACTCCAGTGGCGTAGTGAGCACGGGACCCACGTCTGGGCATACCCTTCCCACTTAGGGCGAAATGCAAAACACACAAGATGATGGACGGAATGCTGCACATTGGCAAACACTCACCCCCAGTCACAGATCTGGGTTTAATCCATCGTTATTTTGCTTCACCACGCCACCCCAGTTCAGACATGGCCATATGCAAATCAGTCTTGACCCTGTGCCTCATGGGAACAGTCCAGACCGAACTGCCAAGCCATGTCTTCCCTGGACATGGAATCAAGCATCCTAGGACCGGTTTCAGGCTATCAGCCTTCATCAGCCAGGATAGCTTGACTCCAGTGGCGTAGTGAGCACGGGACCCACGTCTGGGCATACCCTTCCCACTTAGGGCGAAATGCAAAACACACAAGATGATGGACGGAATGCTGCACATTGGCAAACACTCACCCCCAGTCACAGATCTGGGTTTAATCCATCGTTATTTTGCTTCACCACGCCACCCCAGTTCAGACATGGCCATATGCAAATCAGTCTTGACCCTGTGCCTCATGGGAACAGTCCAGACCGAACTGCCAAGCCATGTCTTCCCTGGACATGGAATCAAGCATCCTAGGACCGGTTTCAGGCTATCAGCCTTCATCAGCCAGGATAGCTTGACTCCAGTGGCGTAGTGAGCACGGGACCCACGTCTGGGCATACCCTTCCCACTTAGGGCGAAATGCAAAACACACAAGATGATGGACGGAATGCTGCACATTGGCAAACACTCACCCCCAGTCACAGATCTGGGTTTAATCCATCGTTATTTTGCTTCACCACGCCACCCCAGTTCAGACATGGCCATATGCAAATCAGTCTTGACCCTGTGCCTCATGGGAACAGTCCAGACCGAACTGCCAAGCCATGTCTTCCCTGGACATGGAATCAAGCATCCTAGGACCGGTTTCAGGCTATCAGCCTTCATCAGCCAGGATAGCTTGACTCCAGTGGCGTAGTGAGCACGGGACCCACGTCTGGGCATACCCTTCCCACTTAGGGCGAAATGCAAAACACACAAGATGATGGACGGAATGCTGCACATTGGCAAACACTCACCCCCAGTCACAGATCTGGGTTTAATCCATCGTTATTTTGCTTCACCACGCCACCCCAGTTCAGACATGGCCATATGCAAATCAGTCTTGACCCTGTGCCTCATGGGAACAGTCCAGACCGAACTGCCAAGCCATGTCTTCCTGGACATGGAATCAAGCATCCTAGGACCGGTTTCAGGCTATCAGCCTTCATCAGCCAGGATAGCTTGACTCCAGTGGCGTAGTGAGCACGGGACCCACGTCTGGGCATACCCTTCCCACTTAGGGTGAAATGCAAAACACACAAGATGATGGACGGAATGCTGCACATTGGCAAACACTCACCCCCAGTCACAGATCTGGGTTTAATCCATCGTTATTTTGCTTCACCACGCCACCCCAGTTCAGACATAGGCCATATGCAAATCAGTCTTGACCCTGTGCCTCATGGGAACAGTCCAGACCGAACTGCCAAGCCATGTCTTTCCTGGACCGGAATCAAGCATCCTAGGACCGGGGTTTCAGGCTATCAGCCTTCATCAGCCAGGATAGCTTGACTCCAGTGGCGTAGTGAGCACGGGACCCACGTCTGGGCATACCCTTCCCACTTAGGGTGAAATGCAAAACACACAAGATGATGGACGGAATGCTGCACATTGGCAAACACTCACCCCCAGTCACAGATCTGGGTTTAATCCATCAGTTATTTTGCTTCACCACGCCACCCCAGTTCAGACATAGGCATATGCAAATCAGTCTTGACCCTGTGCCTCATGGGAACAGTCCAGACCGAACTGCCAAGCCATGTCTTTCCTGGACCGGAATCAAGCATCCTAGGACCGGTTTCAGGCTATCAGCCTTCATCAGCCAGGATAGCTTGACTCCAGTGGCGTAGTGAGCACGGGACCCACGTCTGGGCATACCCTTCCCACTTAGGGTGAAATGCAAAACACACAAGATGATGGACGGAATGCTGCACATTGGCAAACACTCACCCCCAGTCACAGATCTGGGTTTAATCCATCGTTATTTTGCTTCACCACGCTCGCCCCAGTTCAGACATAGGCATATGCAAAGCAGTCTTGACCCTGTGCCTCATGGGAACAGTCCAGACCGAACTGCCAAGCCATGTCTTTCCTGGACCGGAATCAAGCATCCTAGGACCGGTTTCAGGCTATCAGCCTTCCATCAGCCAGGATAGCTTGACTCCAGTGGCGTAGTGAGCACGGGACCCACGTCTGGGCATACCCTTCCCACTTAGGGTGAAATGCAAAACACACAAGATGATGGACGGAATGCTGCACATTGGCAAACACTCACCCCCAGTCACAGATCTGGGTTTAATCCATCGTTATTTTGCTTCACCACGCCACTCCCAGTTCGGACATAGGCATATGCAAATCAGTCTTGACCCTGTGCCTCATGGGAACAGTCCAGACCGAACTGCCAAGCCATGTCTTTCCTGGACCGGAATCAAGCATCCTAGGACCGGTTTCAGGCTATCAGCCTTCGTCAGCCAGGATAGCTTGACTCCAGTGGCGTAGTGAGCACGGGACCCACGTCTGGGCATACCCTTCCCACTTAGGGTGAAATGCAAAACACACAAGATGATGGACGGAATGCTGCACATTGGCAAACACTCACCCCCAGTCACAGATCTGGGTTTAACCATCGTTATTTTGCTTCACCACGCTACCCCAGTTCAGACATAGGCATATGCAAATCAGTCTTGACCCTGTAGCCTCATGGGAACAGTCCAGACCGAACTGCCAAGCCATGTCTTTCCTGGACCGGAATCAAGCATCCTAGGACCGGTTTCAGGCTATCAGCCTTCATCAGCCAGGATAGCTTGACTCCAGTGGCGTAGTGAGCACGGGACCCACGTCTGGGCATACCCTTCCCACTTAGGGTGAAAATGCAAAACACACAAGATGATGGACGGAATGCTGCACATTGGCAAACACTCACCCCCAGTCACAGATCTGGGTTTAATCCATCGTTATTTTGCTTCACCACGCCACCCCAGTTCAGACACTAGGCATATGCAAATCAGTCTTGACCCTGTGCCTCATGGGAACAGTCCGAGACCGAACTGCCAAGCCATGTCTTTCTGACTCGGAATCAAGCATCCTAGGACCGGTTTCAGGCTATCAGGCCTTCATCAGCCAGGATAGCTTGACTCCAGTGGCGTAGTGAGCACGGGACCCACGCCTGGGCATACCCTTCCCACTTAGGGTGAAATGCAAAACACACAAGATGATGGACGGAATGCTGCACATTGGTAAACACTCACCCCCAGTCACAGATCTGGGCTTAATCCATCGCTATTTTGCTTCACCACGCCCACCCCAGTTCAGACATAGGCATATGCAAATCAGTCTTGACCCTGTGCCTCATGGGAACAGTCCAGACCGAACTGCCAAGCCATGTCTTTCCTGGATCGGAATCAAGCATCCTCAGGGACCGGTTTCGAGGCTATCAGCCTTCATCAGCCAGGATAGCTTGACTCCAGTGGCGTAGTGAGCACGGGACCCACGTCTGGGCGTGCGCCGCTTCCCGCCCCGCAGGGTGAAATGCAAAACACACGAGATGAAGTGTGGACGGAATGCTGCACATTTGGCAAACACTCACCCCCAGTCACAGATCTGGGTTTAATCCCATCGTTATTTTGCTTCACCGCGCCACCCCAGTTCAGACATAGGCATAGCGCAAAATCAGTGCTTGACTGCCTGTGCCACCATGGGAACAGTCCAGACCCGGACTTTGCCAAGCCATGTCTTTCCTGGACGGAATCAAGCATCCTGGGACCGGTTTCCCAGGCCATCAAGCCCTCACTCAGCCAGGATGGCTTGGCTCCAGTGGCGTAGTTGAGCACGGGACCCACGTCCTGGGCGGCTACCACTTCCCACTTAGGTGAAATGCAAAACACACAAGATGATGGACTGGAATGCTGCACATTGGCAAACACTCTCACCCCCAGTCACCAGATCCTGGAGTTTAATCCAGCAGTTATTTTTGCTTCACCACGCCGCCCCAGTTCAGTCGTAAGGCATATGCAAAGTCAGTCGCGGCCCTGTGCCTCATGGGAACAGTCCAGGCCGAGCTGCTCAAGCCAAGTGTCTTTCTCCGGACCGGAATCAAAGCATCCTGAGGATCCAGGTTTCCAGGCTGTCGGCCCTCATCAGCCAGGATAGCTTGACTCCAGTGGCGTGGTGAGCACGGGACCCACGTCTGTGGCATACCTCTTCCCACTTGGGGTGAAATGCAAAACACACAAGATGATGGACGGAGATGCTGTACATTGGCAAACACTCACCCCCAGTCAAGCAAGATCTGGGTTTAATCCATCGTTATTTTGTTGCTCGCCACGCCACCCCCAGCAATTCAGGCACCTAGGCATGTGCAAATCAGCCTTGACCCATGTGCCTCATGGGAACAGTCCAGACCGAACTGCCAAGCCATGTCTTTCCTGGACCCCGGAATCAGCATCCTAGGACCGGTTTCCAGGCTATCCAGCCTTCGTCAGCCGAGGATAGCTCGACTCCAGTGGCGTGCAGTGGAAGCACGGGGACCACGATACTGGGCACGCACCGCTTCCCACTTGGGGTGAAATGCAAAACACACAAGATGATGGACGGAATGCTGCACATTGGCAAGCACTCACCCCCAGTCACAGATCTGGGTTTAATCCATCGCTATTTTGCTTCACCACGCTTCACCCCAGTTCAGACATAGGCATATGCACGTCAGTCTTGAGCCTCTGTGCTCCTTGCGGGGGAACAGTCCCGAACCCGAGCTGCTCAAGCCATGTCTTTCCTGGACCGGGAATCAAGCATCCCGGGGACCGGTTTCAGGCCATCAGCCTTCATCAGCCAGGACCAGCTTGACTCAGTGGCGTAGTGAGCACGGGACCCACGTCTGGGCACTTACTCCTTCCACTTAGGGTGAAATGCAAAACACAAGATGATGGAGCGGAATGCTGCATTGGCAAACACTCTCACCCCCACAGTCACAGATCTGGGCTCTGATCCATCGGTATTTGTTTTCAGCTTCACCAACGCCGCCCCAGTTCAGACATAGAGCACCAGTGCAAATCAGCAGTCTGACCCTGTGCCTCACTGGGAACAGTTCAGACTGGAGCCTGCCATGGCCATGTCGCTTCCTGGACCCGGAACCAAGCATCCTAGGACCGAGCTCTAGGCTCATCAGCCTTCATCAGCCAGGATAGCTTGACTCCAGGAAGTGGCGTAGTGAGCACGTGACTCCACGGCCTTCCGGGCATATCTCACTTCCCGCCTAGGTGAGAATGCACAGACTTCTACCAGGTGATTGGGCGGAATGCTGCACATTGGCAACCACTCCACCCCCAGCTCACAGAATCTGGGTTTAATCCGTCGTCATTTTTTGCTTCACCACGCCGCCCCAGGTCTGGGGAACATGAGCATTGAGTGCCAATCAGTCTCTGACCCCTGTGCCTCATGGGAACAGTCCAGACCGAACTTTGCCAAGCCATGTCTCTTCCTGGACCGGAATCAAGCATCCTAGGCGGCGAGACGGTTTCAGAGCTACTCCAGCCTCTCATCCAGCCGAGGATAGCTTGACTCCAGTGGCGTAGTGAGGCACGGGACCCACGTCTGGGCATACCCTTCCCACTTAGGGCGAAATGCAAAACACACAAGATGATGGACGGAATGCTGCACATTGGCAAACATTCACCCCCAGTCACAGATCTGGGTTTAATCCATCGTTATTTTGCTTCACCACGCCACCCCAGTTCAGACATAGCCATATGCAAATCAGTCTTGACCCTGTGCCTCATGGGAACAGTCCAGACCGAACTGCCAAGCCATGTCTTCCCTGGACCGGAATCAAGCATCCTAGGACCGGTTTCAGGCTATCAGCCTTCATCAGCCAGGATAGCTTGACTCCAGTGGCGTAGTGAGCACGGGACCCACGTCTGGGCATACCCTTCCCACTTAGGGCGAAATGCAAAACACACAAGATGATGGACGGAATGCTGCACATTGGCAAACATTCACCCCCAGTCACAGATCTGGGTTTAATCCATCGTTATTTTGCTTCACCACGCCACCCCAGTTCAGACATAGCCATATGCAAATCAGTCTTGACCCTGTGCCTCATGGGAACAGTCCAGACCGAACTGCCAAGCCATGTCTTCCCTGGACCGGAATCAAGCATCCTAGGACCGGTTTCAGGCTATCAGCCTTCATCAGCCAGGATAGCTTGACTCCAGTGGCGTAGTGAGCACGGGACCCACGTCTGGGCATACCCTTCCCACTTAGGGCGAAATGCAAAACACACAAGATGATGGACGGAATGCTGCACATTGGCAAACATTCACCCCCAGTCACAGATCTGGGTTTAATCCATCGTTATTTTGCTTCACCACGCCACCCCA
>CAWUFW010018320.1:0-226367 GCA_963921515.1 Calotriton arnoldi
CTCCAACGTGAGGCCAGGCCCCGGGGGATGGGGTCCCCGGGGCCATAAGTGGCCCGGGAGGGGGCCACGCAGCCCCCTCCCCAAAGTTCAATTTTTTTTTTTTTAAATAAGGAAAGGCCGGCCCCGGGGATGGGGTCCCCGGGGCCTTAAATGGCCTGAGGAGGGGGCCACGCAGCCCCCTCCAAAGAAAAAAATAAAAATTGAGGCCATGCCCCGGGGATGGGGTCCCCGGGGCCAATACAGGCCCAGGGAAGGGGGGCCATGCGGCCCCCTTCCTGTTTTTTTTTTTTTAATTTAAAAAAAAAAAAATGCTCAGGCCCCGGGGGATGGGGTCCCCGGGTCCAAAAGTGGGCAAGGGAAGGGGGGCCACGCAGCCCCCCTCCCATTAAAAAAAAACAAAAAAACAAAACAAAACGACTGGCATCGTGCCGGGAGGCCGCCCCCTCCCTGCAGTACTCTGCAAACGTGCCCCCTGGTGCGTTTGCAGAGGGGAACGAATTCCCCTTGAATACTGGGGGTCCCTGGGGGCCAACTAGCCCACCAGAAACCTCCAGTATGCGCCAGGGGGCTGACTTGCAGAGACGTGTACATAGGCCACGCCCCTTTTTAAACCTCTCTGCAACGCATCTCTGTGGCGCTTTTTGGAGGTATATGGTGGGCTAGTTGGACTCCAGGGACCCTCAGGATTCAAGGGGACTTAATCCCCCAACTTAAAACGCGCCACAGGGCGCGTTTGCACAGTGGTGAAGGGAGGGCGGGGCTTCATGTGACATGTGTGCAAACAGGCCCCGTGGAGCGTTTTAAGATGGGGGATTAAATCCCCTTCAATCCTGAGGGTCCCTGGGGGCGAACTAGCCCAACAGGTACATCCAGAAAGCGCCACAGAGCTGCGTTGCAGAGAGGTGTAAAAAGGGGTGTGGCCTCTCTACACGTCTCTGCAACGCAGCCCCTGGCGCATACTGGAGGTTCATGGTGGGCTAGTTGGCCCCTAGGGAACCTCATGATTCAAGGGAACTTAATCCCCCAACTTAAAACGCGCCACGGGGCGCGTTTGCACAGATGTCACCTCAGGCCCCGCCCCCTCCCTTCACCATTGTGCAAATATTCCTCTAAAATCTGCCTTAATACGAATTCCGATTTACTCACCTGTTATCAGGAGGGACCTCAGTGCTGCATCTTTCAGCCCAGTACTGGTCCTGAAAAGTAATTTTAACCGTACTTACCGGTAACTTGAATTTCCTTCATAGGCTAACATTGACTGGTTTCACTTGGAAATTCTTCTAAGTGTGGAGTTTTGGAACTTTAAAATATTCCTCTAAAATCAGCCGAAATACGAATTCCGATTTACTCACCTGTTATCAGGAGAGACCTCAGTGCTGTATCTCTCAGCCCAGTACTGGTCCTGAAAAGTAATTTTAACCGTACTTACCAGTAACTTGAATTTCCTTCCATAGGCTAACATTGACTGGTTTCACTTGGAAATTCTTCTAAGTGTGGAGTTTTGGAACTTTAAAATATTCCTCTAAAATCAGCCGAAATACGAATTCCGATTTACTCACCTGTTATCAGGAGAGACCTCAGTGCTGTATCTTTCAGCCCAGTACTGATCCTCAAAAGTAATTTTAACCGTACTTACCAGTAACTTGAATTTCCTTCCATAGGATATCATTGCCTGCTTTTTGCTGAAAAAGTTTCTAAGTGTTGATTTTGAAACATACAAATATTCCTCTAAAATCAGCCGAAATCCGAATTCTGATTTACTCACCTGTTATCAGGAGAGACCTCAGTGCTGCATCTTTCAGCCCAGTACTGGTCCTGAAAAGTAATTTTAACCGTACTTACCGGTAACTTGAATTTCCTTCATAGGCAAACATTGACTGGTTTCACTTGGAAATTCTTCTAAGTGTGGAGTTTTGGAACTTTAAAATATTCCTCTAAAATCAGCCGAAATACGAATTCCGATTTACTCACCTGTTATCAGGAGAGACCTCAGTGCTGCATCTTTCAGCCCAGTACTGATCCTCAAAAGTAATTTTAACCGTACTTACCAGTAACTTGAATTTCCTTCCATAGGATATCATTGCCTGCTTTTTGCTGAAAAAGTTTCTGTGTTGATTTTTGAAACATACAAATATTCCTCTAAAATCAGCCGAAATCCGAATTCTGATTTACTCACCTGTTATCAGGAGAGACCTCAGTGCTGCATCTTTCAGCCCAGTACTGGTCCTGAAAAGTAATTTTAACCGTACTTACCGGTAACTTGAATTTCCTTCATAGGCTAACATTGACTGGTTTCACTTGGAAATTCTTCTAAGTGTGGAGTTTTGGAACTTTAAAATATTCCTCTAAAATCAGCCGAAATACGAATTCCGATTTACTCACCTGTTATCAGGAGAGACCTCAGTGCTGTATCTTTCAGCCCAGTACTGGTCCTGAAAAGTAATTTTAACCGTACTTACCAGTAACTTGAATTTCCTTCCATAGGCTAACATTGACTGGTTTCACTTGGAAATTCTTCTAAGTGTGGAGTTTTGGAACTTTAAAATATTCCTCTAAAATCAGCCGAAATACGAATTCCGATTTACTCACCTGTTATCAGGAGAGACCTCAGTGCTGTATCTTTCAGCCCAGTACTGGTCCTGAAAAGTAATTTTAACCGTACTTACCAGTAACTTGAATTTCCTTCCATAGGCTAACATTGACTGGTTTCACTTGGAAATTCTTCTAAGTGTGGAGTTTTGGAACTTTAAAATATTCCTCTAAAATCAGCCGAAATACGAATTCCGATTTACTCACCTGTTATCAGGAGAGACCTCAGTGCTGCATCTTTCAGCCCAGTACTGATCCTCAAAAGTAATTTTAACCGTACTTACCAGTAACTTGAATTTCCTTCCATAGGATATCATTGCCTGCTTTTTGCTGAAAAAGTTTCTAAGTGTTGATTTTTGAAACATACAAATATTCCTCTAAAATCAGCCGAAATCCGAATTCTGATTTACTCACCTGTTATCAGGAGAGACCTCAGTGCTGCATCTTTCAGCCCAGTACTGGTCCTGAAAAGTAATTTTAATCGTACTTACCGGTAACTTGAATTTCCTTCATAGGCTAACATTGACTGGTTTCACTTGGAAATTCTTCTAAGTGTGGAGTTTTGGAACTTTAAAATATTCCTCTAAAATCAGCCGAAATACGAATTCCGATTTACTCACCTGTTATCAGGAGAGACCTCAGTGCTGTATCTTTCAGCCCAGTACTGGTCCTGAAAAGTAATTTTAACCGTACTTACCAGTAACTTGAATTTCCTTCCATAGGCTAACATTGACTGGTTTCACTTGGAAATTCTTCTAAGTGTGGAGTTTTGAAACTTTAAAATATTCCTCTAAAATCAGCCGAAATACGAATTCCAATTTACTCACCTGTTATCAGGAGAGACCTCAGTGCTGCATCTTTCAGCCCAGTACTGATCCTCAAAAGTAATTTTAACCGTACTTACCAGTAACTTGAATTTCCTTCCATAGGATATCATTGCCTGCTTTTTGCTGAAAAAGTTTCTAAGTGTTGATTTTTGAAACATACAAATATTCCTCTAAAATCAGCCGAAATCCGAATTCTGATTTACTCACCTGTTATCAGGAGAGACCTCAGTGCTGCATCTTTCAGCCCAGTACTGGTCCTGAAAAGTAATTTTAACCGTACTTACCGGTAACTTGAATTTCCTTCATAGGCTAACATTGACTGGTTTCACTTGGAAATTCTTCTAAGTGTGGAGTTTTGGAACTTTATAATATTCCTCTAAAATCAACCAAAGTACGAATTCCAATTTACTCACCTGTTATCAGGAGAGAACCCAGTGCTGCATCTTTTAGCCCAGCACTGACCCTGAAAAGTAATTTTAACCGTACTTACCAGTAACTTATATTTTCTTCCATAGGAATCCATTGTCTGGTTTTCAGCAGAAAAGTTTCAAAGTGTCGATTTTCACAAACTACAAATATTCCTTAAAAATCGCCTGTATGACTTAAACGCATTCTTTCAACTGTTTACAGGAGATGCACCAGTGCTGGATCCAGGATCCAACACTGAGTAAGAAAAAGTAACGATAACAGTTTTTACCTGCTAAGTGAATTTCCTTCCTTAGGATAACATTGGTGATTCTATGAGAAAAAGTTTCTAAGTGTCAACTTTTAAAATACAATAATATTCCTTAAAAATCACGACTGTAACCAAAACGCTTTTACTCAACTGTTTACAGGAGATGTATCAGGACTGAATCTAGGATCCAGTCCTGTGGTTAGAAAAGTAATCCATAAAGTAACTAATTGCATTTAACTAGAAATTCACATTGAGCTGAATGTTGCATTGTGTTTGAAAATGTGTTGCCCATTACAACAACTGTAACTACTGTACTTAAAAGTCTATTGCCTATGTGCAAAGTATTTAAACTAAAGTAATTCATTCTGAGAAAGTATTTTTTGTAATGTAATGTATAATGTAATTACAATGTAATTTAAAAATAAAATATGTAAAAAAAATTGTTTCTAAAAATGTAGTAAATCAGTATGAAAAAATTAATATAACAATTAATACATTTAAAAATTGTCATTTACAAAACCTTTGAAATTCACAGAAAAAACCGTAGGTTTCAGACATGTTATAGTTAGGAATTAGCATTTAAAAAACCTTTAAAATTCACTGAAAAAACCATAGGTTTCAGATATGTTATAGTTAGAAATTAGCATTTAAAAAACCTTTGAAATTCACTGAAAAAACCATAGGTTTTAGGGACAGTTATAGTTAGTTGGACATTTTACTCGTACAAAACCCGTGAAATTCCCCCGTTATAGTTAGTTCAGCTAACTATAACTCGCGCCCGCAATGCACTGCTGATGACGTCACATATTACATCACTCATGACATGGTCAGTGACATCACTGATGACATCACTGATGACATCTCAAATGACATCACTGATGACATCATCCACGTGATAATCTGATGCAGCTCTTCACACCCTAATATAACCTTTGATACACCCAATCTAAATTACAGACTGCCATTCGCAAAACCATAGACACTCCAACACCAATAACTACATACCCACTCACTGATTCTTAGGTCTACACACACACATCCACTCACTCACCTGTACAGTCACTCATACTTATGGTCACTCAGTACAGGACTATCATATGCACTCTTACTCCTATATAGACACTCAAATACCGCCACTCATCCATAGAGGTACTCACACACCTAGTCAGTCATGCAAATAATTAAACACACTGCCATTTACTCACCTATACAGTTATACACACACCAGCTCACTTAATCATACAAATACTAGCACATTGTTACGCTCTTATATAATCACTGATACAAGCACACACTCATCCATACAGCCACTATCACAATCACTCACTCTCGCTTATAGCTATTTATATACTCCAACACACATATATACTGCCTTTCACATATGTAGTTACTCACACATGTACCACTGGGACATACATTCACTCACTAACACACTCTTACACACACTTACCCACCCATACAGTCTATCACAGATGCACTCTTGAAACCATCCACCCAGTGAATCACCCACTCACACATCTATGCACAGAGTCGCACACACCCCTCCCACACAAACACTCAGGCACCCATACAGATACTCAGACAACAAATCAATAACTCTTATAGACACTCATGTAGCTATTCACAAACCCATGCAGCCACTTACACAGCAATAGACAGACGGATACAGACATTCACCTAGTTTAGTCACTAACCCATGCATTCAGTAAGATACGTTAAATCACTCACTTATAGAGTCAGTCACGCACCTACTAAATCATCCATACAGACACTTACACACCCACTCATTCTTCAATACATCTTTTCCTATATATAATAAAAATATTTAAACTTTACAGAAACACACAGTCACTGGATGATGTCATCAGTGATGTCATTTGAGATGTCATCAGTGATGTCATCAGTGATGTCACTGACCATGTCATGAGTGATGTAATATGTGACGTCATCAGCAGTGCATTGCAGGGCGCGAGTTATAGTTAGCTGAACTAACTATAACGGGGGAATTTCACGGGTTTTGTACGAGTAAAATGTCCAACTAACTATAACTGTCCCTAAAACCTATGGTTTTTTCAGTGAATATATATATATATATCAATGATTCAATCCAACAAGATCAGGAAAGACGCGGCACAACCATCCGTGAATCAGGTAATTTATTCAGCCATGTGGCTGATTCACGGATGGTTGTGCCGCCTCTTTCCTGATCTTGTTGGATTGAATCATTGATTTATGTGGCTGTCTGCCGCTACGGCTGGCACCGGCGCATTTGGCAGGCGAACAGCGTTTCTGGCAGCAACCTGGTGTGGATATATATATATATACCAACACTTTGACCAGGAAGTGTTGGCAGCCATCTTGGGACTCAGCATAAAGCTGGGTCCTGCAAAAAATTTAAAAAAGAAAGAAAAGGGGGCAGGGTAAGAATGGATTAACTCCCCAGTGGGTTAAAAAACAATTTTCAAATACAATGTTGGTACAAATTCACGGGTGGATCTGTGGACCCGTGGCACAATAAAAAAAAAACGAAGTGAGAGCTCCCGCGCTCCGTTACTAATTGGCTCCCCGGGTGGGCCTGGTCCAGGGGGCATTTCTGGGGCTGATTGATGCCCCGGGGACCATCACCTTCCCGGGACTTGTTTAATAAAAAATGTGAAGGTGGCCTGTATTGCTTGTCCCGTTGCACTGGGGACCACCACTTCCTGGGGCTTATTTATTTATCAATGGGGGACTCTTGGACTGCCACCTCCATGGGGCTTTATATTTCAAGAATGCGGGGTGTGTGGACCCCCACCTGCCCCAGGGGTTGCCACCTCCCCTTAATGTGGGGGTCCATGCATCCCCTTCGCAGCCACCGGGGACCACTACCTCTGCGAGGCAAATTCGAAAAAAGGAGAAGGGCCCTCTTCTAGAGCCATAGATGGTCCTTGGTATCGCCACTCACCAGGGCCAGCTTCTGCTGTGTTCCGGGGCGTCCACCCACTTGGTTCCCACACTTTAATTTAAAAATAATATTTTTTTAAAGTCTCGGCCCAGGGAATGGGGTCCCCGGGGCCAAAATCAGCCAAGGGAAGGAGGGCCATTTGACCCCTTCCCTTAATAAAAAATAAATAAATAAAGTAGGACCGGCAAGTTGCTAGAAGCTCCGCCCCTTTCACCACCACTCTGCAAACGTGCCTCCTGGTGCACTGCTGGTTGTGGGATGAAGCCCCCTTGGATGCAGATGGTCCTTGGGGGACCAGAGGCCCTCCTGTTAACTCCAGTAAATCCAACACAGCAGGTTTCCTTAGAGTTGGTCAGAGGCCCGCCTCTTTTCTCGACCACTCTGCAAACGCTAATACTAGTTAAAAACCATAGAAATTCACATACAAAACCAAAGGTTACAGGAACATAATAGTTAGGAAATAGAATTTTAAAAAACATAGAAATTCACTGAAAATCCAAAGGTTACAGGTACCTTATAGTTAGACTAAGATTCCACTCATACAAAACCAATGAATTTCAGCAGTTATAGTTACCTGAGCCAACTATAATTTGCTCCCCCGCAATGCACAGCTTATGACCTAACATATTACAATTTAATAAAGTGGTAATAGGTAGGAAAAAACAGTAAAGCCTATTACTTACCTATAGTGAGACTCTAATCCAGAATGCAGTGAAATGAAGAACGCAGAACACAGACAAACTTTACTTTACAGACAATAGCAAATCACCTACTGCCTTATCATGCGCACTTACCGCGGTATACCACAAACTTACCGCAGTATAACCGGCACAATAAATAAGTATTAAAAAAATTATAACTTTAACACTACTTACACTATTCACATATAGTACCAAAAATTAACATTTACACCAGATGATCTATTTCCCTGCTACATGACAGCTACATCAGTTAACACACTTTCACGCTTCACCTGTTTCAATTATTAAACTCCACGGTATGTCACTACACTCTATGCCACTCCACTATGCACCACTCTACTGTACGCTATTACACTCTAAGCCACTCCACTCTACACCACTACACTGTACGCTATTACACTCTACACCACTCCATTTTATGCCACTCCAGTGTATGCCGATACAATCTACATCCTTTGACTCTATGCTACTCCACTGTACGTTATTGCACTGCACGCTACTCCACTCTTTGATACTACACTCAATGCTATTCCACTCTGCTAGACTTGTCAGCCTTAGGGTGGTCTTTCCCCAAACCTTTTTGCCTCCTTACCTTCTCATTTTTCTGATTTGTTTTGCTAGCCTTAGGACCTGAACACTTTACCACTGCTGACCAGTGCTAAAGTACATGTGTTTTTCCACTAAACATGGTTACATTTGATCTAGCCACAATTGGAATATTTCATTTTCTCTAAGTCCCTAGTAGATTGCACTACCTGTGCCCAGGTCCTGTAAATGAAATGGTATTAGTGGGCCTCCAGCACTGATTATGTCACCCACACAAGTAGCTCTTAAAACCTGTCTCAGGCCTGCCACTGCAGAGTCTGTATGTGCAGTTTGACTGCAACTTTGTCTTGGCATTTAAAAGCCTTTGCCAAGTCTTAAAACTCCCCTTTTATCACACATAAGTCCCACCTAAGGTATTGGGCAGGGTGCTGTGTAAGTTAAAGGTAGGATGTGTACTTTTAAGTTTTGCATGTCCTGGTAGTGAAAAACACCTACATTTGTTTTTCACTACTGTGAAGCCTACTTTTCTCATAGGTTAACATTAAGAATTCTTTATTACACTTTTAAGTAGGCCTGGCCGGTGAACTCTGCTCCTTTCACGGAGTCTGAAGAGTTTTTCGAACTCTGAAAAACTTGTAGTTTGGAGTTTTTTTCTCCGCTCGTGCTCACCAACAGTAAGTTAGCAAGTGGTAGTGAGGAAAATCCAACGCTAAACTGCTTCCCACCGATATTTCGCAATGCGGGCAGTCACGAATGGTCGCTACCACTCGCGTTGAGAAACCTTTTGTTCGCATTGAGAAAGCTGCTGCTCGAGTAGAACTTCTACTCGAGCAGCAGGAAGTAGCTGCATCCTCTTGTGCTGCATGTGATGCCATTCATTCTGATTTTACAGTGAGGGACAGATACCTGGTGCTAAAAATCAGCACAAAGGGTGCAGGGTAATGCACCACTGATCGCAGAACTCTGTGGAGCTTGGAGGAATTTTTTTGTCACTTTGCGGAGTTGAACGCGTGAACAATGCCCAGGCCTACTTTTAAGCTGAAATTACTGTTTGAGAAGGAGGAGCTCTGTCATGTTTTAAATCTTTGGCATGGTAATGATATATCCTCTTTACTGGTAAAGCTGGATTTCACATTACTATTTTAGAAATGCCACTTTTAGAATGTGGACATTTCTTTGCTACTAAAGCTCTGTGTGACTGCAGCCTGTCCCTAATACATATCTGGGGTGGGTGACAGCTTGACTTTGTGCATTTCCTCTGGACAACCAAACAGAAGAGAAGGTTAGGTGTATCTGAGTGCCCAGCCACATCCTGATGGCTCATCCTGTGCAGGATGAGAGGGAGGAGCAGACATTTACATCTGAATAGGAAGTGTCCTGTACCCACACAAAGAGTTTATTACCCCCATGTAGTGAGTCTGGAGCCATGGCTGGATAGAAAGGTCACCTGTGCACTTCAAAGATCCTTCCTTGAAGTCACTCCCACATCAAAGGCACAACTGTGTATAATTACTGGGTCTCTAACCGCAACAAATCAGACATTTTTGGACCTGTAAAGAACCTCTGTCAGAAAAAATGTTGTACTGCTACAAGGACTATTATTCTGCTGGAATGTTGCTCTGAAAGAACAGTTTTTCTGATGTGCTGCCCTGTTGCCTGCTGCTTTCTGACCCTGCTGAGGGACAGGTGGACTCTGCCTTGAACCCAGAGTGATCTCAAAGGGCTTTTTGGTTTGCATCCTTTTGCTTAAGACTCAGGGATATCAAAGTCTCACTACCTGTTCCTATGTCTGGTCCATTGGAATTGGACCCAGGTGCTTGCTCTCATAAAATCAACGCATCTCCAGTTTGTGTATAACAATTGGAACCACTGCATCGCCTTAAAGAACTGACGCATTGAAACAATGCATTGCCGCAATTGCAATGTAGGAAGATCGACGCATCCCCTTAAATGCATGTGGGAGAAACCGGGCACATTGTCTATGGGTCCATTGCCTCTCGGCTCGGTGCATCGTCTTCAGAAATGGCACATCGGCACCATTGCATGAAGAAAGACGCATCGCCTCAACTGTGGGATTGACACAAATGCATCGCTTGGCTGTACTCCGCCTTTCACTGTTTCAACCAGGATCAAGGTATTTTGTTTAGTGGGCCTGTGCAGCCCCTGTATCCCATGCTCCATCTCAGTCAGCCTGAACCCTTGACTTTGCCCCGGGCTAGTGCTACTAGATAACCCCCATAGGCGCTTATTGCTTCTATGCAATATTTTTAAATTTAATCTTTAAAAATGTATATCTCAACTTCTACTTATTGGATTTGTGTTGTTTTTCTTTTGGTATTGTTTTATTTATATGATTATTGGCTATTTTCCAAACCTTGTGTGGAGTCTTTTTGTGGTGGTTTCACTGTGTGTTGTGTTGCACAAATGCTTTACACATTGCCTCTTAAGTTTAGCCTGACTGTTCTGTGCCAAGCTACCAGAGGGTGAACACGGGTTAACTTTTAGTGTATATCTTACTTACCCTAACTAGGATTGTGGTTCCTGGTTGGACAGGTTGCCTAACCTTTGCCAACCAGAAACCTAAATTTTTAACATTGGTGATCAGCAGTGAGGTCAGGACTTGTTTTTTGCAGTAAGATACAGTGGCTTAGTGTACACTACTACTCTGCACCTAAGACCAATTCGAACCCTTTTGAATTCTTCCTAATTGTCCTTTTTTATTTTTTGCAAAAACTATGTCTCTGTCTGGAGCAGCAGCATTTGCACCTGCAAAGATAGATTTTGAGCTGGCTAAGCTTGAGACCTACACTGTAGTCCAGCTCAAAGACTTTTGTAAGGGGGTTGACCTGTCCACTAAAGGTTTCACCAGGAAGGTGGAGCAGCAAAAGGCACTGAGAGCCTGGGAAAAGGCCCGTAATGCAGGGCCCATGACATCAGGAGAGGAGGAGGAGTAAGAGATTGAGGAGGATGAGGAGCTGATCCATGGATTCTGAGGAGGATCTGTGACTGCCTGAGGAGAGAAGCCAGCATCCGGTCAGTAGCAGTTGTTCTCCCTAGAGCAGGGAGCAGCATCTCATCAAAGAACCAGACCCTAGAGGGGCTCGAGGACAGGAGGGAGGAGAGAACGCTGAAGCTGAAGCTTGCCAAGTTGGAACCGGAGCAAAAACTTGCCAAACTAAAGAAGGAGCAATTTCTAGCTGAGAAGAGGCCAGTTATGGAGAAGAGAAAGATAGCCCATAAGATAAGCCTCAGAGAGCTGGACATAAGAAGACTACAGGTGGAGTCCAGGAATAATGGTGGCAGCAATACCACAGTGACCACTTATTAAGTAAGGGTCCGCATACCAAAACACTTGTGGCTTCATTCAAGTCTTTTTGCTGTGCTGCCCTTCGCCAAATCAAAAGTGCAGGAATATACCATATTTACAAGATAAGGTGCATTCTTGTCCGTTCAGCCAGCACCAGTGCTCAATATGGTACCTAGCACTAATGCAAGCCCTCTCGCACCATGGTGCAAGGGTGTTTGCTTTGTTGACAGGATTGTTTTGTGCAGGAAGGGATACCTTCCTGCACAAAAACAATCCATGGAGGCATTTTCCTCTTTCTATGTGTGCTGCAGAATGCAACACATAAAAGAGGAAACAACTAGTAGAAATAAACATATTTCTCCTTGTTATGCCTGCCCTGTGGAGGCACACAGTTTTGACGCATTACCAGGTCTACAGATCCTTGTAAATCTGGAAATGTGTCAAAACCCTTTGATGTTGCATGGGAACACCCACCGCAATGCCCATAAAATGCCTCCCTGATGCAGTGTAAGGCAATGCAGCAACTTGCACTGTGTTACCTGACACAATATCTAAGAGGCCATTAAATGCCATGCATAGTGGCTTTGTATATACTCGTAGATCTAGTTCTACACTATGCACTGCCGGAGCATCATAAAAAGTGATGCACCTGCGACACTTGTAAAGAACCCCTTGGTGCCTAGTTATGTGGTGGGGATGACATAGATAGATGGTTTGTACCTGATGAAGTGGCTCTAAGAGTACACAAGTTCCCAGAGGTGTCAGGGGGTTAGTGTGTGAAGGTATATGCCTACATTGGGTAAGGACACACTCTTAAGACTGGAGGTGGGGGACCAGACACACTACACTGCAGTTAAGGCCATTCTAGTCAGCAAGTTTGGCTTGAGCCCTGAGAAGTTTGGGCAAAGGTTCAGGGGCAGCCACAAGATCTCATCACAGACATGGGAGGATTTCTTAGATTATGCTAGTAAGGCACTGAAGGGGTAGGTGAGGAGCAGCAAGGTTAAGGATTATTCAGGGATGTACAATTTAACTTTGAAGGAGCACATGCTTGATATTTGCTTTCCAGAGTTGTACTAACACCTGGTTGATACTGACCCCGGGAAGCTTGCTGAGGAGGTGGACATCTGGGTGAGCATCAGATTGTCCAAGAAGGTATCAGGGGGGCTCCCAAAAAGGGTGGTCAGGGTTTCCATCAGAAGAAAGAGGGTGGAGATAAAAAGGAGTTCTCCCAAGGACCCTGAAACAACTCACAGGGTAAAGGGTCCAATTCCCAATCTGGCCACCAAAAGTAGAGCTTCCCTGACAAGAGTCATCAGCCAAAGACTCCCAAGTGCTATGAGTGTTCTTGAGTATGGGCACTACATGGGGGATCTAAAGTGCCCAAAAAGAGCACAATCTTCCACTGGAAAGAAACTCCCAGGAGTGGTGACTGTAGTGCTGGATTAGGGGTTTTCCCCAGTAAGTGGGGGAGTTTGGTGAGTTTACCCTAGTGTCCCTTGGTTACAGTAAGATGGTTCCTAAAATATGTGCCATCAAATACTGGAAAGTATAGGCAATGGGTAACCATCAATGGGCAAGGTGTTGAGGCTCTGAGAGACACAGGTGCCAATATGACTATGGTAAGGAGGCAACTGGTGTCCCCAGAACAAGAGATACCCAATGCATTCCACCAGGTTGTGGTGGCTGAAAATAGGGATTGTGACTATCCAGTGGCCCTTGTTCCATTTGACTGGGAGGGGGGATTCAGGCCTTCTGAAAGTTGCAGTGAGCCCTGCCATGTCTTTGGGCACACTACCTGGAAGAAAGTGGAGATCAAAGCACACCTGGAAATGTTAGGGTTGCCTGAGTGGATTTGTGTAACCACCAGGTCCATGGCTGCACAGGCTGAGAGTCAAGAGGGACTGGAGCCTGGAAAAATGGCCCGGCCAGCTGCTAAGAAGGGGAAACGATACAAAAGGGGATGATGGACGGAACGTTTGAACCAATCAAACACTCACCACCAGTCAACTGATCTGGGTTTAATCCATCATCATTCTTTAGCTCACTCCACCACCCCAGTTCAGACATGGCCATATGCAAATCAGTCTGACCCTGTGCCTCATGGGAACAGTCCAGCCCGAACTGCCAAGCCATGTCTTCCCTGGACCGGAAACAAGCATCCTAGGACCGGTTTCTGGCATTTCAGCTGTCATCAGCCAGGCTTGCTTGAATCCAGTGGCAAAGTGAGCAAGGGACCCACGTCTGGGCATACCCCGCCAACTTAGGGCGACCAAAGCGATACAAAAGGGGATGATGGACGGAACGTTTGAACCAATCAAACACTCACCCCCAGTCAACTGATCTGGGTTTAATCCATCATCATTCTTTAGCTCACTCCACCACCCCAGTTCAGACATGGCCATATGCAAATCAGTCTGACCCTGTGCCTCATGGGAACAGTCCAGCCCGAACTGCCAAGCCATGTCTTCCCTGGACCGGAAACAAGCATCCTAGGACCGGTTTCTGGCATTTCAGCCGTCATCAGCCAGGCTTGCTTGAATCCAGTGGCAAAGTGAGCAAGGGACCCACGTCTGGGCATACCCCCGCCAACTTAGGGCGACCAAAGCGATACAAAGGGGATGATGGACGGAACGTTTGAACCAATCAAACACTCACCCCCAGTCAACTGATCTGGGTTTAATCCATCATCATTCTTTAGCTCACTCCACCACCCCAGTTCGGACATGGCCATATGCAAATCAGTCTGACCCTGTGCCTCATGGGAACAGTCCAGCCCGAACTGCCAAGCCATGTCTTCCCTGGACCGGAAACAAGCATCCTAGGACCGGTTTCTGGCATTTCAGCCGTCATCAGCCAGGCTTGCTTGAATCCAGTGGCAAAGTGAGCAAGGGACCCACGTCTGGGCATACCCCCGCCAACTTAGGGCGACCAAAGCGATACAAAAGGGGATGATGGACGGAACGTTTGAACCAATCAAACACTCACCCCCAGTCAACTGATCTGGGTTTAATCCATCATCATTCTTTAGCTCACTCCACCACCCCAGTTCAGACATGGCCATATGCAAATCAGTCTGACCCTGTGCCTCATGGGAACAGTCCAGCCCGAACTGCCAAGCCATGTCTTCCCTGGACCGGAAAGAAGCATCCTAGGACCGGTTTCTGGCATTTCAGCCGTCATCAGCCAGGCTTGCTTGAATCCAGTGGCAAAGTGAGCAAGGGACCCACGTCTGGGCATACCCCGCCAACTTAGGGCGACCAAAGCGATACAAAAGGGGATGATGGACGGAACGTTTGAACCAATCAAACACTCACCCCCAGTCAACTGATCTGGGTTTAATCCATCATCATTCTTTAGCTCACTCGACCACCCCAGTTCGGACATGGCCATATGCAAATCAGTCTGACCCTGTGCCTCATGGGAACAGTCCAGCCCGAACTGCCAAGCCATGTCTTCCCTGGACCGGAAACAAGCATCCTAGGACCGGTTTCTGGCATTTCAGCCGTCATCAGCCAGGCTTGCTTGAATCCAGTGGCAAAGTGAGCAAGGGACCCACGTCTGGGCATACCCCCGCCAACTTAGGGCGACCAAAGCGATACAAAAGGGGATGATGGACGGAACGTTTGAACCAATCAAACACTCACCCCCAGTCAACTGATCTGGGTTTAATCCATCATCATTCTTTAGCTCACTCCACCACCCCAGTTCAGACATGGCCATATGCAAATCAGTCTGACCCTGTGCCTCATGGGAACAGTCCAGCCCGAACTGCCAAGCCATGTCTTCCCTGGACCGGAAACAAGCATCCTAGGTCCGGTTTCTGGCATTTCAGCCGTCATCAGCCAGGCTTGCTTGAATCCAGTGGCAAAGTGAGCAAGGGACCCACGTCTGGGCATTCCCCCCGCCAATTTAGGCCGAACAAACAAAACACAAGGAGATGATGGACGGAGCACTGAAACTTTTCAGACACTCACCCCCAGTCACAGATCTGGGTTGAATCCATCATCGTTATTTAGCTCACTTCGCCACCCCAGTTCAGACACAGCTATATGCAAATCAGTCTTGACTGGGGGTGAGTGTTTGATTGGTTCAAACGTTCCGTCCATCATCCCCTTTTGTATCGCTTTGGTCGCCCTAAGTTGGCGGGGGTATGCCCAGACGTGGGTCCCTTGCTCACTTTGCCACGTGGATTCAGTTCATAGCACTACGCGCAACACGCGGTCACGTTTGCAGCTCTAATTTCACTATGTGCTACACGCGTATACTTTATGAATGTTCAATCAACGTATATATTCATGCGATCACGTTTTCAACAGCATGGTGGGTTTGATCACAACGGCGTAAACATCGCACTTTCACATGAGCATTTTTTGTATCTCCTTTTTCATCTTTTTTTGATCAGACACATTCACAGTGATTGATCCATCTGGCACGGTCTTTCGTTTTAATGAGCACCGTTTTTCCGCCTATAATTATTACATTGTGCACGAGCTAGAATTCATTATTACATTGTGTACGAGCTACCATTCATTTGTTTAGCTAACTATTAAGGATGGACTGTTGTGTGAAACACCTCTTGTTTCATTTTTTTTAGAATTTTCATGAAGTGACCCCTGAGGAAGGGTCATATTCTGACCCGAAATGCATTGGGATCTGTAAATGTGTGAATCCAACATGATTTGGTATACGAAGAATTACAGATTTGTCATGATGTCCTCAATGATTGCAATTGGCAATTAAAAAGAAATCATCTTTGCATTTATTCAAAGCGTCTGAACTTACTAAATATCCAGTTTAAGCAATTTAAAAACTACACGTTATGGAAATGTGCTCCTGCCAGCAGGGAGGGTTTCCCTCCAGCACTCTTGATAGTTTGTACCACTGACGCCCGAGGAGACGGCGTATTGGCAAGGAAGCACACTGCAACAAACCATTATACTATTTAGTTTATCCAGTCATAACCGAGAGTGCACACTGGCTACATTTCCATAATTTATTTACATTTCAGACATATCAGGGCCTACTTAACCTCAAAATTACAGAGTGAACTTTTCTGCTTCTAAGTGTGTCAATGAGGCAATGTTGTTCTCTAACCTAACTTGGCCACAAGTAGACTTTTTTAGCTATGGGTGAATTGTGTATTAACAAGCCCTTCCAAATTACATACTGTGCTGCTAACAACATATGGGGCAAGGGAATGGAGTCTTCATTTTCCTCTCTTTAGCAACAAGCAGTGAAACTAAGGAACCTTTTAGCCTATGGTAGTCTTTATTTAGACATCTGCATTCTCCAGCACTGCTTGGGAGGGATTAAGTGGCCCAATTTGATGTCAAATTGTACAGGGGAGTAATATGATATACCAGCAGGGAGCATGTCAACATTGTAAGTCTATTGAAGTTGAGAGCCCTGAATCAAGAAGTAATCTAGATAAGAAGTGGTACCATTCACCTGCAGGAGAAAGGTGTATTTAGCCTAGATGTGACTAATGCACCACTCCTCAATCAGGCCATTGTCACACATCACATCGAGCAACAAAGCCTTGACAGCTGCTTACACTTGTTCATGGCTCTCATTCCATTACTAATCAGGTCCATGGCCAAGTTCCTGTCTTCCCCAACTATAACTCATGTCATACCAAATTTAACAATCAGCCTGGATAATTAGGCGAGAAGCTGTGCTTTTCTGGAATTGGAAGCATAGATAGAACCCAGGGCCAAAGTCTGCCTGCTAGAAATAGGGGTCTCTAGTTGGCAATGGTTTACACCTTTGTCCAAGTAGGGACCCTTCTTCCTAGTCAGGGTAAGGGAGTTACACTCCTAACATAACCCTCTCACCCCCTTGGTAGCTTGGCACGAGCAGTCAGGCTTATTTCAGAGGCAGTGTGTTAAGCATTTGCACATAACCAACAGTAATACAGTGAAAACACTACAAAAGGACACCATACCAGTTTAGAAAAATATCCAATATTTTTATATATCCAAAACAAGACCAAAATGACAAAAATCCAACATATAGTGCATTAAAATATGCACTTTGCAAGAATAACTTTAAAATTGCAGTTCCTTGAAGACGGTGCTACCCCGATACTGTAAAGGACAGAATCCAGCAGTTCCTGCTAAGTCAACAGACTCATAAACAGTACCTTTTTCTTTGTGGCCGATGCAGCTGGATGTGGCAACCATCGCGGTTGCGATGTCATGCGCAGTGCGAAGTCGTCAGGTCGCGGTGCAGGCAGCGGCTTGGTGACGGTCATCCAGCGGCATCGATAAGACCAGGACTGTGGTGTGAAGCGGGCGGTGCTCAATGCGATGCTGACAGATTGCGGTGCAGGCGACAGAGCCGGTTGAAGAGCAGTGACTGCGTTAATGAAACCAGGGCAGCGAGGTGAAGCGAGGCAGTGCGGAATGCGGTGCCAACAGGTCACAGTGCAAGCAGCGACTCAGTGGATACGGCGTCGGTCGTCATCGTCAGTGAGACCAGAGTTGTGGTGCGAGATGTGGTGGTGCCCTCAGCGGTGCCTTCAGGATACGGAGCCAGCGACAGAGTCAGTGGTAGAGTCGGCTGCTTTTCCTCCTCTGTGGCAACTGAAACCCACAAAGTCTTTTCTGTCCCTGAGACTTCGTGAACAGGAGGCAAGCTCGGTTACAAGCCCTTGGAGGTACTCAGCAACAAGTTAGAGAAGGTTCAGTCCAGTCTTTTCACTGCCCAAGGCAGAAGCAGAAACTGCAGGCCAACCCAGCAAAGCAACAACACAGCAAAGGGCCAGTACTCCTCCTGGCAGGTCTTCCAGCTCTTCTTCTTGGCAGGTTCCTTGATTCCAGGGAGTTCTAAAGTTCTGGGGTCTGGGCCCCAATATTCATACTCAAAATTCCTTTGTTCTCTTGTGGCAGAGAGTGTCTGTGCTCAGCAAAAACAGTTCAGCCCTCTCTGGCCCACTACTCTAAATACAGCCCAGATCTATTCAGCCCAGCCCTGACTCATCCAGGAAAGGCAGGACACACCTCGTCCCCCCGTGTCTGTCTGAAGAGAATGCATATATCCAGCCGCTGTCACTCCAAAGCCAGACAGTCAATCCACAAACCCAGCAGTGGCATACAGGATGGCTAAGCAAGAAACTACCTACTTTCTAAAAGTGGTATTTTCAAACAAAGAACATAAAAATCATCTTTTCTAAAACGTGCATTTCTACATTCTGAGTCCAGGCGTACTAAACTCCATTTTCCTATCTTGTCCCAATGGGAAGTTATGCTTATAAGATGTTATAAGAATCTCCCATTCAATCCTATGGGACAGATAGCCTTTCCATAGTGAAAAAACGAAATACACTGTAATTCACTACCAGGACATGTCACACACAGCAGTACATGTCCTACCTTTAACTTACACAGCACCCTGCCCACAGGGGTACCTTGGGCCTTCCCTAGGGGTGACTTATATATAAGAAAAGTGACGATTAGGGCCTACCAAGTGGGTGTTCTTGCCAGGTCGACATGGAAGTTACAAACTGCACGCCGACACTGCAGTGGCAGGTCTGAGATACGTTTTCAGGGCTATTCATGTGGGTGGCAATATCAGTGCTGCAGGCCCACTAGTAGCATTTGATTTACAGGCCCTGGCACACTCAGTGCACTTTACTAGGGGCTTACCAGGAAATCAAATATGCCAATCATGGAAACACCAATCCATAATAACAACTTACAACAGGAACACTTGCACTTTAACACTAAACAGCAGTGAGAAAGTGTGCAGAGACACTTAACCAGCAAAAACAGAGTCAAAACCGGGATGTCAGAAAGCAAAAAGACAGGGAAAACATGCCAAAAGATGCCAGGTCTAACACATGTCCCTTCCAGATGAAAGTAGGGAGAACTACCCAACCTACTTGGAGTTCTCTTCACTAAGGCAGAAGAACCTGGACAAACCATCAGTGTTGGTGTGTTTTGTGCCTGGGCGGTGTTTCACCATAAAGTTCATTCCCTGTAGGGAGATGGACCACCTCAACAGTTTTGGGTTCTCGCCCCTCATTTGTATCAACCATCTGAGGGGCCTGTGGTCTGTCTGAACTCGGAAGTGAGTCCCAAACAGGTATGGTCTTAGCTTCTTCAGGGCCCAGACCACAGCAAAAGCTTCCATTTCTATGGCACTCCACCTCTGTTCCCTGGGGAGTAGTCTCCTGCTAAGGAAGACTGCAGGCTGGTTTAGGCCCTCATCGTTCAGTTGTGAGAGCACCGCTCCCATACCATGCTCTGAAGTGTCCGTCTGCACTACGAATTCCTTGGAGAAGTCGGGTGCCTTGAGCATGGCTGTTGTGCACATGGCTGCCTTCAGGGCATTAAAAGCTTTCTGGCAGGCATCAGTCCAGATCACCTTCCTGGGCTGCTTCCTGGAAGTCAGCTCTGTCAAGGGGGCAACAATGGTGCCATAGCCCTTGACAAATCTCCTGTAGTAACCTGTGAGACCTAAAAAAGGCTCTCACCTCTGTCTGGGTCTTGGGGGCTCCCAAGCCAGAATGGTGTCAATCTTAGGCTATAAGGGTGCCACCTGGCTGCTTCCTACCTGGTGCCCCAAGTACACCACAGATCCCTACCCGATCTGGCACTTGCTGGCCTTGACCGTGAGGCCTGCCCTCTGCAGAGCCTTCAACACTTCCCAGAGATGCTGCAGGTGTTATTCCCAGCTGGAACTGAACACTGCAATGTCATCCAGGTAGGCGGCACTGAAATCTTCCAGTCCAGCCAACACCTGGTTCACCAACCTCTGAAAGGAGGCCTGGGAATTCTTCAACCCAAAGGGCACCCACCGAAACTGGTAGTGCCTGTCTGGGGTTGAAAATGCTGACCTCTCTTTGGCCCCCTCGGTTAAGGAAATCTGCCAGTACCAAGACACCAAATCATATGTGCTGACGAAGTTCCCAACCAATCAATTTGGTCATCAGCTCTGGGGTTGGGGTGCGAGTCAGTCTTGGTGACAGTAGTCTACACAGAACTGCAGTTCTGCAGTGGCACCGGGTGCAGCAGCCTTTGGGACCAAGACCACTGGGGCTAGCCCAAGGACTGTTGGAGGGCTCGATCACCCCTTTCGTCAACATCTTAGAGACCTCCTCTCTGATGCTGGTTCTGAACCGGTCATCTTGTTTTTCACAAGAGGGATGTCACCAGTGTCCATGCCATGGGTACACCAGTGAGTAACACCTGGGGGCAGGGAGAACAGCATGGCAAACTGCCCCAACAAATGGTGACAGTCACTCTGCTGCTCGGGGGTGAGTGTAGGGGAGAGGATTACACCTTCCACTGACCCATTGCGCTCCTTGGTAGACAGGAGGTCAGGGAGAGGTTCACTCTCCTCTTTCACCCCATCATCTGTCGCCAAGAGCATGCTCACCTCGGACCTCTCAATGTGAGACTTGAGGCGGCTCACATGAAGGACCCTCAAAGGAATCCTGGGAGCCTGCAAATTCACCAGGTAGGTGACTTCACTTTTGTGCTTCACCACCTCAAAAGGCCCAGTCCACTTGTCCTGCAAGGCACAAGGTTCAACTGGGGCCATGACCCACACTTTCAGGCGAGGCTGATTCTAGTCGTACCAGAGTTTCATCTCCTCCTGGCCTGCTTCCAGGTTTGCCTGAGTGAGTTTCCTGAAGCAGACAGTTTGGTTTCTGAAGGCCAGCACGTAACTATATACATCCTGGGGAGTTTTCCTGGGAGCTGCCACCCAGCCTTCCTTGACCAAACTGAGAGGTCCTCTCACAGGGTGCCCATACAGAAGCTCAAAGGGATAAACCCTAATGACTTCTGTGGTACCTCCCTGTATGCAAAGGGAAGGCATGGTAAGAGGACATCCCACTTACGCCTAATGGGTCCTGTTAGACCCTTGATCATGCCCTTTAAGGTTTGGTTGAACCTTTCCACCAAACCGTTACCTTGTGGGTGGTAAGGAGTGATGAACTTGTAGGTTACACCTCACTCCTTCCACAGAGATGTCATATACTTGGATATGAAATTGGTTCCAGAGTCAGAAACCACCTCTCTGGAGTAAACCCATGTAGGAAAAGATCCCCATAATTGCCCGGCCCACCACTGTGCGCCGTTGTTGTTCTGAGAGGGATTGCCTCCGGGTACCAGGTGGCATGGTCCACCAAGACCAGGAGGTAACTGTTGCCCATGGCTGTCTTGGGATCCAGTGGCCCCACAATGTCCATCCCATACTTTTCAAATGGGGTTCCAACAACTGGAAGAGGTTGGAGAGGAGCCTTACACTTCCTCCCACTCTTACCACTTGCCTGGCAAGTTTGGCAAAACCTGCAATGTCCACCTGACTGCCTTCGCATTTGGAGCCAAAAGAAGTGGGTGACAAGCTTGTCAATGGTCTTGTCCCACCTAAAAAGTCCTGCCAAAGGCACGTCATGAACCAGACCCAGTAGGAAGGTCCTGAAGCGCTGGGGTACCACCAGCACATGGGCTGACCCAGGCCCAGCTACCTTAGGCTCGCCGTACAGGAGACTATTCTCCCAGTATATCCAACATGTTCCAGACTGATCACCAGCTGCCTGGTTTGCAGACTGCTGCTGAAAACCCTCTAGAGAAGGGCATTCTTTCTGCTCCCTGTAGAATTCTTCCCTGTTGGGACCATCTTCTTGATGCCAATGGGTCAGCTCAGATACATCCTCCAGTTCAGCTACCTGCTCCCCTGTAGGTACCGGGGCATCCCCCTCAAGGTGAGCCTCCTCCCGGACTGTGGGAACCTCAGGGGCAGATTTCCCTGCCCCCTGCCCTTTCGCAGGAACCTAGGCCACTGTTTCAGGCTCCAGGTCCTTCTGATCACCCTTTCCGGCCGCTATTGACCGAGTGGTCATGCATGCCCACTCTGGCAACCCAAGCATCTCCAAGTGAGATCTGAGCTCAACATCCTTCCACAAGGACTGCTCCAGGTCGTTTCCTAGCAGACAATCTACAGGCATGGTAGGGCTCACAACCACCCTCAAGGGACCTGAGACCCCCCATTCAAAGTGAACCTCCATCACCATACTCTGTTGCTCTGAGTTGCCCACAGCAACTACTTGGTTGAATGCCCCAGGGACAACTTGCTCCTCAGAGACCAGGTGACATCAGACTGAGGTCACACTGGTGCCAGTATCTCTGAGAAGCTCTACCCTTTTCCCATTAATGGATACCCAGGTGCTGTATTTTGCAGTGTTAGCAAGCACCTGGTTTCCTGGGACCATCTCACTGTCCCCAAGTATAATTTCTGTGGGATCCCCACCCTCCTGTGGGCACCCCTCCTCCCCAAGCGCCACACTAGCCAATACTTTGGCTGCCCACCGGTGGGTGGCTGTGCCCTCTTGAGGCACTTGGGGTCCCCCTTCAAGTGCCCCACCTGCTCACAGGCATAGAACTTGCGGGCAGTCTCTGCAGGCTTTCCTGAAGAGACCCCTTGTTTCTTATTTCCTGGGGGGTGGGAACCTTTACCCTGGGTATTCGTTTGGGGCCCTTTAGAGAACTCCTGTGCTTCACCCTTGTCCCTCCAACTCTTCTGCTAGAGACCCTGCCTTCCTTTGGCCAAGTCTCTCCTAAACACCTTCTTGTGTACCCAGGTACTCACCCAGTGATCCACCTCCATAGCAAGTTTCCTGGGGTCAGTCAGCTTACTATCAACCAAGTGGTGATGCAGCTCTGCAAAACATAGACTAGACAAGTACTTCCATGCAATCAAATTGTAGAGCCCCTAAAATCTGTCACATTACTGCCCTTCACCCATCCATCCAGTGACCTGCAAAACAAATCCACACATTCCAACCAAGTGTTTGTATCAGTTTTCTTACTGGACCTAAACTGATTCCTGTACTTTTCAGGACTGAGACCATACCTGGTGAGATGGGCCTCCTTCATGTCAGCATAGGTGAGGTTACACCCCTTACTCAAAGCCACTGAAGTGTCCCTCCCCTCTTCTGGGAAAATAGGCCACAACTCTGCCCCCCAATTCTTCTCAGGGACCCCATTTATGTGGATAGATGCCTCATAACCCTGAAACCACCTTTGTATGCCATTTCCCTTTTTGAATTCCTTGCCTACATTCTTGGGGATGTGCTATTCTATCTGCCTGCACTGATGAATTGATGCCACCATCTGTGCTGGACCTAATCCTTAGCTCCAGCTCCTTAAGACCACGTTCATGATCTAAGATGATCTTTATTTCTGCCATGGCTATTCTTTTGTCTTCCCTTTAATTCTCCATCCGGAGTTTAACATCCTTGCTTCCTACTTGTCTTCCAGCTCCTCTGGGGACAATCCACTGCTGCCTGGCCTGGATGATTCCCCCCTCGCAAAAGCACATCCACCCTATGAAGAGGCTCCACTGCTTCCTCACTGATATCTCCAGATTACCCACTGGCATGTCTGGCTGCTACCCAGGCACTCAGCGCCTTTTGTAGCTCCTCTTTCCTGGTGAGGCCTCTGACGTGGACCTTTAGGTTTTTGCAAATAGCCTTCAACTCTTTCACTTTGTAGGATTCCAACCTGTCCTCCACAAAGGCCACTCCCAAGGATGCAACAGATGATGCTCTTAATTAAGGCATGCTGAAGTAGCAAGTTCAAGTTCTCAACAAAACTGGAAAGATCAAAAATAGGCCAAAAAGAAAAAGAATCAGTCTGTGGTACGCAATGTCTGCAATATGGTAGTAGTGTACACCAATCACTGTAGGTCAAGTGTAAACACAAGTCCTATCCTCACCGCTGACAACCAATGTTGAAATGGGGGTCTCTAGTTGGCAATGGTTTGCACCTTTGTCCAAGTAGAGACCCTTCTTCCTAGTCAGGGTAAGAGAGTTACACTTCTAAAAATAACCCCTGCTCACCCCCTTGGTAGCTTGGCATGAACAGTCAGGCTTATCTCAGAGGCAGATGTAAAGCATTTGCACATAACCAACAGTAATACAGCGGAAACACTACAAAAGGACACCACACCAGATTAGAAAAATATCTAATATTTTTATATATCCCAAACAAGACCAAAATGGCAAAAATCCAACATACAGTACATAAAAATATGCACTTTGCAAGAATAACTTTAAAAATGCAGTTCCTTGAAGTTGGTAGCTCCATGCGGTGCCACCGCGATACTGAAAATGACAGAATCCAACAGTTCCTGCTGACCGCGTCAGAGCAGGTAAGTGGTAGGTTTGACAGACTCGTAAACAGTACCTTTTTCGTTGCGCCCGATGCTGCCGGATGTGGTAACCATCGCGGTTGAGAGGCAAAGCGTAGCAGTGCGGTGTGCCATGGGGTGTCCTCAGGTCGCGGTGCAGGCAGCAGCTCGGTGACGTTCATCCAGCGGCATCGGTGAGACCAGGGCTGCGGTGCAAAGCGGGCGGTGCTTGATGAGGTGCTGACAGATCGCGGTGCAGGCGACACGCAGGTTGAAGAGCAGCAATGGCTTCGGAGAGACCAGGGCGGTGAGGTGAAGCGAGGCGGTGTGGAATGCGGTGCCCATAGGTCACGGTGCAAGCAGCGACTCGGTGGCAACAGTAGTTGTCGTCGGTGAGACCAGGGTTGAAGTGCAAGATGCGGTGGTGCCCTCTGAGGTGCCTTCAGGACACTGAGCTAGTGATGGAGTCGGTGAAGGAGTCTGCTGCTTTTCCTCCTCTGCGGAAACCGAAAACCCACAGTTCTAGAGGTGGTGCCCAGAGGTTAGTGAAGTCTTTGCTGTATCTGAGACTTCGTGAACAGGAGACAAGCTCAGTTACAAGCCCTGGGAGATACTCAGCAACAAGTTAGAGAAAGTTCAGTTCAGTACATTCACTGCCCAAGGCAGAAGCAGCAACTGCAAGCCAACCCAGAAAAGTGACAACACAGCAAAGGGGTAGTACTTCTCCTGGCAGCGCTTCCAGCTCTTCTTCTTGGCAGGTTCCTTGATTCCAGCGAGTTCTATAGTTCTGGGGTCTGGGCTCCAATGTTTACAATAAAATTTCCTTTGTTCTCTTGTGGCAGAGAGTATCTGTGCTCAGCAAAAACAGTTCTGTTCTCTCTGGTCCAGCTTCCTGGCAGGAGGTGGAGATAGCATTGTCCAAGGCAGACCAGGCCCATTCGGGTACAAGGAAATCTCCTCCCAGTACTCTAAATGTAGCTAAGGTCTATTCAGCCCAGCCCTGACTCATGCAGAAAAGGCAGGATACACCTCGACCCCCTCCCCAGTGGCTGTCTGAAGAGAATGCATCACCATCCCCTGTCACTCCAAAGCCAGACAGTCAATCTACAAACCCAGCAGAGGCACACAGGATGGCTAAGCAAGAAACTACCTTTCTAAACGTGGTATTTTCAAACACAGAACATAAAAATCATCTTTACTAAAAGGTACATTTTTACATTCTGAGTCCACGCATACTAAACTTCATTTTTCTATCTTGTCCCCATGGGAAGTTATGCTTATAAGATGTTATATGTAAACTTTCATTCTATCCTATGGGAAAGATAGCCTTTCCATAGTGAAAAATGAAATACACTGTAATTTACTACCAGGACATGTCACACACACCAGCACATGTCCTACCTTTAACTTACACAGCCCCCTGCCCACAGGGGTACCTTGGGCCTATCCTAGGGGTGACATATGTAAGAAAAGGGACGATTAGGGCCTGGCAAGTGAGTGCACTTGCCAGGTTGACATGGCAGTTACAAACTGCAGGCCGACACTGCAGTGGCAGGTCTGAGATACCTTTTCAGGGCTACTCATGTGGGTGGCACAATCAGTGCTGCATGTCCACTACTAGCATTTGATTTCCAGGCCCTGGCACACTCAGTGCACTTTACTAGGGGCTTACCAGTAAATCAAATATGCCAATCGTGGAAACACCAATCATAATTACAATTTACAACAGGAGGACTTGCACTTTAACACTGAACAGCAGTGAGAAAGTGGGCAGAGACACTAAACCAGCAAAAACAGAGTCAAAAATGGGAGGTCAGAAAGCAAAAAGACAGGGGAGACACGCCAAAAGATGCTAGGTGTAACACTGCCCAACTGCATATCTGCCTTCTGAGTCCTGCCAAGTCTTAAGAAAATGTACACATTGAACCTTGCAAGACATAAAATTATTTTGGACAAGATTACTGTGTCCATTTCTGAAGTGGCAGTGTACTCTGAAAAGTAGCTGATTATTTTAGGCCCTCAGTCACGTTAGTCATATTGAGTCAATGTGGGGTCTCTCAGTACTGCAGCACATTGATTTCCAGAAAGCAAAAACGTACTTATTTCTTAATATGCCAGCTTTGTAAAGCCAGTCCTAGTACGTGCTATTATACTTATCTATGGGTATAGTTTAGGCTTGTTACAGGTAGGTGCAGACTACAAGCATCTCCAAATTGCACTAACTTACTCAGAAGTATCCACCCCGAGTCTTGAAATCTTTGCAGCAATTGCTCCTAACTCAGCCCTTTCCAATCCTCCTCCTCTACTGTACTTACTCCCAATGAGTTGCCTGTCGCAGAATCACCTCCTTTGCTGTAGGCTCTTCCACTTGACATTCATTCCTGATGTAAGTGCAAATCGCCTATTTCCTCATTACCCCCTTCCATTTTTCCTCTGTTTCTGAGCACTCCATCGTGAATCTGGGTTCAGTAATCATCTACAGGATGAGTGCTAGACAGTTCCTCCAAGGAAACCCATGCACTGATTTATTTTTTACTGTGCAGCTTTCCGAAATCAGTCCAGGCCTTGGTGTCACTCTTTCACTGTGTCATTGAGAGGGTTGTGTCAATTACTTTGTTGAGCAGTATAAGCATTTAGTCAGTGCATAGTCCTCTGCCTTATTTTTCGGACTTTAAACACCTCCTAAACACTTGTACTATGGAGAGTCATTTAAAGCAGGATGTTGCTTGATACCTTTGGGGTGAGGGGATCCTCACAGAAATATGTGTACTTGGCCATCTTGTCAGACCATGCCCCCTCCACAAATAGAACCTTAATCCAGCATAAGCCACTTTGGATTTGCATCTGTTCTTCCTCTACACAAAGTCTAATCAAGATCAATGGCAGAGACATGGGACGTTGAAAATCCAACAATAAGAATAAGTTGCAGTAAGGAAACACCAGACTCTCATTTCCCTTGCTTAAGTCAAAGCTGTGGTCTTTGCATAGTGTTGGGACCGATTCACAAACTGCACTTTGTAGTACATTATGGAGTACTACAGTAGTACTACTTACTTACTACTAAATTACAATTTAGGCAGTCGGAAGTCAAACCGGGCGGTCATTCTGACTAGGTTCCTTCAGAGACCTGCCTGTTATCTATATGGACGGCGTTTTATGCAGTCCGGATTATGATGCTTGGTTTCCGGCAGGCTTTCCAACCCGGGCTTTCTGACATGGAAAGCCTGTTGGAAATGACTTTGGGGGCCCCTAGAAGGGCCCCCATCTGTTTGCAGCCTCCGGTTGGGGGCCAAGGAGGCACCTATGGTGCCCCCTTGTTGATCCCTGCACCATGTGGCAGGAACCCTGAGGTGCTTCCATGCAGTCCAGGGATGAACACAACCTCTCATTTCCCTCTGGGAGCTTGTGCTATCGCCGATTTACAGCTGTAGCACATGATCCCATAGGGAAATATGAGTATGGTGCAGTCGCATCGTAATCAGGCAGTCAGGACCGCCGACCAGAGGTCGGCCTGTCTCATTTCCGCGGCATCTGCTTGACATCGTAATGACTAACCCTGGGCGTAGTACTACGCTACGCTCGCGTAGCGTGCGTAGTTTGCGCTACTACGCGCTACGCGAATTGCACGTAGCACAGTGCGAAAACGCGTAGCATAGCGGGCATTTTTTGCTTGCTCGCTGTCCTCAACGTCAAGTTTGCGACCACGAGCGAGCAAAATCAACATCCCGGAGAGACTTTTTCCTCTTTCGCGATCAGCAACATCAAGTTGCCGATCGCGAGCGTGGAAAATAAACCTCCCGGCGAGATTCTCAACGTGGGGAGGTCAGGTTTCTCATTGCGAGTGGTCGCGTATGCTCGTGACCGCTCGCGATGAGAAACTACCAGTCCGCGCTGAGAAAGCTGCCGCTCGAGTACAAATCTACTCGAGCAGCAGAAAACGACTGCTTGCACTGTGCAAGATGCCGTTTGCAATGATTGCACAGTGCGGACAAGCATCCGGCACTGTGCAATCAGTGCGAACAGCATTTCCCTACCGCACTACGCAGTTTGCGTAGCTACACGTAGCTTGCGTAGTGCGAAGTGCACTTCGCGTAGCTACGCGTAACGCTACTACGTGAACTACGCCCAGGGTTAGTAATGACCCTTTGGTAAAAAAAAAGTCTGTGGGAGGAGGGAGTGGCTGGAAGGAAGGAGAATACTTTCTACTAAATGGGAAGGGTTACAATTTGAATAATTTTATTTAAAATAAGTATATAAAATTAAATGACATTTATTTTTTAACATAAATATAAATCTCCTATCTTTTAAAAATCTTAAAAACATTTAACATTTTCCGTACATTATTTGATATTGAGTTCTATATTAAATCCCTGCCTCCGTTTTTTTCTTTGAGAGGATCATGCAACATCAGTGGCTGGCGATATGTGGTGCTGAACCTACTATTGCTCATTCTTGGCAGTAGTAACTCCACACATGTAATTTTGGCTCTACTCCTGTTTCAGTGGGAGATATGTAACTTTACACTCTCAAGTAACTTTACTCTCATTATTGCTGACTAGCGAAAAGTAGCAAAGTTACTCAAAAGTGTTTATTTATTTGATTTCTATTTTCAAGTTTTATATAGTGCAAAGTTGACCCAAGGATATCAGAGTGCTTTACAGAGTTTGCACAGCAGCATTTATAATAAATTCACAAGAAAAATAGTAGGCATACAGGATAATAATATACAATAAATGGTGGAATAGATGGACGATATAGTTCGGAGATAGCAAGGGTAGGATTTTTCAGGAGTGGGAGGAGTAACTGAACAGATTCTTTCCAAATGTAGTGATGTTCAGGCTCTTTGGTGGTTGAGGGGGTAGTGTATCAAGGCAGATTAATTATTTTATGAGGGTGAGTACAGTCATTTGTTGAGAAGAAGTAATTTTAGTTTTTTTCTGAAGTGTAAGAATGATTGATTGTCACGTAGATGATGTGGCAGAGCGTTCTGAATTCTAATTGCACTCCCGAAAGGAGTGGTGAGTGATTTTTCTTTCTTGAATTCAGGCAGAATCAGGAGTATTTTGTTGCAAGTTAGTAAGGTTTTTCAGTGTTGAGAGGTTTGTGGGTTATGCAAGCCATTTTTTAATATACTTCTCGCTTCGTTTGGGAGAAAGTTGAGTTTTTTAACAGTGGGAGTGATGTGATCATAGCACCTCTCCCAGAGAGAAGTCTAGCCACTGCATTGAGTGTGGATTTCATAGGGATAAGGTGATTTTTGGGCTACTGGTGATCATTGCATTACCGTAGTCCAGGTTAGAGAGGACTAGAGATTACACCACGGTTTTTAGATCTTCAAGGGGAATAAAGGGTTTGATTTTTTTACGTGTTTCAACATGTAGAAGTCACTTTTTGCTGAGGTGGTAACATGGTCTTTAATGCTCACATTTTTGTCAAGTCTAATCCCTAGTGACTTAACAGTGACTTAACAGAATTGGAGATGGATGGTTTATGGATAGGATATGACTTTCCCTTTGGCTGGATTAAGAGGAGTACAGTTTTGTTGGTATTAAGCTTTAGGTGCTTGTTGATCAGCCAGGATTGTGCCATGGAGAGAATGTTGTTTAGTTGCTGGATGTCTTTAGATGACGAAATTTAAATGTAGAGTTATGTATCATCTGCATAGAGATGGTGGGCAATTCTGGCTTGTTTCAAGATCACTGCAAGAGGTCCCATGTAAAGGTTGAACAAGGCAGGGGATGGGATTGATCCTTGGGGGACTCCTTGTGGGACTCAAACAGCTGGTGAGGTGGAATTGTTTAGTTTGATTAGATGAGATTGTTGGTTAAGGTATGAGGCAAACAACTGAAGGACAGTGTCCTCGATGCCTGCACGCTGTGAGAGGGTGTTTAGGAGAATGTTGTGGTTGATAGTATCCAAGGCTGCAGAGAGGTCCAGGAGGATTAAGAGGCAGGCCTGACCATTGTCTAGATATTAGTAAGTTGTCTGTGATGTTCAGGATTACAGTCTTTGTACTGCAGCCTTTTCTGAACCCAGATTGGAAGGTGGCATGTAGGTTGAATTTTTTGATGTGGTTGTTGAGTTGTGAGAACACACATTTATCAATAGACTTAGCAAGGAGAGGGAGGTTGATTATAGGTCTACAATGTTGGTGGGTGTCAGGCATTTTGATGATGAAGTGACTTGCTGAGCTTAAGGGAGGCTGGCATAAAGCCATTGGATAAAGAGGAGTTAAGGATTTTAGTTCAAGTAGGGGAGATGACGTGTATGATATTTTTGACAAGAGAGGAGGGAAGAGGGTCAGAAAGGTGTGATGTCAGCTTTATGCCTGCAAGTATTTTTCTGATTTCATCTTCTGTGATATTTTCAAACTTGGTCCAGGTTGCATTGTTTTTCAGTTGTATGGGAGTGTGGCTGGTCTTCTGGCTCACTGTGTGGGGTGTTTGGAGGGATCACTATTAATTGGCGGTGTGGCAGTGGGGGCATCATCTTTGATAGAGGGTTTATCATTGGTAAGGGGTGAAAAAGTCAATGGGTCCAGAGAGAGTTCAAGGTTTGTTATTTTTTTCTGAGAAGAATTTGGCGAACTCTTCACAGCGATTAGCTGAGTCATCAGTTAAATGTTGTGGGAAGGAGGAGGTTTGCTGTTTGATGATGATGAAAAGGGCTTTAGGTTTGTTTCTGGAGTGGTCAAGTTGGTCTCAAAATAAGGAGGATTTTTCTCTGTAGATATGTTTTTAATATTTTAAGTGTTCAGCTTGTAGATTAAAGGGATGGGTCAGTAAGTGTTGTTTGATTCAGCCTAAGTTGTTGTTATTAAGGTCGTTATTGAATCAGGTTCTGGAGGATATACTTCCTGATTTCTTGTGTTTTAGAGCAGCTACAGGATCAAGAAGTTCTGCCATTTTTGTGTTACACTTGGAGGTGAAGTAATCGGTGGAAGTAAGGTTGGGTAGAGGTAGAATTCAGTAACTGATTAGGGATTTTACCTGTGATTGAGGGATTTGGTGTATATTTCTTACCCAGTGCTTAGGAAGATTAGTTTGGGTGAGGAGCTTAGGTTGGATGATATTGAGATTAAATAGAATTAGGTGGTGGTCAGTCCAGTCGGTGGGTGGGATGGAACGGAGGGAAATGGTATTATGGTTGGAAATTATTGCAGTGTGAGAGTGTAAGAATAAACTGATATATGCAAATTTACTCATGTGTGGGGCCTATTCACAAAGATACATTTACGCAGGTGTAAATCTACACTTGTATGTTTACTCTTTCACTTTTCAGTAACTTTACTGCTTTTGGCTATTCACCATTTACAAGTGTAAGATTACGCAAAATTGTAGACTTACATGTCTCAACCCCCTGAGACAGGGGTTTGAGTCACATTTATGAGTGTAAAGCCACTACTAGATTACCTAATTACAATGGGGGAAGTGTCTGTGTGAGGATATAAACCTACCAACACCAAATGGTGCATAAGGAAGCAATTCCTTTTTATTTAGTTACCCTCACACACCCTAGTGGTGTCATGCTTCATCATCGGGTCACCCCGACGCCTACAAGTCGGGGTGGGCTCAACCACAGTATTGGGAGCTCTTGGGAAAATGAAGACCAGGGGGATTAAAGATAAAAACCTCAGACAGGCCCCAGTTTCCCTTTATTTATGGGTCTGTCAGGGATATTAAAAATAATTAAAAGAACGGGTCATTGGGAGTGATTATGGTCCTATGACCCTATTGCCAACATGTTTCAGTCCTGAGTCGGCCGTAAAGGTCCTGGACTTTCTTCAGGGCAAAGGTCATCCACCCTGGGAAAAACAGTGAGAGGGGAGTCCCTATCCTGTGAATAAATAAGGGCAGAATAGCTGCTCCTTACATGAATGTTACAGATGTTTGATCTGTTATACGCAGTTCTACATCTGTGAAAAACAAAAAACAAAAACAGACACCACACCGTTTTCTATGAACATACATCATTTGTGTAGTCATATAACTTCCCATTTAGGTGCGTTGATTGTGACCCAACATTAAGTAAATGCCAGGTGAGCATGTAAATAAATATTCACAGTCTCATCATACTTGTGCCACTCACATCTATATCTGTAACATAATTTTGCTATGTGGCAGAGAAATGTGTGGTGGCGATTTTACTCGCATACTGACATTATCAGCAAGCCAGTACGTGTACATTCAATAGTGTAAATACCGCGTGACAGTCTCTAAAAACAGCACTAGATTATTTGATCTGGTTGGATCTTTTGATGGGTCTCTAGAAGTGCCTCTCTTGGGGTGTTACGTGCTCTTTTTCTGGCCTTTTCTATAATCTTTACAGGGTACTTCTTCTGTCTGAGTTTGGTGGTAAGGATTGCAGCCTCTTTTTTGGTGAATAGACATAATATCGAATTGTAAATATCGAATTGCAGTAATATCGAAGTTGTAATATCGAATGTCACATAATATCGAATACATGAATATCGTAATCAAAAATATCGTTTTTTTTTTCTTTAAAAAATATCGAAGTATAAAATATTGAATAAGTAATATCGTCAGTAGATAATATCGAATTGTTAGTGTTGTAAAAAATATCGACCAAAAAATATAGAAAGTGTAAAATATCATTTTTTAGTTAATATTTAAATATTTTGTATTGCTATTAATTTTGTATTATTTTAATTGTTTTAATATTAGTTTGAAATTTTATAAAAATTTGTTTGTAACATATGTTTTAGGAGCGGGATGTTTGGTTATTAGGGGATAAGGGTGGGGAGTATTTTAAAAATATTAGTGTAAATTTAGATATTAATTTAAAAAATTTTGAAATTAGAAATTATTTAAAAAAACGAAATTTATATTAAAAATATAAAATATATGTTTTGTTTTAGGAGCGGGATGTTGGGTTATTAGGGGATAAGGGTGGGGAGTATTTTAAAAATATTAGTGTAAATTTAGATATTAATTTAACATTTTTGAAATTAGAAATTAAAAAAAAAAAAAAATTTATATTAAAAATATAAAATATATGTTTTGTTTTAGGAGCGGGATATTGGGTTATTAGGGGATAAGGGTGGGGAGTTTTTTAAAAATATTAATTTAAATTTAGCTAATAATTTAATATTTTGTAAATTAGAAATTATTTTAAAAACTAAATTTATATTAAAAATATAAAATATATGTTTTGTTTTAGGAGCGGGATGTTGGGTTATTAGGGGATAAGGGTGGGGAGTATTTTAAAAATATTAGTGTAAATTTAGATATTAATTTAAATATTTTTGAAATTAGAAATTATTTAAAAAACGAAATTTATATTAAAAATATAAAATATATGTTTTGTTTTAGGAGAGGGATGTTGGGTTATTAGGGGATAAGGGTGGGGAGTATTTTAAAAATATTAGTGTAAATTTAGATATTAATTTAACATTTTTTGAAATTAGAAATTTAAAAAAAAAAATAATTTATATTAAAAATATAAAATATATGTTTTGTTTTAGGAGCGGGATATTGGGTTATTAGGGGATAAGGGTGGGGAGTTTTTAAAAAAATATTAGTTTAAATTTAGCTAATAATTTAATATTTTGTAAATTAGAAATTAATTTGAAAAAGGAAATTATATAAAAAATATGAAATCATTTTTTTTTTTAGGAGCGGGATGTTGGGTTATTAGGGGATAAGGGTGGGTAGTGTATTAAAAATACTAGGATAAAATTTACATATTAATTAAATTCATTTAAAATTAGAAATTATTTACAAAAACGAAATTTAGAATAAAAATATAAAAAGTATGTTTTCTTTTAGGAGTGGGATGTTGCGTTAATAGGGGATAAAGGTGGGTAGTATTTTAAAAATATAAGTATAAAATTGATATATGAAATGAATATTTCGAATTTTGGAAATAATATAAAATATGAAATTTAAATTTAAAATTTAAAAATTATTTTTTGTTTTTACAGTGGGATATTGTGTTATTAGGGGAGAAAGTTGGGCAGTGTTTTAAAATTAGTTATATGAATTGATATATTTAAATACAAAACTTTAAATAGAAAATTAAAAAAAATTAGAAAGTAAAATTATAAAAAGGAAATATTTTTTTATTTTAGAAGTATGATGTTGTGTTATTAGGGGATAAGGGTGGGGAGTGTTATTTAAATATTATTTTAAAATTAATTATTAAATTGAAATTTAAAAAATTTAAATTAATTTGAAGAAATAAAGTTAATTAAAAATAGAAATTATAGGTTGTTTTTAGTACTGGGATGTTGGGTTATTAGGGGAAAATGGTGAGGTTGTTAACATTGTAAAAAATATATATTAAGGGGCCGATTCCGATTCAGGCCGGAAATCTCCCCGACCGAGCCGGACCTGGAGAGATTTCCGACCGAATCGGACTCTAGCAGTCCGACCGAATGAGTACGATGCGCACGCATGCTATCGGACTCGATTCGGTCGGACTCCCATTGAAGTCAATGGGAGCCGGTCGTACAACGCGTACACGGGCTCCCATTGACTCAATGGGTGCGAGGCGAACGAGGCGCCCCCTACAGCGGGTTCGCGTCGATGCGGTTCGCGCCGCACACGCACAGGTAGGGGGACCCATGGGTCCCCCCTGTGTGCGACTCGCGCGGCTACGCGTACAGGGGGGGTCCGACACAGACCCCCAAAGTCCCGCTCTGACAGCTGTTTCAAGCCGGACGGTGCGGGTCGGTCGGACTGCTCAAGGCGCGCATCGTACTTGCCCGGCCGGGGAACGTCTCCATCGCGCAGTGCGAGTCGTGTCCGTGCGAGTCGGTCGGAGCGCTTCAGACCCGCGAACAAGTCGGTCGGCGATTTCGCGTGCGCTTGCATCGTACTCGCTCGGCCGGACGCACGTACGAATCGGTCGGGAAAGAGGGCTCCGAATCGGATCCGGTTAAGCCGAATCCGATTCGGTGCCCTACCGGCCGAGATCGGAATCAGCCCCTTAGTGTCCAGCATCTTCCTGACTTAATACTGACTGGAGTGGGAATAGTAATTTGTATGTGTTTAATGTCCAGCACCTTCCCAGACTTAATACTGACTGGAGTGGGAATAGTAATTTATATATGTTTAATGTCCAGCACCTTCCCTGAGTTAATATTTACTGGAGTGGGAATAATAATTTATATATGTTTAATGTCCAGCACCTTCCCTGACTTAATTTTCACTGGAGTGGGAATAGTAATTTTATATGTTTAGTGTCCAGCATCTTCCCTGACTTAATACTGACTGGAGTGGGAATAGTAATTTTATATGTTTAGGGGCCGATTCCGATTCGGGCCGGAAGCGCACCTAACAGTATTCGTCCGGAAAAAATACCAGCCGAACGCTTGTTTTCCAGCCCAGATTCCGACCCAGCCGTACTTACCCAATCCAGCTCCTTTTCTCCGCCCGAGCCGGATCCGTAAACGCCAAATCGAGTCGCACGGAACCAAACACACAGCACCTTCCGGCCGGACTAGTACGATGAGTCTTCCGTACGAGCCGAACCCGTCGCTACGTCCGGCACGTTTCAGCATCCGGGAGAGCCGCACATAAGCTCCGTTTCGCGTCACTAAACGATCCACGGCTACGAGACGAACAAGCCAGCGACGAGTACGAGTCGAAGACACGAGAAACCCGAACGAGACGACCCAACCATGAATCGCATCGCGCAGGTCCTACCAATACTCTACATCTATTACCGGGACCGGTTCGGACGCGTACGGCGCAGACGGTAAGTCAAACTCCAACAATACAAACTAACTACACGTACCCAAAATATGTCACACACACATAGGGATGCACAAATGACGTACACTAGCAACAGCACAATCATAGGGGTGGGATGGGCATCACCAATGCCATATACACCCATAGGGGCCAGGATGCCTGCCACTACTACCATCTCCACTCATGGCGGCCTGGATGCCTATCACTACTACCATCCCCACTCATGGGGGGCTGGATGCCAATCACTACTACCATCCCCACTCATGGGGGGCAGGATGCCTATCACTACTACCATCCCCACACATGGGGTGCTGGATGCCTGTCACTACTACCATCTCCACTCATGGGGTGCTGGATGCCTATCACTACTACCATCCCCACTCATGGGGGGATGGATGCCTATCACTACTACCATCCCCACTCATGGGGGGCTGGATGCCTATCACTACTACCATCCCCACTCATGGGGGGTTGGATGCCTATCACTACTACCATCCCCACTCATGGGGGGCTGGATGCCTATCACTACTACCATCCCCACTCATGGGGGGCTGGATGCCAATCACTACTACCATCCCCACTCATGGGGGCCAGGATGCCTATCACTACTACCATCCCCACTCATGGGGTGCTGGATGCCTGTTACTACTACCATCCCCACACATGGGGTGCTGGATGCCTATCACTACTACCATCCCCACTCATGGGGGGCTGGATGCCTATCACTACTACCATCCCCACTCATGGGGGGCTGGATGCCTGTCACTACTACCATCCCCACTCATGGGGTGCTGGATGTCTATCACTACTACCATCCCCACTAATGGGGGGCTGGATGCCTATCACTACTACCATCCCCACTCATGGGGGCTGGATGCCTGTCACTACTACCATCCCCACTCATGGGGTGCTGGATGCCTATCACTACCACCACCCCTACTCAGGGGGCCTGGATGCCTACCACTACCACCAACCCTACTCAGGGGGCCTGGATGCCTGTCACTACTACCATCCCCACTCATGGGGGGCTGGATGCCTATCACTACTACCATCCCCACTCATGGGGGATGGATGCCAATCACTACCACCACCCCTACTCAGGGGGGTGCTGGATGCCTATCACTACTACCATCCCCACTCATTGGGGGATGGATGCCTATCACTACTACCATCCCCACCCTTAGGGTGATGGATGCCTGCCACCACCACCATCCCCACTCATGGGGGGCTGGATGCCTATCACTACTACCATCCCCACTCATGGGGGGCAGGATGCCTATCACTACTACCATCCCCACTCATGGGGGGCTGGATGGCTATCACTACTACCATTCCCACTCATGGGGGGCAGGATGCCAATCACTACTACCATCCCTACTCATGGGGGGCAGGATGCCTATCACTACTACCATCCCCACTCATGGGGGGCTGGATGCCTGTCACTACTACCATCCCCACTCATGGGGTGCTGGATGCCTATCACTACTACCATCCCCACTCATGGGGCGATGGATGCCTATCACTACTACCATCCCCACCCTTAGGGTGATGAATGCCTGCCACCATCACCATCCCCACTCATGGGGGCTGGATGCCTATCACTACTACCATCCCTACTCATGGGGGCAGGATGCCTATCACTACTACCATCCCCACTGATGGGGGCCTGGATGCCTACCACTACCACCACCCCTACTCAGGGGGGCCTGGATGCCTGTCACTACTACCATCCCCACTCATGGGGGGCAGGATGCCTATCACTACTACCATCCCCACTCATGGGGGGCTGGATGCCTGTCACTACTACCATCCCCACTCATGGGGTGCTGGATCCCTATCACTACTACCATCCCCACTCATGGGGGGATGGATGCCTATCACTACTACCATCCCCACTCATGGGGGGCTGGATGCCTGTCACTACTACCATCCCCACTCATGGGGTGCTGGATGTCTATCACTACTACCATCCCCACTAATGGGGGGCTGGATGCCTATCACTACTACCATCCCCACTCATGGGGGGCTGGATGCCTGTCACTACTACCATCCCCACTCATGGGGTGCTGGATGCCTATCACTACCACCACCCCTACTCAGGGGGGCCTGGATGCCTACCACTACCACCAACCCTACTCAGGGGGGCCTGGATGCCTGTCACTACTACCATCCCCACTCATGGGGGGCTGGATGCCTATCACTACTACCATCCCCACTCATGGGGGGATGGATGCCAATCACTACCACCACCCCTACTCAGGGGGGTGCTGGATGCCTATCACTACTACCATCCCCACTCATTGGGGGATGGATGCCTATCACTACTACCATCCCCACCCTTAGGGTGATGGATGCCTGCCACCACCACCATCCCCACTCATGGGGGCTGGATGCCTATCACTACTACCATCCCCACTCATGGGGGGCAGGATGCCTATCACTACTACCATCCCCACTCATGGGGGGCTGGATGCCTATCACTACTACCATTCCCACTCATGGGGGCAGGATGCCAATCACTACTACCATCCCTACTCATGGGGGGCAGGATGCCTATCACTACTACCATCCCCACTCATGGAGGGCTGGATGCCTGTCACTACTACCATCCCCACTCATGGGGTGCTGGATGCCTATCACTACTACTATCCCCACTCATGGGGCGATGGATGCCTATCACTACTACCATCCCCACCCTTAGGGTGATGAATGCCTGCCACCATCACCATCCCCACTCATGGGGGGCTGGATGCCTATCACTACTACCATCCCTACTCATGGGGGGCAGGATGCCTATCACTACTACCATCCCCACTCATGGGGGCCTGGATGCCTACCACTACCACCACCCCTACTCAGGGGGGCCTGGATGCCTGTCACTACTACCATCCCCACTCATGGGGGGCAGGATGCCTATCACTACTACCATCCCCACTCATGGGGGGCTGGATGCCTGTCACTACTACCATCCCCACTCATGGGGTGCTGGATGCCTATCACTACTACCATCCCCACTCATGGGGGGATGGATGCCTATCACTACTACCATCCCCACCCTTAGGGTGATGGATGCCTGCCACCACCACCATCCCCACTCATGGGGGGCTGGATGCCTATCACTACTACCATCCCCACTCATGGGGGGCAGGATGCCTATCCTACTACCATCCCCACTCATGGGGGCATGGATGCCTACCACTACCACCACCCCTACTCAGGGGGGCCTGGATGCCTGTCACTACTACCATCCCCACTCATGGGGGCTGGATGCCTATCACTACTACCATCCCCACTCATGGGGGGATGGATGCCTATCACTACCACCACCCCTACTCAGGGGGGTGCTGGATGCCTATCACTACTACCATCCCCACTCATGGGGGGATGGATGCCTATCACTACTACCATCCCCACCCTTAGGGTGATGGATGCCTGCCACCACCACCATCCCCACTCATGGGGGGCTGGATGCCTATCACTACTACCATCCCCACTCATGGGGGGCAGGATGCCTATCACTACTACCATCCCCAATCATGGGGGGCTGGATGCCTATCACTACTACCATCCCCACTCATGGGGGCAGGATGCCAATCACTTCTACCATCCCCACTCATGGGGGGCAGGATGCCCATCACTACTACCATCCCCACTCATGGGGGGCTGGATGCATGTCACTACTACCATCCCCAATCATGGGGTGCTGGATGCCTATCACTACTACCATCCCCACTCATGGGGGGCTGAATGCCTATCACTACCACCACCCCTACTCAGGGGGACCTGGATGCCTACCACTACCACCACCTCTACTCAGGGGGGCCTGGATGCCTGTCGCTACTACCATCCCCACTCATGGGGAGCTGGATGCCTATCACTACTACCATCCCCACTCATGGGGGGATGGATGCCTATCACTACCACCACCCCTACTCAGGGGGGTGCTGGATGCCTATCACTACTACCATCCCCACTCATGGGGGGATGGATGCCTATCAATACTACCATCCCCACCCTTAGGGTGATGGATGCCTGCCACCACCACCATCCCCACTCATGGGGGGCTGGATGCCTATCACTACCACCACCCCTACTCAGGGGGGCCTGGATGCCTGTCACTACTACCATCCCCTCTCATGGGGGGCTGGATGCCTATCACTACTACCATCCCCACTCATGGGGGGATGGATGCCTATCACTACTACCATCCCCACTCATGGGGGGCTGGATGCCTATCACTACCACCACCCCCACTCATGGGGGGCTGGATGCCTATCACTACTACCATCCCCACTCATGGGGGCTGGATGCCCATCACTACTACCATCCCCACTCATGGGGGGCTGGATGCCTATCACTACCACCACTCCTACTCAGGGGGGGCTGGTTGCCTATCACTACCACCACCCCTACGCAGGGGGGGCTGGATGCCTACCACTACCACCACCCCTACTCAGGGGTGGGCTGGATGCCTATCACTACTACCATCCCCACTCAGGGGGGGGGGGGCTGGATGCCTATCACTACCACCACCCCTACTCAGGGGGGGCTGGATGCCTATCACCACCACCATCCCCACTCATGGGGGGCTGGATGCCTATCACTACCACCACCCCTACTCAGGGGGGGCTGGAAGCCTATCACTACCACCACCCCTATGCAGGGGGGGCTAGATGCCTACCACTACCACCACCCCTACTCTTATCACGGGTAATGCATGACACAACCAGCATACTCACACATAAGGAATCACAGAAAATTACATCCACCCAAACAACATGACAAGCGTGTGTAATCCATGTCAAATGCCTACAACACTAAACATGACAATGAACATACAATGTGACCCACTATCACATGTGTCACACATAAAAGTGTGTGGCCTCCACAATACAAGCCGACCATGGCCACTGTGGCAATGGGGCCCAAAGCCCCATCACCACAGTCACCAAAAGGTAAGTGTGGGCTCCAAGGCTGATGGACCTTTTGATCAGTGTGGCAATGGGGCCCAAAGCCCCATCACCACAGTCACCAAAAGGTAAGTGTGGGGTCCAAGGCTGATGGACCTTTTGATCAGTGTGGCAATGGGGCCTAAAGCCCCATCACCACAGTCACCAAAAGGTAAGTGTGGGGTCCAAGGCTGATGGCCCTTTTGATCAGTGTGGCAATGGGGCCTAAAGCCCCATCACCACAGTCACCAAAAGGTAAGTGTGGGCTCCATGGCTGATGGCCCTTTTGATCAGTGTGGCAATGGGGCCTAAAGCCCCATCACCACAGTCACCAAAAGGTAAGTGTGGGGTCCAAGGCTGATGGCCCTTTTGATCAGTGTGGCAATGGGGCCTAAAGCCCCATCACCACAGTCACCAAAAGGTAAGTGTGGGGTCCAAGGCTGATGGCCCTTTTGATCAGTGTGGCAATGGGGCCTAAAGCACCATCACCACAGTCACCAAAAGGTAAGTGTGGGGTCCAAGGCTGATGGCCCTTTTGATCAGTGTGGCAATGGGGCCTAAAGCACCATCACCACGGTGATCATAAGGTAAGTGTAGGCATGGTAAAAGCTGCCAAAGACAAACTGAATGGATGAATCCTGGTCACACAACAACTAAAACATCTGTGGCATAGTACTGCTTGTGTCCCATTGCAACATAGATTGGGCGAGGCTAACAGTGCAGTGTCATAGAAACATCGCTTTTGTCCATGTGCATACAAACATCACACATGGGGGACCACATTGCCAACAATCAGCCGATTACACAATGACAGAAGTGACCACCATGATGCTGACCCACATATTTGCACCTATGGACACACAAATGTATATAACCTGTGGAGACTGTGGATGTCAGGTGAACAAATACCATACCATGGCAGCAATGGGACATACAAACCATGATCATTGTGCTGACTGATGACCCAGGAGTACCAGGGAGAGCAGGGGAAAATCACCAAACAACATACGCCAATGGCACACTACAGAAATGCCAATGCAGTGATGCAAATGCACTAACACAAACAGGCAGACTCACACTAAATATCAAAGACAACAGGTGATGGGGGTGTGTGCCAGTGTCCCCAGGCAACGACACAACACATGAGGAGGCCTGAATCCCAATTACACAGATGTGTATACAGTGCCACACACAAGTAACTCATGGATTGGATTCCCCTATGTGGGCAATCTGGCATTGTCAGATGAGAGGGAGCCCAAATTACAAATGTCACACAAGCTTGTAGGAACAGCAACTAACACAGCAAGAGACACACCCACCCAAGCACTACCCCCAGGGACCCCACATTGTGCAGACACTAGCCTGCATGACAATTCCACTGTGATGACAAAGGTAGATGTTGATCACACTGTGAACCACAGCCATGTGTCCTCAGCTACAAACTACCATCACACCTACACAAGCTCCAATCAATCAGCAGGGCCTGCCAGCCAAGGCCAATATGGAGGTAGTGGTCTAGCCGTGCAACAAGTCACAATTGCACACTCAACACCACACACCCTCATCTCCAACAATGTGCAGCAGTGAAGCTCACATGGACTGGTGACATTGCACATGCACCCATGACAATCTCAGGGGTGGTGGGGGGAACTAAGGTGCAGAAACCCATCACAAATGCCCACTCAACATGACTCGTCTATGTATGACACACAGCACAGTATGCCGTACATGCGCATGATGTGAAATCCACCACAAACAATGGGATCCTGGCCATAGTCACACACCAACGAAGAAGCCAAGGTGAGACACAAAGAACACACGTACACAACTTCCAACATTGCAGCTCTGACCCTGAGGAGTGGCAGCAGTCACACACACAACGCGTCACAATCACTGAAAGGTACCACAAACTCAAAATCACATTACTTGTGTAAACAACAAGTGCCAAGGGGAATCCTGAATGTGTCCCATCTGCGTTTGCCCACATCCCCAGCCCTGACAACAAAAACAACCTGGGATGACAACTTCATGAACATCAGTTTGCCATGCAACCACATCACGGAGAAACCAGGTCCAAGATGCTGGATGAACACATACCAACTCTGCAACCATCACAAACAGGAACATCCCTAGGGACACAGCCTGTGTAGGAAAAGGGAAGGGAACATGCACAGACATGCTCACACAACACACAACACGGGCACACGCAATGTCACCAGATTACACACAGCCATGAGGGCACTCCACTCCTGTGGAAGCTCCGCTGTGCCAAACCTTGTCTGTGCACGACTCAAACATATCAGCAGGACACTCTGTCAGTGAGTCAACAACTACAACACACAGAAGCCTCTGCTCACATCAGCCTGGGTACGGGAGTGTCACGTCAGTCATCTGCATACACCCAAAAGACGTGGCAATCCAGTTGTACTGTATACACAGATGAGTCCTCCAAAATTGATGTGCAAAACTGCATGTCCAGTGGAGACGGGCACACAGTCAGGGTACTAGGAACATTGGACAGTGGTAAACCCAACAGATGTGCAACAGTGTAGGACAAAGATGGTAATATACAAATGCTAAACGTACATCCCTGTGTCAAATGCTGAACATTACACCCTCAGACTGCAGCAAGGGATGCTATAGATCCAGACTAGATTAGGACACATATCCCATGGACCACATGGAGCCCATCACAGCAAAACTTCATTTACCTGATCTGAACACAATTACAACAGCAAATGCATGATTCTACACATCTACATCATGTACCACCAAAGATTAACCACAAGTAAACAAAAAGAGGCTTTATTCAGCAAGTGTGCAACTCAAATCAAAAGTCCAAAATTAACTACGGCCAATGTCCAGTCCAAATACACAGTCCCAACAGGGTGATGTGTGACTACTTGTCACAAATTGCTTGCCTGCAAAGGTACCAACAGGGGACATCCCCCTTGGAGGGGCATACGAGGGGCAGGCCAGGCACTGCAGGGACAGGATCAGGGGATGCCAGAAGGAGGCAGGGAAGGTGAGGTGGGTGCAGGAGTGTCACCGGCAACTGCAGTGGAGGTGTCTGACTCAGGGGGGGCGGCACCACCCCAGGGCTCAAGTCCGATGGTGTTGGTGCTGCAACCACTGCAGTGGGCTGGTCAGATGGAGTGGGCTGGGTCCCCAATGCAGTGCCCGAGTCAGACGGGGTTGTTGTGGACTCCACCGCAGTGCATGACTCCAAGGGAGTGGAAGGGGGGCAGAAGAGCTGGGCAGGACAGAGGGGGGACACGGTCTCCACACCAGTGGCACATACAGGCAGAGCGTCTGGTTTGGGGGTGGAAGAGCAAGTGGCAGGGGGAGGGCCTGAGCACTTTGGGGATGCGGTATCGGTGTGTGGGGGAACCTGGGGCAGGGTGTGGCGGTGGAACCTGTGGAGTGGTGGCCTGGGGGATGGAGGTGAGAGACTGGGTGGGTGACTTGCAGGGCGGTGGCGGGGTCTTGCTCTTCCGGGTCCGGGGGACTTGCGGGTGGGGGCTCACTCTGCCTGCGCCTGGGGGAGGGTGTCCGGGGGCGAGGGGCACTCTCCCCTCTGTGTGTGGACTTTCTCTTCCCCCGGTATGCTGGTTCAGCGGGATTGGAGGGGAAGAGGCCGAGGTCAGAGAGGAAGAGCTGCTGTGTATGTGGGGTTGCAGGTGAGGCAAGGGAAGGGGTCTTGGAGGGAGAGGATCTTGAGGATTGCGGAGTGACTGTGGTTGCCTGTGTGTGTGTCAGTTCCCCATCCCCTGTGTGTGTGGAATCAGTCCCCTGAGGATGCTTGTGTGCACGTCTTGCCTTGGTTTTGGGTGTGTGTGTGCTGCTCGTGTCTGTGTGTTGGGGTGATTGTGCAGGTGTGCATGTGCTTTGGACAGGTAGGGTGGTAGGAAGTGTGGATGGGGCAGAGGTGGGAGGGGTGAGGGACTGTTGCAGGAGGGACACTGCTGCCGTCAGGGAGGAGTCCATGGACCTATTGCTCCTCTGTAGGGCAGACATACCCGTTGAGATGCCCTCCATGAACGACACCAGCTGTGTCAACAGTGTGGTGTGTGCATGGAGGACAGTCAGCATTGCTGTCTGCCCTACATGGAGCTGCTGAAGGAGGTACACAGACTCCTCACTCAGGGCAGCAGGGGACACAGAGGCAGGGGGTGCGGTGCCTGGCTTGAAGGAGACACACGCTCCCGAGCACAGGAGCCTCCATGGACCTCAGGAATGGGAGCCAATGGGAGGGCGGTGGTGGTGGTGGCGGGGTCAGACAGACTAGCTGGGGTGTGGTGGCTGCTGACACCCGCCTCCACAAGGGAGTCATCCTCCAAGCTGCTGTGGTCCTCAGCTGAGGTGGATGGTGCTGAGGACTCCTCGGTGTGGCTCCCCTCGCCCTCCGTGCCACTGGGTCCCTCTGACCACTCGTCGGACGCTGACCCAGTCTGGCTCCGCTGTTCCTCCTGGTCCGTGGAGCTGTCCCCTCCTGTGGCTGTGGATGTATCTGCAAACAATTAGGGAAACAGACAAACATCAGTCACCTGCACTGACCGCACACACCACAGTAAGTACAGCACATCACAGAGCAAGCCCTGGCATCACTAGTAGAACATTGCCAAAAGTCATCACACAGATTAGGAGAAGCCAATTGTCAGTCTGATGGTCAGCCATGGAACAGACACCCCTCCTGCCCTTGCACCCATCTGTCTGGTGCCTGTCTGATGGTAAGACCCCAGTGTGGACACATGCACCACCTACACAGTAGTTGGACATTGCTGAGAACACAGTGAAGTATGTGAACATGCCCACGTCACATCTCTTGCCACTGAGTCAGTGCAGGTGTCTGGATAAATGGACGGCCTGAGCCTAAAAAGAAATGCATGTGATGCATACCAGCACCAGACCCCATGAAGCACCCATGTCTGGATAGTCAATGCCACAATGGGGTGCCTGTTGCACATGTCACCCCCTGCAGGATCACCCTTAGGAAGTTTAATGCCATGACACAGGCATGCCTGCAAAGTCATACATCACTGTCTCCAGTCACATGGCCATGTTAGCCAGCAAACAACAGTCTGCACTGTGTCACTATCCTAGGACATGGGGAAGGCAAGTAATGTAACTGACAAGTGCACATGTTCATCCCCCACTAACCACATCATCTGAACCCGTATTTGTACACTGCACACCATTTGGACAAATGGGAGACATGAAACACTACTCCCTGAACCAGAGCACCTCACAGTGTGCTGTGAATGATGAACAGCTGCCTGAATGTCACAGTCTCATACACCTGTCTGCACAGTCAAGTGATCAAACACCTATGAGTCACAGAAGTCTTGTCTCACATGGTCCAATAGCAGATGGCATGCTGACCCCTAACCGAAGGACATCACAGGAGTCACGACAATGTAGTCACAGCACAACGACACAGAGGCAGACACCTGAGGCAACATTTCACTGAGCACAGCATGTCAGCTGATACACGGGAGTGGGAGTACAGAGTGTATTGTATGCCTTGTAGTAGGCATGACTGTCTGGCTCCACCTGCAAGAGGGATGAGCCCTGGTCAATGGGCAGGTGGCTAAGCATGTGTGACACACTTGAGATACATACTCCTGAGGCCCAAACAATGTACCCACCCGCAGAATGGGGGTGTGGCAAATACCCCAGGGACATGTGGTGAATTAGATGTGCCAGACTACATTGCACGACTCAGGCATTGTGTGAGCAACTGACCCACCCATGAAGGCAAACACAATGTCACGGGAACAAAAGCTGTCACCACCTTGAGCAAAGCAAAATGCTAGGACCCTGTACCCAAGTGACACAATTATCCTGAGTGTAAGGAGCACACTGGCGCATCAGATGGGTAGTGGCCAGGTCACAATGGAGGGACATGGGTACTGGACAACAAGACTGATGTACTGGGGAAGTTTGACCAGGGCAGAGGAGGGCACATAGCATGTTAGACAGAGTTCACAGTGCAGTCTTAGACTCACCCCCTCCTTGCTGCTGTCTGCCCTTCAGCTGCCCATCCAGCTCCAGGAACACCACTGGCAGGATCTGGAGCATGTGGGGGGTCAGGGTCCGGTGTCCGCCCCTCCTGCGAGGAGGCGACAGCTTCAGCTGGACCCTTGCGATCCTCCGGGTCCAGCCACAAAGGTCCTGCCACCTTTTCTGGCAGTTGCGGATCCGGCGCTTGTAGACCCCCTTGGATCGGACTGCCCGGACGATGTCCAGCCAGATGTCCTGCTTCCGACGGGCATCAACCTGTGAGAATGACAAAGTGAAAAGGCCATTACTACACATGCAACATATCCGTGCATCACACAGTTGGAAATACATGTCTCAATCACAGGGGCATATGATGTACACAGGCAGTGCAACGAGGGCTATGGACAGTTTGCCAGCTGTTACTACATGGTATCATTGCATGGGAAGTGAACCTTGTTTGAATGCACTGTTACTCCACTGTACCTGTTCAGTGCAAGTGACTACACACTTTGGGGGGTGCAAACTACTCAGTGGGCAAGCTTGCCAGTGGTGTGCACACTGTAAATCCTGCTAGTCAGGCAACATGCACAATTAGTGAGGCAGTGGACAGCACACTCACCTGCTCCCCTGGTGTCCCATTCAGCTTGCTGTACTGTGGAAGGAGGCTGTCCAGCAGGGCCTGGTTCTCCTCATGGGTGAAGGCTGGGGCTCTCTCCACAGTACGTGCCATTGCAGCAGCCAGAGGATGCAGAGACAGCAGCAGTGTAGTGGCAGATGTCGTCCTGGATCATGTAGTGCAGGCAAGTGAGCTCTCAGGGGAACAGCCAGCATTATATGTGTGCTGCAGAGGCAGATACTGTGCCATGTGTCCAAAGTGATAGGTCCAAGTCGGTAGCATCTCCTGAATCTGGCCAATCCATGGAATAGCAGCTCCAATACACACCCACAGCATCCTTAAAAAATTCAACTTCATGACACCCATGAATTTGCAACATTGTTGTGGCTGGCCAACTGAATTCACTGCATCAGACTTGTTGAAAATTCAAAAATTGCATCCGTTGCCATGCCAGGCCCCAGCCAATGCGTGCACACCGACCAGACCATTGCTGTACAACGCGTACCCGCCCACATGCAATGCAATGGTCCAAGCGGGCACACCGATCGGACCATTGCTGTACAACGCGTACCCGCCCACATGCAATGCAATGGTCCGAGCGGGCACACCGATCGGACCATTGCTGTATAACGCGTACCCGCGAGACAACGCGTTCCCGCCCACATGCAATGCAATGGTCCGAGCGGGCACACCGATCGGACCATTGCTGTACAACGCGTACCTGCCCACATGCAATGCAATGGTCCGAGCGGGCACACCGATCGGACCATTGCTGTACAACGCGTACCCGCGAGACAACGCGTACCCGCCCACATGCAATGCAATGGTCCGAGTGGGCACACCGATCGGACCATTGCTGTACAACGCGTACCCGCCCACATGCAATGCAATGGTCCGAGCGGGCACACCGATCGGACCATTGCTGTACAACGCATACCCACGAGACAACGCGTACCCGCCCACATGCAATGCAATGGTCCGAGCGGGCACACCGATCGGACCATTGCTGTACAACGCGTACCCGCCCACATGCAATGCAATGGTCCGAGCGGGCACACCGATCGGACCATTGCTGTACAACGCGTACCCGCGAGACAACGCGTACCCGCCCACATGCAATGCAATGGTCCGAGCGGGCACACCGATCGGACCATTGCTGTACAACGCGTACCCGCCCACAAGCAATGCAATGGTCCGAGCGGGCACACCGATCGGACCATTGCGGTACAACGCGTACCCGCGAGACAACACGTACCCGCCCACATGCAATGCAATTGTCCGAGCGGGCACACCGATCGGACCATTGCTGTACAACGCGTACCCGCCCACAAGCAATGCAATGGTCCGAGCGGGCACACCGATCGGACCATTGCTGTACAACTCGTACCCGCCCACATGCAATGCAATGGTCCGAGCGGGCACACCGATCGGACCATTGCTGTACAACGCATCCCTGTACAGGTCACACGCATATGTCACCATGCTGGTCACTGGTGAACCTATGCCAGCCACATATACTTTCCAGGGACTCAGGGGCACACCTACTACACCACACCCAGTCCACACTGTATCTAAGGCATGTGTGGCAGCATGACCTTATCTGTGTATGGGGGTGTACATGTTGTTTTTGGCCTGGCACTTGGGGGCAGACACACCCAGGCTGTGCACATGTTAATGGGGACAGGGTCCTTTGTGTGTCGTGCACATGACCACTGGGATGTGCAACTGTTCATTTTTGGAGCATGTTGCATGGTCACATTTCCAGGTTGTGTATATGTATGACATGTCACATACCCCAAGGCTCATGTGGGAAAGCATGTACGTCACAGGGTGGCCTATTGCCACAATAGTCATGTCCCTCCGCAGTCTGTGTGCATGTTGTGTTTCACATGTCTGACTCCATGTGCACAATGGGAGACAGTCTCCACATCCATGTTGTTTCTGCATGGACTATGATGTTTTGTGTGTGTGTCACAGACGTTCATGTCTGTCCTGCAGAGGCTACAGGTGGCACTACCTGTGGGAGTCATGTTTGTTTTTCTGACGTGTACATGATACGCCATGTCATGCCAGTGTCCATGTGGCAAGACAGTGTCACTGGGAATCTACCTGTCAATGAGTTGTGATGTCTGTGGCGCATCTGTCCACACGTCACTGTGGTATGTGTGTGGAATGTGAGAGCAGTAAATGGGTAATGTGACACAGCCAAATGGTTTCACATTGCACACCCTGGGACCTGTTGTCCACACATGTTGAACAGAGATGTTACATGATGTCCATGTGGGTGCCATATATGTCCAAACAGAACGAGACACACATCAAGTACTAGTGTTTGCTGATGATGTATCATGTGAACTACAGTATGGTGAATGGCACATATGTGGGGTGACTGACAATCTTGCCTTCTTCACCTCTGCACTGCAGGGCTCCTGCTGTCCATAGACCATTCCCTGACCTGGCAACGATGGTGGAACGTGACAGCATCCGACGGTACCGCTTCACCAGGCAGCTGATTGAGGATTTGGCAGTGCGGTTGGACCCACATTTGCAGCCTGGCCGGCCGTATCCTACAGCGCTGACCCCCAAGGTGAAGGTGATGGCAGCCCTACACTTCTTTGTCACCGGTACCTTTCAACACACTGTGGCATCTACTGGTGGTATGTCACAGACTATGTTCAGCCGTGTGCTACGCAATGTTTTGGTGGCAATGTTGAGATGCCTTAACCAGTACATCTATTTACCACAACGTCACCGACTCACTGACGTCAAGAGTGACTTCTATGCCCTGGGGAGGAAGCCACATGTCATTGGCTCCATTGATGGGACACATGTGGCTTTGGTACCACCACAGGCACATGAGCAGGCATACAGGAACAGGAAACATTACCATTCTGTCAATGCTCTGGTGGTATGTCTTGCAAACATGACCATCACACATGTGTGTGCCCGTTTCCCCGGTTCGGCACATGATGCCTACGTGATGAGGAGTAGTCACATCCTGAGGATGATGTCACAGATGCCGAACCAGCGTGCTTGGCTTGTCGGTGTGTACTGACTTTGTACCATTGTGTGTGTTCTGCTATGTTGCTTTACGCACACTTTTCAATGTTGGCTAATGTGCAATTGTCTGTCTGTAAGTGACTCGGGATACCCCAACATGCCGTGGTTGCTGACACCCCTCAGGAACCCTGTGACACCAGCCCAGATGCGCTACAATGAGGCACATGGTCGGACCAGGAGAGTGATAGAGTGGACCTTTGGTCTCCTGAAGAGCCGCTTCCCTGCCTGGACAAGACAGGAGGGTCCCTCCCATATGCCCCAGCAAAGGTGTGCAAGATTATCATCGTCTGCTGCATGCTCCACAACCTGGCAGTGCGGAAGGAGTTGCCTCTCATCCTGGATGACGATGACCAACATCCGCCACCTGTGGAGGATCCAGGCCTGGGCCACGATGCCAGTGATGATGATGATGATGATGGTGATGTCCGCACACAGCTCATCACCAACTTCTTCAGCTGAATGTGAGTATCCAGAGTGTTGTACTATCAATGAATTTGATTTGCATGATATGTGTGTGTGGTGCTCTGGTGCTGTTTGAGTGTGGCCATGTGCAACTTGACTGGATGCATGCAGAGATGTGTCCTTGCAGGTGGTCTGTACTTGCCAACAGTGTAGACATGCTAACTTGCTTTTGTGTATTTAACTTGTGACAGGTATTAGACATGAGTATTGCCATTCTGTGCTGTTCTTCAGTGCTTTTGACTGTGTGTCATGTCTGTCCTTCACAGGGTGCTGCTGGAGTTGTTAGAACAACTTGGATTCCCCGAATCAATGATTCAACTTCCAAGATGGCAGCAGTTGTTTCCCTACAGGTGATGTGCCACACACCCCTGGACTTTCTATCTTCTGCATTGTTTGACTTTGTGGCCACAGCCAGGTGGGATTAGCTTGCATTTGTAGTGGAAACAACATGTAGCAAATGTGTAATAAACCTGTTCTTCATTTTGGGGTGTGCGTTGTCTGTAGTCACACATCTGAGTGACATTTGCTTACTGCACCTGTAGTGTAGTTGACACAGACTGTGAATATGTGTGGTGTCTGTGCATTGCACTGTATTTCCAGGCAACATCAGTGTAGGGGATGAGTCATATGGCCCTGGTGTGTATGTTTTGTGTGGCCCTAGTGGTGTGTCTCCCTCATATGTGTCACGTCGCCATGACTGCCATGACGGTGTTGGACTTGCTGTAGCAGTCAGCATGCACAGTGTCATTTTTCGGATCACCATCTCCATGACAGAGACCACGTTGGAATCACAACAGAGGCAGATATGGTGTTTTGGTGAGTTTATTTACAAAAGGTGTGGGGATGGTGCACAGGATGGTGGGTGCTGTACATAGAATTAGGAATCCAAAGTTCCATTGTGAATTGGAAGTCCTGGTAGATGAAATGTCCAGGGTATAGTCCACAGACATCTGATGAATTTGTACAACTAGAGCTCCACATGTCATGTGGGCGAGTTGGGTTGCCATCGACAGGGAGTGCAGTTTGCACACAGAGGAAAAGTTCCAGAACATGTGTTGGCTTCCTGGGGGATGTAGCTGGCCATCCGCCTCTCAGTTTGGCCTCCTCGGACGGCCCCTCTTCTTGCGGGTGGGACCCTCAGGTGCAGGCTGCCGCGGTGCAGGGTACTCTCCGCCAGAGTCCTCATCCCTCCCTGTGGCAGTTGCGGATGTAGTGGCAACAGATGTTGTGGGCACACAGGGAGGTGAGGCCATGTTGGTGCTGATCTGGCGGAGGCATGTCAGTATGTCCCTGTGCACCGCTGTGAGTTCTTGCAATGTGTCCCACTTGGACTCCATGCGAGACATGTGTGTCTCGACATGGGACATGTGGGAGTCCAAGCGGGCATGATGGGCAGCCTGCTGCTGTTGTATGTCCTTGAGGATCCCCACTACCTGGGTGACCTCTCCGGTGCTGGTCTGGTACGCATCTGCAATGCGTGCCAGTTGTGGGTCATCACGCAGTCCAGACCCCTCTGCAAAGAGCGACTTGTGTCTACCACCCCTCCCACCACCCCTGGCAACACGTGCAGGGCCTGCGGTGCCACGCACAGGTGAACGTGTGCCCACTTGGGTGTTGTTAGTGGGCTTGATGGCAGCGGCTCCAGTTTGGTCCTGGGTCCCTGCGCTGTTGTCACCTGTGGTCCTTGGTGTGTCCGTGTTGGCAGGGGTGGCCTGTGTGTTGGCAGTTGTTGGAGGGGTGGGTGCAGGGGGTGCAGATGGTGGTCCTGCTGGTGCTGCATGATGACTGACACCGGAGGGTCCAGCTTGTTGTTCGCCATCCGAGGAGTGCAGAGGCTGATCCACACCAGTGAGCTCTGTGTCCCCAGGAGCCTGGGACAGGGACTCCTCCTCATCTGCTGCTGAGCCCCCATCATCACCTGTTTTGGGGAGAGACACAGATTGTATGGTATGTTTCTACAGGCATCAATTGTTAAAACACCTGACTGTTGTGCCTGTACCTCTGGATGCGGCCCTGGACATTGCATTCTACTCAGTTATGACAGTCAGAGAGTGATATTGGTGTAGCACATTGTCCTGCCAACCTGTGGCATGTCAATGTGAATGTTGAGGTGTGTGCCTGACCATCATTGGTGGTATTTGGTTGCCATCCGTGCCGACTTCTCCCCCCAGCCCAATTATCCCACCATGGAACATGCTTCCATTGCGAGGAGTGCAAGTTGTCTTTCAGGATGTCAGTCAGTGGTGTCCTGCTGTTGGTTGTTGCACAGTTGCCTGCAGGGCCTTGTGCTCCCCACAACAGTACCCAGTGTCAGCCATCTTGTGAGTCCTTGTCCACTCCCTGTGATGTGAGCATGGTTCAGGGTGGTGTTGATGGGCCAATTGTGAGGCTGAGCAATATCTGTGACTACCACTCCCATCATGCTATTGCCTCCACCCCCTTCCCAGCATGCCCATCCTTCCTTCCTTTGGACTCTGCTTCCCTGTGGGGTGGGGTGCCTGTGCTGACAGGTTGGCTGAGAGTGTTCTCCTTGCAGTTGTTTGGCTACCAGTCCCAAGAGTGTCCCTGTGCTTCCCACAGTATGAGCCCGACTGGTTGGTCTTTGTGGGATCTTGAGTTAGAATGTGAGGCATTGCATTCTCCCCGGTGGGATCTGTGGAGTTAGTGTTGAGGGTATGTGTGAGGGGAGGTGCTTGTAACTATGGTCAGTGCTGTGAGTCCTCCTTCCCACCCAGCCAGATATCCCACCATGGAACGTGCTTCCATTGCAGGGAGTGCAAGTTGTCTTTCAGGATGTCAGTCAGTGGTGTCCTGCTGTTGGTTGTTGCACAGTTGCCTGCAGGGCCTTGTGCTCCCCACAGCAGTACCCAGTGTCAGCTATCTTGTGAGTCCTTTTCCACTCCCTGTGATGTGAGCATGGTTCAGGATGGTGTTGATGGGCCAATTGTGAGGCTGAGCAATATCTGTGACTTCCACTCCCATCATGTTATTGCCTCCACCCCCTTCCCAGCATGCCCATCCTTACTTCCTTTGGACTCTGCTTCCCTGTGGGGTGGGGTGCCTGTGCTGACAGGTTGGCTGAGAGTGTTCTCCTTGCAGTTGTTTGGCTACCAGTCCCAAGAGTGTCCCTGTGCTTCCCACAGTATGAGCCCGGCTGGTTGGTCTTTGTGGGATCTTGAGTTAGAATGTGAGGCATTGCATTCTCCCCGGTGGGTTCTGTGGAGTTAGTGTTGAGGGTGTGTGTGAGGGGAGGTGCTTGTAACTATGGTCAGTGCTGTGAGTCCTCCTTCCCACCCAGCCAGATATCCCACCATGGAACGTGCTTCCATTGCAGGGAGTGCAAGTTGTCTTTCAGGATGTCAGTCAGTGGTGTCCTGCTGTTGGTTGTTGCACAGTTGCCTGCAGGGCCTTGTGCTCCCACAGCAGTACCCAGTGTCAGCTATCTTGTGAGTCCTTTTCCACTCCCTGTGATGTGAGCATGGTTCAGGGTGGTGTTGATGGGCCAATTGTGAGGCTGAGCAATATCTGTGACTACCACTCCCATCATGCTATTGCCTCCACCCCCCTTCCCAGCATGCCCATCCTTCCTTCCTTTGGACTCTGCTTCCCTGTGGAGTGGGGTGCCTGTGCTGACAGGTTGGCTGAGAGTGTTCTCCTTGCGGTTGTTTGGCTACCAGTCCCAAGAGTGTCCCTGTGCTTCCCACAGTATGAGCCCGGCTGGTTGGTCTTTGTGGGATCTTGAGTTAGAATGTGAGGCATTGCATTCTCCCCGGTGGGTTCTGTGGAGTTAGTGTTGAGGGTGTGTGTGAGGGGAGGTGCTTGTAACTATGGTCAGTGCTGTGAGTCCTCCTTCCCACCCAGCCAGATATCCCACCATGGAACGTGCTTCCATTGCAGGGAGTGCAAGTTGTCTTTCAGGATGTCAGTCAGTGGTGTCCTGCTGTTGGTTGTTTCACAGTTGCCTGCAGGGCCTTGTGCTCCCCACAGCAGTACCCAGTGTCAGCCATCTTGTGAGTCCTTTTCCACTCCCTGTGATGTGAGCATGGTTCAGGGTGGTGTTGATGGGCCAATTGTGAGGCTGAACAATATCTATGACTCCAACTCCCATGATGCTATTGGCTACACTGACTTGACCAGCATACACATAATTCCTTCCTTTCAGTGATCTTCCCTGTGAGGTGGTGTTCTAGTGGTGTCAAAATATCTGAGAGTGTTTGTTGGGTCTATTTGTGCCACTGCCTTGCTGTATTTGTTGTTAGGTTTGTAGATGTCATGACACAGTTCGATGTCACTATGAGATGGCAGGTATTGTGTTTGTGTGACTGGCATTCACATCTTGGGATGAATATGTTTTGTTTGCTGTGTATTTGGTAAGGGTGCATGGTTTGCCTATCCCTTTGAGGGTGCTGTGTGTGTATTGTCACACCATATTGTGTATATAAGTTGTGTACTCACCAGGCTCTGGGATGTCTGTTAGTCCGTATACGCTCACTGGTGGTAGGAAGGCCCGCACCTTCTCCTCCCAGGGCCTGAGGTATACTGGTTTTGCAGGAGGGCCACTGCCGGTGCGGTGGCTGAGGAGGTAGTCCTTTTTCAGTAGCTCCCGGACCCTCCTGCGCACATCATACCACCTGTTCTGGATGTCTTCCTTTGTGCGCAAACATGGTGATTGTGCGTTCACCCTGTCGACAATCCTCGCCCACATCTTGGTTTTCTGCGACATGGGGGTCTGTTGTACCAATGTACCAAACAACTGTGGCTCTACCCTGAGTATCTCGTCTACCAGGACTTCCAATTCACAATCTAGGAACTTGTGGTTCTTCTTTGGGGGCATGGTGATGGGTGGTGGTGGTGATTGATGTGTGTGTGTGTGTGTGTGCGCAAGTGGGGGTGTGTGAGTGTAGGTTTAGCTGGGTGTGTGTGAGGGTGCTATTTGTAAGTGTGGTAATGGTGTGTGGCTTGTGTGATGTATGAGCTGTGAGTGTGTCTGTGGTTGCTGTGTGATGGTGTTGTTTGCTGGCAGGTCTGTGGAATTTGTAAAGGATCATGGTAGGGATTTGTGGCCTTTATGTAGGTGGGTTTGGGGGTGTGTCCTTGTTCCATTTTTTCCCCACCCCCAGTATTTATTGGCTTTGTGGTAGCTTGTTTGGCCTTTTTTTTTTTTTTGACTTTTTGCCCTTGGTGCTTTTGGTGCATGTAGGAGTCGTTCTTGTGTCCGAGTCGGACGCTGCTGTTGTCTGGTGCGATGTTGTCCGACTCGTTCCCGCTGTGTTTCAGGTTGGTTTCATATGCGGAGTACGAGTCGGTCGCGGAGTATTGGGTTGATTCGGCTGGGTTTTGTATGCGTGTCGGTCGTCCGGCTTGTGCTCCGTGCGAGTCGGTCGTGTTTCGCACGCACGGCATCGTACTACGCGGGTCGGAGTTCGCGGGTACATTTCGTTCGGTTTCTATCCGGGTGCGTGTCGGTCGGTTCGTTTCGACTGGTTTTCCGGCCGAATGGCTTGTTTCCGTCCGGCTCGGTCGTTCGTTTTGTATTCCGTCCGAGTCGGTCGAGTTTCACATGCATTTCATCGTACTACCCGGGTCGGACGGCGCCGGTTCGTGTCGGTCGGAATAAATTCCCGCACCGAGTCGGTCGGTACGTTTTCCGGCCCGAATCGGAATCGACTCCTTAGTGTCCAGCATCTTCCCTGAGTTAATACTGACTGGAGTGGGAATAGTAATTTTATATGTTTAGTGTCCAGCATCTTCCCTGACTTAATACTGAATGGAGTGGGAATAGTAATTTTTAGGTGTTTAATGTCCAGCACCTTCCCAGACTTAATACTGACTGGAGTGGGAATAGTAATTTATATATGTTTAATGTCCAGCACCTTCCCTGACTTAGGGGCCGATTCCGATCTCGGCCGGTAGGGCTCCGAATCGGATTCGGATTTACCGGATCCGATTCAGAGCCCTGTTTCCCGACCGAATCGTACGCGGGTCCGGCCGAGCGAGTACGATGCAAGCGCCCGCGAAATCGCCGACCGACTCGTGCGCGGCTTCAACACGCTCCAACCGACTCGCACGGACACGACTCGCACCGCGCTATGGAGACGTTTCCCGGCCGGGTACGTACGATGCGCGCCGCGAGCAGTCCGACCGACTCGCGCCGTCCGGCTCGAAAGAGCTGTCGGAGCCGTACTTTGGGGGTCCGCGTAGCCACGCGAGTCGCACACAGGGGGGACCCATGGGTCCCCCCTACCTGTGCATGTACGCCGCAATGCGCATGGACGCGTACCCGCTGTAGGGGGTGCCCTCGTTCGCCTCGCACCCATTGAGTCAATGGGAGCCCGCGTACGCGTTGTACGACCGGCTCCCATTGACTTCAATGGGAGTCCGACCGAATCGAGTCCGATAGCATGCGAATGCATCGTACTCGTCCGGTCGGACTGCTGGGGTCCGATTCGGTCGGAAATCTCTCCGGGTCCGGCTCGGTCGGAGAGATTTCCGGCCCGAATCGGAATCGGCCCCTTAATTTTGACTGGAGTGGGAATAGTAATTTTATATGTTTAGTGTCCAGCATCTTCCCTGACTTAATATTGACTGGAGTGGGAATAGTAATTTTATATGTTTAGTGTCCAGCATCTTCCCTGACTTAATACTGACTGGAGTGGGAAAAGTAATTTTTATGTGTTTAATGTCCAGCACCTTCCCAGACTTAATACTGACTGGAGTGGGAATAGTAATTTATATATGTTTAATGTCCAGCACCTTCCCTGAGTTAATATTTACTGGAGTGGGAAGAGTAATTTATATATGTTTAATGTCCAGCACCTTCCCTGAGTTAATACTGACTGAAGTGGGAATAGTAATTTATATATGTTTAATGTCCAGCACCTTCCCTGACTTAATTTTGACTGGAGTGGGAATAGTAATTTTATATGTTTAGTGTCCAGCATCTTTCCTGACTTAATACTGACTGGAGTGGGAATAGTAATTTTATATGTTCAGTGTCCAGCATCTTCCCTGACTTAATACTGACTGTAGTGGGAATAGTAATTTTATATGTTTAGTGTCCAGCATCTTCCCTGACTTAATACTGACTGGAGTGGGAATAGTAATTATTATGTGTTTAATGTCCAGCACCTTCTGAGACTTAATACTGACTGGAGTGGGAATAGTAATTTATATATGTTTAATGTCCAGCACCTTCCCTGAGTTAATATTTACTGGAGTGGGAATAGTCATTTATATATGTTTAATGTACAGCATTTTCCTTGAGTTAATACTGACTGGAGTGGGAATAGTAGTTTATATATGTTTAATGTGTACCACCTTTTATGATTTAATATTCATTGTAGTGAGAATAGTAATTGTTGTATGTTTAGTGTCCAGCACCTTCCCTGAATTACTACTTAGTGGAGTGGGAATAGTAATTTAAATTTGTTTAATGTAAAGCAGTTTTTATTATTTAATGCATACTGGATTGGGAATAGTAAATTATATATGGTTAATGTTTAGCATTTTTATTACTTAATTCTAAGTGTAGTGGGAAGAGTAAATTATATATTGTTTATGTTTACCACCTTCAATGAATATTGTTTAAATGTATTGGGAATAGTTAGTGATGTTTGTTTATGTACAAATATATTTTTAGAATTATTTATAATTTATATAAAATATTTATATAACAAAAATGTTATTTGCTGTGTATTTTTTTTTTATGTAAAGAGTTGTAGGAAAATTACTGTATGTGTTTTTATATGTGAAGAAATATAAATGTGTTTTATTATGTGCAGTGATAATGAATTTTTATTGTGTAAGTGATGTATAGTTTATAATTTACTAGTAAAAAAACCAATATGATTATTTATTGTTAATTAAAATGGTACATTTATCAAATTAATATATTTAAGTAAAATATTTAATAATAAGATATACATATAAAAATAAATTAGACATTTTTTATTTTCAAACAACTTTTATTTTTGCATAAGTAGATAGAAAGAGATAAAAAAAAATATTTTATTTATACAATGGAATAGAAATTATTAAAAATACACAAAATATGTCAATTTTTATTTAAGGAACATAAATTATTTTACATACATTTATTAGTTAATTGAATTTTTAAGGAAAAAAAATGTTATGTTATTATTTTACAAGAGTTGTAACATTGTAATATATGTATACAAATTATATAACCATTTTTGGCATATATATACAGAAAGTAAAGCATTGTATGTTTATTTATTATTTAATATTGTAACATTATAATGTTGTAGTGAATATTGTTTATCATTTACAAATAATTAGCACTTTATTACATGTAAATACATTTTTAATTAATATTATTAGTATATAAAATATTAATAATATTAATTATTACATTGATGTATTGTATGAATTTTTTTTTTAAACAGGTAAGTTTTATTTAACAATTTTACATAATTAATATGTATTTTTTATAATTAATATCATTATAAAAAAACATATTCAATTATAATAATAATAAATATATTTTTATATTAATTATTATTATAACTTTACAAAGTATAATACAATATATAATAATTTTTAAATATACAGAAAATTGTGTACAACAGAAGAAAAATATATGTGAAATTTATACTTTGCTATAATGCTTTTTTTAACATTATTCCTTTTTAAACATTTATTTAAGCAGCCATTTTTAGTTTACAGGGACTATTTTGTAACCGCGTACTGTTATTTTTGGTCATTGAGGATTGGAGAAGCTCGCGGTTGGAAGCTGCGTCGCGTCGAGCAAGGTAAGGGAAATTTTACTTATTTTTCTAACTTAGGGGCTCATTACGATGGCGGGCGGAAGCACCACCGCCGTGCTGGCGGATGCAAAAAGCACCAGTTACCGCCGGCACGCAGCAGTCCACACGCCCGTCCAATTACGATGCGAAAAGTAGGCCAAACACCGCCGGCAAGCCAGCAACACCGTCCGCCATCAAAGTGCGCCCGTACACGTAGCGGCGCAGCTCAACTGACACACACCGTCCGACGAAACACGTCCCGCCCGGCGCATAAATTACGATGCCGCAAACAAACGGCTCCCACGGCCAAGAGATACTGTACGACAAACCGAAGCGGTAACACGGATGCCGAGCACGGACAACGAAGAAGCGGCTCCCCGAGCATGAATCCAGCACTGCAGGCCCTCCCCATGCTCCTGCTGATGCACCACCAAGGACGCAACGTACCGCGGAGACGCAGGTAGGCACACACACAACAAGTGCACGCAAACAGCGCACACAGTGCAAGGGCGGAAAAGCGGACAACCCCCACCAGCGCGTGTACACAACACATCCACCATTGCATCCACATATGACACACAGGCCAAATCGTAACATCGCGGAACACATGTGTACACACCACCTGGGACTAGAAACCAACCACCCCGTCACGGCCCCAAAGCGCCGATGACGCCGCCACACATGCGTACAACGCAGAGGCCAACCGCAGCGCCATGCATGCGTCGCACACAGACACAGGGACACAACCAAGCAGCACACACATCAGCCCCACCCCGAACGCACATGACACGTGACAGGCCTGCCACAGACATGTCCCCAACGCCCAATTCACGGACAACACCCAACGCCACACAACCGACGCACACATGTCAGTGAAGACACGCAACAGCAGGACACACCCCAGTGTAACAAACATGGCGAAGCACACAGCGGCGTCAACACCAACTAGGAGAAGCAGGGCCCCCTTCGGGAAGAGGAACGCCAGTACCACACTGAAACACCCATACCACCCTGCACATATGAACAAGACATATAAAACGGAACACCAAAGAGCCCGGGGACCGACAACAGGTGGCCCAAGAATAACATTCACACACAAGGCCCAACGCAGAGCGGAAAGGCAGCCTGCCGCCCACACAAGGGAGAGCAGACAGCACTGAATGACCTTCCATTCCAACTCCGAAACCACAGCCCTACGACAGAAGCCGGTGAATACAGCCATTGTCCAAGAATAGACCAACACAGGCATGCCGAGGAGACCGACCACAGGGCAGATAGCGCATATCACAGAAGCACACAACGGACGGGGAAGAAAGAAGAAAACACTCCCCCATGTCGGCCACATGCAAGTTAATTGGAAGGAGTCACACATCACTGACCTTGAACTGTCTGAGAAGCATGTGGGAAGAGGGCCCGTGTCCTCCAAACAAGCAAACAGAACACAAGTCCTGTCTCCCTACGACTACACAGAGCTCACAGCAACCTCGGAGCATGCACATTGCAGACTGCACACATAGCCGGAGCACGCCACCACAACGCACCGCTGGGAAATGGCAACCGCAACACACCTACCCAACTACGCCGAACAGCTCAAGCTGTACAAAACCAACCTGTTCCATACATTGGGATGCGATCTCCTGTCCCTGCTGAACGTAAGTTACCGACTGACTTACCGCATCACATTGTTCAGCTGCGTCATGCCCGTCTTCTACTGTCGGAGGTGTCCCTACCAGCATCCCGTCGAGATATGCCTCTCCAACCCGGCATGTCTGAAGGCGGACCTGCTACCACTACTCCTCCCTCTGGACGCACACGACAGGGCCTGCTCTGCCTATGGGGGCATGGCGTATGTGGCCAACATCGCACCCGCACTGAAATGGGACCACTGTGCCTCCACACGACGGATCATCGAGAACAGCTACATCGAATGTCACCCAGCATGCCCCATCATGGTCCTCCAAGGGACAACTTACGAACAACACCTTGACAGCCACCATCCGCTACATTGGCTGGCAAACATGTACACCAGCAATGACATGGAAGCCCTGCTGGGCGGCATCGCATACCTGACAACCTGTCAATTCGTCGGACCACAACGCAGGTTCCCCGAGTGACCTATGATGTCCAACCCCGCACCCATGCTTAGCTTCCGCACGGACTGGCCAGTCACCACCACAACAGCCATACCAAACGACCGGCAACTGTAACCACACCATCAACGACATCGCCATGACATCGGATATGACCGGGACATGCACACTGTTCCCCATCACATCCAGGAACACCGCATGCATCGTGGGAGGCAGTGGCATGGGCTCTGTGTATCGCACCCACATGGACGGAACTGCACGAACAACCAGGACACGACATGGATCCAGCGCCCATGGACACACACACCGCTCAGTGGACATGAATAGGTCGCCTGGAGTCTGTGGGTGCTGCACCCCTCCCACCCCCGCCCCGGGAATCCCATACCAGGACCTTTGCATGGACGACAAGTGCATACAACAACAACACGACCCCAGTGACTGTGACATGTCCAGTAACCACCACAGTGCAACAACAAGTGGCACGCCGCTGCATGCACGCAAGCACATGCCCTGATGTCATCTCACATGCACGCGTGCATGAGGAACAACCGCAGCAAACCTGTCACATGGAACTGAGATGGACTGTGCCCATGATGCCAAGCGGTCTGGTAGGCTACATGTATACCGTCTGTGTCAAAGTCCGCAGCTCCGCAGCTATACGTAAATGTACATTAGCACAGCCTTGGCCAAGCAGATGTCACTCTGAAGCCCACATCCCACATGCAACAGCCAATCACATGTAACCCCACACCCTATCCCATTTGCAATCATGCTCAGTATATCCTCAACATGTATTCCGCTGCCAGTAGTGTCCACTATACTGCATCACAGAGGACAGAAGACTCAATATAATGTTTGAAACCAAAACTGTCTCCGCTGACTCATTTCACAAGTACGAATGAGAGAGGATGAGAGTATGTGAAGTACACGGCAGTCGTGACATGACCATGTAGTCCACTGGTATTGGATGTCAACGCAAATGAGTAGCACTACTGTGGAAGACACACATGTGTCGTGTGAAGTCGTATGGACGCAGTGCTCAGGTGGGTGGGTGCGACGGGTAGATGCGCACATGCCAAGTTGGAGCACGCCGTGTTGGGAGGGGTCATGAACAGTACACCACCGCTTCCCTGGGCATTGTGAGAGGACACCTGTCGGGGGGAGTGAACACGTGTGTGCACAGCAGCCGGGCACACGTACAAAGCGGTACCAGGCGCACCTCAGCCCACCCTCTGTGGACAAGCTGGATCCTGTTGTGCGCCCGCCATGCCCCTTGACAAGGCACACACAGCCCCAGTCGACCAGGTGTAACCCCAACATTGTCAATCCGCACAGGCGATACAGGGCACGGGATGGCAGTGGAGCATGGTGTGTGAGAGGTCTCCTCGCGCTCCTCCTGGTCATATCACGCAGGCAATAGAACCTCAACGTCTAGCATGGCACAAGTCAGATGGAAGTGTAGGGGGACGCACCACAGCACGAGCAGCACTGACGTCACGGGAGGTGGCTCGCACCATCCCATCCATTGCCCATCATACCAACCACGCCACATGCCATTGCGACTAAGTGCAAGCGCGTGCGCCACCACCCCCGAGCCCTCCCCAGAGAGGCCAAAGAGTGAATGTGTGGGCCATCAGCCACAGACGGACGCGGCCTGGCCGCAAGGGCAGCCACAGCCACTGGGTGTCGCAGGTGGCGGATCCGGAAGGCGAAGACTGTGATGCATAGTCCATGCAGGCCGGGTCTCCATTTGGGGCACCACGCAGGTGGACGGCGTCCCGCAACACATCATACCCTGAGACAGCCCACTCGTGCAACTGGACCCACACATACACTCCTTGCCCTCTCTGGTGCGAGCTTGGGGCTGCCTGTGCAAGCGCTAGCCTCGCAGGTGAGCATGCATATTGGGGGAGCGAGGGGAGGACATGAGGGCTGGGGCGAAGATGACTGTATCACTGTCAGTTAGTACAAGGGATGACCCAGATGTGGAAAGGAAGAGACGTGTCCCGTGTGTACTGCAACTAGTCGCCAATCCAACTACCCCCCATGTCCGGAATGTAAGCCCGCACCTAGGCCCGCCCATCCGCCACATCGAACATACCACCAGCACGACAACCTTCCCATTCGAAACACTGACTGGGGGTGGCGACCAGTGTACAATCATGTGTAGCCTACCCACGCGTACATGTGGGCCCTCCATGATCCATGTCACCTGCGGCAAAGTCATGACATGCGCAATGAGGGAAGTGAGGAGAGCTGTCCGCCCCACGCGCAGAAGGTGCATCAGCTCCACAGACCCAGCAGCGAGTCCAGCAGGGGTCACATGTGCAGGGGCAGCTGTGCCTGGTGTGAAGGCACATGCATATAGACAGCACATCGACCAATGTGTAGTCTGCCCACATCTACAGTCCATCATCATGCGGACATAGGAATTGAACACAGGGCAACACATCTTAGTTGGTGCACCCACCGTGACCAACAATGCGCAATCATCGACGTACCCGCCCTGTGCATGGTCCCCCACCCAACGGAGGCACATCCAGTGCCACCATCCCACACACACAAGCCTTCCACGGAACATGCTGTGTCCAATGGTCAGTACAGAGTCAGCGCCCATCTGGTGGATCCTGAACAGGAGACACATGCACACACATGCCAGCTCCCACTATGTACGTCTGCCACCTGGCACGTGCAATGTAACCTCTCACCTGTGACGTGTGACTGCAAGCACACAGCCGTCTTGGCATGGGGCTGTCAATGTGGACACCTGTCAATGTTTCGGGAGGTGTGATCCGTACAGTGCTGTACATAGGGTGCAGTGCTGACACCTACTACTGTCTCATATCCCCTCGTGCCACAGGTCCCACTTGTTTTGGCCGCTCAGCCTGTGCCCACATCGTCGTCGTCGTGTGCCATACTCATCCAGCCGCGGAAGCAGTTCCATGCTCAGCAGACATTCATGTTGGCGTGGCGTCGCCGCTTGACGGATATGCAGTCAGTCCCCATCAGCACGCCCCGCAAGTCATTTGGGCCTAGATCCCCATGTGCATGCACATGGCAGTGGTATGTCTCACTTGCCATTGCCATTGTTGGGAGACCTGTGTAAGTGTATTGTGGCCGTGCCGTCCCAGCTTGACAGCTGGGCTGTGGCTCATGTGCTTGCTCAGTCATGTCAGTGATGTGTATGCGAAATTGCTATGTGTCGTGTTGCTTTGACATGTGTCCTCTGCCATTGTCCCTAGGCGGAGACCGAACATTGACCGCCCATACCAATTGCTGGCGGACATGGACGATACAGAGGTTATTAGGAAGTTTCGGCTGGACAGGCCAACCCTGCATCGACTGTGTGCCATGTTAGAACCCCATCTCCGTCCCCGCAGGGTGTATCCGACTGCTGTCACCCCCACGGCTAAGGTGATGGCCGCCATGCATTTCTTCGCCACTGGGTCATTCCAGCACACAGTGGGCATTGGAGGAGGGATGTCCCAGCCCATGTTCAGCAAGGTGCTGAGGGATGTACTGGCAGCCATGATGCTGTACCGAAACAGGTACATCCGCTTCCCCAGGGCTCGTGAATTGGCGGCAGTGAAGGGTGCATTCTATGCCCTTGGCAGAATCCCACACGTCGTTGGAGCCATTGACTGCACACATGTCGGCCTTGTTCCACCACAGGCCACTGAGCACCTGTACCGCAACAGGAAGCACACGCACTCCCTGAATGTGCAAGTGGTGTGCCTTGCGGACATGGTGATCACCCACGTGTGTGCAAAGTTCCCAGGCTCGGCCCATGACGCACACATAATGCGCAACAGCATCTTGCCACGACTGATGTCCAATATGCAACAGGATCGTGCCTGTATTGTCGGTGAGTATGTGGAGTGGTGTAGCGTGCTGGTTGTGCGATGCTGTCCCCTGTCCAGTTGGAATTGCAACGGTTCTCTGTGTCCCTCACACCCAGGTGACTCTGCGTACCCGAATGGGGCATGGCTGCTCAGTCCATTGAGGAATCCTCGCACCCCAGCAGACGATCGCTACAATGAGGCACATGGGAGGACCAGACGTGTGGTCGAGCGTACCTTTGGCCTCCTCAAGTCCAGGTTCAGGTGCCTGGACCGCACCGAGGAGTGCGCTGGCGTACTCCCCACAGAAGGTGTGCCAGATAGTGGTGGCGTGCTGCATGCTGCACAATCTGGCCATTCGGAAGCAGATCCCCCTCATCGTGGATGACGGAGATCAACCAGGGCCCCAGCCCGCAGACCAGGACAGCTCGAGTGAGGAGGACAGCGGAGAGGAGGAAGCTGGTAATGTGCGGCAGCAGCTCATCGCCCGCTACTTCACTTGAAGGTGAGTGTCCATGTACGACGGCTGATGTGGCTGTATCTGTGCAGGTGTGTGTGTGCTGTGTCAGGGTGGCCATTTGTTCACTGCGTGCTGTGTGTCAACGCTCCATGGCCAGGGTAGTATGCCACTGTTGGTGGCTGTGGCATTGTGCCCTATTGCTCTGTGCGATGTGTGTACATTGCTTGTAGTTGTTGACATGTACTGTGTGATGGGTGTGTGACACACTCATTGAATGTGCTCCTGTTCTGTCTCCCACCCCTAGGTCCCTACAGGCCCTCCGGATTCAATTGCCATGCCACGCATCAGGTGCCTTTCCGCCCAAGGTGGCCGTTGTATTCCGTACAAATAAAACACAGGGCACAAACAGCAGTTAGTGAAAAAGGTGCATTTATTACAAACTGTGACATGTGATTGTGTGTAAGGTGATGACAAAAGTGGTGCGTGCAGTGACAATGAGCTGTCGGTCATGGCTGCGTGATGATCAGGGTGTACCCACTGGTTCTATGTCCATAGTCCAACACACACATGCCATCCAGATGGCTGTGTGGAGTGGGATCGTAGTCCAAGTCAATGCAGTGGCTGGTCAAGGAAGGCTGGCGGAAGGCTGGCTGGCTGCCTCACTTGCGTTTGGAGCGTGCGAAGTCCTCCCGGGAGATCTGTTTCCACTTCGGACGGCCCCTTCCACGTTTGCGAGGGGGTGCCTGCTTGCGACATGCTGGTGGTTGAGGTGTGCTCACTGGCTGTGGACGCAGGGGAACTGGACACTGCTGCTCCACCCTGCGCCCCGGCAGGTTGTGGCGGAGGGGGAGCTGCTGTCCCTGGCAGTGACCTCACCGCCACCACCAGCTGGCCCATGAGGTCCACGAGTTGGCCCATACGGGCGTCCATGGACCTCAGCACCCCCAGCACCTCACGCGTGTCTGAAGCAGACCGGACCCATTGTCCTTGGGCCTCTTCATAGGCCCCAAGGACTCTGGCCATTTGAGGCAGGGCATGGCTCCCAGGGGAGGCTGGCGTTTCCCTGACCCTGCTCCTCCTACCAGTCCTGCTGCCACCGGCCTGCCCACTAGCCACATTGCTCACCACGGTCCTCGCTGTGGCTCCCAGGGTGGATCCAGTCGGCCGGGCCACCACCTGCGCTGGGGCTGGTGCCAGCGATGACGTGGTGGTGGTGGCGGCGGTGGTGGTCGGTGCGGCGATGGTGGCGGTTGCGGCAGTGGTAGTGGCCACAATGACCGTGGGTGTGGCCGCAACGACAGTGGCAGCAGGGGGCTGGGAATGTTCAGCAGCCCTGGATGATGGGTTGGTGGGTAGGAGGGGTCCTGGGGAGCGGCTGGACCCTGCCACACCAGATGGGCCTGCTTGGTGGTCCGTGTCCGAAGAGGAGGACAGATCCTCCAGATCCGTGTGTCCTCGTTGGGGGCTTGTAGGCTGGCTGTGCTGGCTGCTGGCTCCATCCCCAGCATCCAGCAGTTCGTCACCTGTGGAGAGAATGAGATTTGTTATTGTGTTGCACCTGGCGAAGTATGTAGTTGTCGTCTGACATTAACAGTTCGTGCAATCTCGTACATGGGTTTCCCGGAGGCGTGTGTGTGGCTGTAGCATTTGTAGTTGTGTGTGCTTGGCAATGGGACTGTGTGCTGTGCACATGTGGCATGGGACGGATTGGCCATGCCGATGGGTGTGTTGCTGTGCCCCTACTTATTGTGACTCTGGTGTATGCGGGCTCCTGGCCCATCCTGGGTCTGGTTTGTACTTTGCTTTTGGTGTTCAGATGGGACGCTTAGGAACGCATATGGCAACATGGGGGCCATGCCCCAGAATCGCATTTGGGAGGGAATATGCTTTTGGGGTTCAAATGGAACGCTTAGGAACGCATATGGCAACATGGGGGCCATGCCCCAGATTCGCATTTGGGAGGGAATATGCTTTTGGGGTTCAAATGGAACGCTTAGGAACGCATATGGCAACATGGGGGCCATGCCCCAGAATCGCATTTGGGAGGGAATATGCTTTTGGGGTTCAAATGGAACGCTTAGGAACGCATATGGCAACATGGGGGCCATGCCCCAGAATCGCATTTGGGAGGGAATATGCTTTTGGGGTTCAAATGGAACGCTTAGGAACGCATATGGCAACATGGGGGCCATGCCCCAGATTCGCATTTGGGAGGGAATATGCTTTTGGGGTTCAAATGGAACGCTTAGGAACGCATATGGCAACATGGGGGCTATGCCCCAGAATCGCATTTGGGAGGGAATATGCTTTTGGGGTTCAAATGGAACGCTTAGGAACGCATATGGCAACATGGGGGCCATGCCCCAGATTCGCATTTGGGAGGGAATATGCTTTTGGGGTACATGCTGTGAGCCATGGGTGCCGAACGTGACATGTGTTGTGGCAGCATGACAGTGCATGGTTTGAGGTGTGTGCATGCTTGACATGGCCTGCATATTTGCTGTCTGTTGTGATTACTGGACATGGCATTGGACGCATCGTTATGAGTGAGTGATGGTTGTGTGCCAGCCAACGTATTGCAGTTGTCCCATCTCCTTGGTGTGCGTGCTGCCCTGTGCCATGTGCATCACTGCAGTGCTCGGGGGGTGTGGCCCATGTTGTGTGTTGTTGCTCACAGTGTGTCGTGCGCTTCATTGACTTCTGGCACATGGTTGGTCATGGGCATGTATCTTAGCGTGACTGCTGTATGTGTGGCAGCTGTGCGGATGACATGCCTTTCATGAGACTGGGGCTGACGGATGGGATGGATGGTATGTTGTATGTGCATGGTGTGTCTGTGTGTTTGATGGGTTCAGTGGTGTTCGTGTGCATTTATGTTGTTCCGCTCTGTTGCGTCTAGTGTTGTTTGTCTTACATAGGCGTAGTTGTGGGGTGTGTGGTTGACAGGCAGTAGGGGCTACATGGACAGGACTTCAATGGTGTTTCGGTTGTGTGTGATGAGTTGCACAGTGGCTGCCGTGTGGTACTATATTCAGTGTGGCTTGTGCATGCAGACGTGGCTCCTTGGGTGTTGCTATGTCTGTGATGGGTCATGTGGGGTGTGAGTCTGTTGTTCATGTCCGTGTGCACATTGTTCACTTGTTCGTGACGGTGGGCGGTGCTGCGTGTTCGTCTGCTACGTGACATGTCCCATGTGTTGGTCGTGTTATGGTCCTCATGCCTCCAGTAATCCAGCCCTGTCCAGTTTCCCACCTGCAAGTTGTTCGTGCGTGCACTGTACTGGATGCCACATGGCTCTAAGCGGGGGTGCTCCATGTTGCAGGTCTGTGGGGGTGGGGGGTGTTGTGGGTCGTGGGGGTGGCTGGACACCCACTGACACCGATTGCTGTGGACCGTGATGTCTGCCTTTCGGCTGTCGTTGTGCACTGCGGTGGCTGACACGTGGCTGTGGGGTGTGGGGGATGCTCCTCCTTGCTGTGCTGTGGGACTGGGGCCTGGTGTGTGTTGTACTTGGGCTGTCCACCCTCCCACCCACTGCACTTTGTGTTCCTGCCACTTACCTGTTACTTGTCGGTTAGTGCAGCTGTGGCGGACACATGGGTGTGGTGGGTGCTCGTTGTGGCGCTTCTGGCATATTTGGGGACCTGTTGGTGGTTACGTGGCTGGCTGAGTGTACACATGTCCCCACGTATGTTACAGTTGTTCGGTTTGGGCTGTGTGTGGTGGTGTCTGTTGCATGTGTGTGTGATGTGTTGTGTATTGTGTGCTGGACATGGGGGTGTTTGTCCCTGGGAGCTGTGGCATGGTGGTTGCGCATGTGAGTACATAGCGGTGTGCTGGTATACATTAGTTTGTACTTACCAGCCTCCACTTCCCCTGCTAATCCGGCGAGGATCTCCGGATGTATTACGACTCGCACCTTCTCCTCCCACGCTTTGAAGGTCTTAAAGAGCGCGGGATTCCCTCCGCCAGTGACGGCAGCCAGCTCTCTGTTTTTGCCCTCCTTCTTCTTGACCAGGCTCTTTACGTCATTCCAACGTTTGTTTATTTCACCTCTGTTCCTGGGCAGGGTCCCGACTGCATTGACCTGGTCTACGATCCGGTTCCACATTCTGTTTCTGGTGGCTAGTGGTTTGTGCTGGACCATGTTCCCATAGATTTGTGGGTACACCTTGATGATCTCGTCGACCATGACCGTCAGCTCAATGGGCGTGTACTTGGGCATTCTTTGTGGTGCCATGGTGTTTGTGGTGCTGGTGCGGTGTGTGTTGTGTAATGTGCAGGGGGTTTGTGGTGCCGGTGTTTGGTGGTGGTGGTGGTGGTGGTGGTGTTTGGTGGTGGTGGTGGTGGTGGTTGTGATGTGTGCGTTTCTGTGGTGTGCTGCTGTCCTTGCTGTGTCACTGTGTCCTCTCCTCTCTGGTTTGCAATGTAGCAAGGGGTTGTGGTCTGTGGGAGTGCTGCTTTTGTACTCACCTATGTGGGTGTGTCCTCATGCTCTGTTGTTTTCAGGTGTGTTGTGTCTGGGGTTCTGGCCTTTGTATTTTTTGTTTGTCCGGGGGGTGTTTTCGGGATGTGTACTGTGCTTGTGTATTTGTGCGTGCCTTGCTGTGTGGACTTGTTGGCCATGTTGTGTGCTATTGGTTTTGTGTGCGGATGGTTTCTGTGCAGGTACGTGGGCGCCATGGCTTCTGCCGTGTCGATTCTCATCGGCGTTGTTTGCGCTGGCGGGCGGTATATTTGTGGTTTTTCCGCGCTCATGTCGGTGCGATTGTAATTTCACGTGCGGTGTGTCGGCCGTGAGGGCGGGCGGTTTTGTGTTGTCGTGCGTGTTTCCGTCCGTGGCGGGCGGTTTGACTCCGATTCGGACGTTGGCGGGCGGTATTTTGTAAGATTTTTCCGCCGATGGCGGTTTTCGGTTTGTGTAATCGTAATGGCGTGGTCGGTGTTCAGGCGGTGTGTGCGGGCGGATTTTTGCCGCTTCCATGCCTGGCGGATTTTTTTACGCCGGGTATCGTAATGGGCCCCTTAATACTTATGTTTTAGTGTAGTTAGGACATATATATTGTATTTATAGTTAGGTTGTTGCGTTTTTGGTGTGCTGTACTTGTTAGTTATATTTTAGTGAGATGTCGTGAGTTACTGTTTGAGGCGTAGTGTAGACGGACGATAATATGAGTAAATATGTGTTGTTTTGTTGATATAAATTCATGTTATTGTATTTAATGAATGTATTTGGGTGTATTTGTCTGGGTGGGTACGCTTTCAATCTTTTTTGCAGCTTAATTTTAATCGACTTTATGTTGGAGACAGAGACGCGTTTTTTTTTTTAAAAGAACCGTGTATTCGTTTTTTAAACTAATATTATTATCACAGTTTTTTTTATTTTTCGGTATTTCCTGGAGCGATTTTTATATTTTTGTATCTTTTTCGGGTTTTTGAGGGTTTCAGTTATTTGGATTTCGCAAGGATGGATTTATATGGGACCTGTTGGATTTTTGCATTTTTTGGGGGCTTTTTTAAACTTTAAAATGGATTAACAAATAGATGCAAGGATTATTACTTTTTGGAATACATCTTCTACAGCTACATAAACCGTAAGTCTATTTTTTTTAATTAATTGGGTGGGAAATGTTGTTAAAATTAATAGTGTTTTATAGTATATTTTGATAAATATTATTTATTTGTAAATATATTTTTTTAATTTAAGAAAATATACATGACAAATAAGTAATATTTGTGAAAATATAATATTAATATATGGGTGTAAAGTGTTTGTTTTGTGAATGAAAAAATGTATAATAGCTGTGGAACTTTTGTTTATAAAATGCTTTTGGCTATTAGGTATAGGTAATCTAGGCCTCTTGTTGATGGGTATAGGGCAACCTGACTTTGCAGTAGCTCAAACATTTTTTTAGTTTGTTTAGTTAATTTGGGACATATTTGAGTTACAGATTGTTCCATCCGTAATTCTTGATAGCTTTGTTCTTTTTGTATAGATTGTAGAAGTTTTTGTAGGGTAGGCTTACCTCTGCTTGTTGTTGCTTGGAAGGCATTATGTCATCCTTCAACACTATTATTTGTTTTAGCTTCTTTGTTTAAGGTACTTAGGTACACGTTCCACCAAGGAATGTGGAATTTAGGTTGCCTTCTATGCCCTGATCTATGCAATCTTCCCACCCAGGTGTCCTCAAAGTAGTCTAGTAGTGGGCTTATTTTGTCTTCGTTCCTTTTGTAATAGGGGCTTTCTATTAGAATATTGTAGTGCTCTGCTACATCAGTTACAGGTACATATGCTAGTGCTATTAGCTTTTAAATTTGGTAGGCGAAAGTACTGTCTGTAGCATATTGTACACTTAGGGTTGATTTTTGTAGATGTCTCCAGAGACTCTGGTTAAAATGATAATAGCAACCCTGGATTGCTGTGTGTGGATAATTTTTCAGTATAGCATTTATCATGGCTATTTCAAAATCAATAATTATTTTTGAAGGAAAATAATTATTGCTTTCTTCTTTTATTTTAGTGAGTATATCTATGTAGGTAGTTTGCTGTTTATTTGGTAATAGGGCGTAGATGAATGGAATATTTGAATGTTGGTATAATCCATGCACTGTGTACAGCTGGTAAAATGGTTTTGGACAGACTTTGAAAGTTCCATCCATCATCCAGGTGTCACATTGCTGTAATTTAAGTAAATTGTTTGCAGTAGCAAACATAATTATTCTTTTATCTGGGCATTTGTTATCAAAAAATATAAATGGTTCTTTACTGTGAGTAATGCTTAATTCGGGTGGAATAACTACTTCTGCAAATGTTTTAGGGGCAGGTATAGTACTTGTAGTTGCTTTTTTTTGTCTGGCAATAGTTCTTTTTAAAGAAGCTATGGACGGTAATTGTCCTGATGCATGTTGAGGTACTTTTAATAGTTGCTCTTTTAGTATTTGGGTAGTTGGTTTGTCAGTACTAGTGCTTGCTTCTTTTATACTTTCAAGAGCATCTCTAACCTCAATCTCTGTTATGTTTGGGGGTGATTATGTTCTTTTACAGAAACAACAGTAGTTTCATGAGTAGTAGCTCTTCCATAGCATTTGTTAGAGTAGTATTTGCTACACTTCCAAAATACTTTAAGGCTAGTTTGTTTCTCCTGTGTATACACATACCCCATATAACATAATAGCATTTTATTTTTTTGTGACATTACAAAATCTGCACCTTCAGTCATGTTGTTTTGTTTTCTGCTAGGGAAAATTAAAAAAGAAAATATTTTAATATAATAAATACCACATGTTTATTAAATACAGTTACATTTCAGTGAATATACTTACAATGTTTAGTTTGATGTAAATAAAATTGTCCAGGAAATGATTTCAAGCTTTATTTTCTATTTTATTGATGTAATTTCTGTTGAGAAGAGAAAACAAACATATTAATAATTTGATTATATTGTTTGTAGATGATAGGGATTTTAGGGGAAAAGGGTTATTTGGGTGGGTATTTAACGTTGTTTAATAATTGAAAATTATATACTTACTTTTTAGTTGTATTTAGTTGGTTAGTGGTTGTAGAATTATTTTGGAAGCTTTTGCTATTGGCTGCAGAGGAGCTAGATAAAAAAGAAAATATATATTAGTGAATAACGTTTGAAAAATATTTTTAGGTAGGTTTGGCAAAAATAGAATATACTTACATTTATTGTTCTTTTATTGGTGAGGATTTTGAAAATAATTTTCTGGCTTTGTAGGATATCTGTAGAGGTGATATAAAAGTAAGGAATGAAAGAATAGTAAATTAGGTTTCAGAAATAATTATTGTTGAAGGGTAGTAGTATTGTTATATTTTAAATACAGTTTTACTTAGTGCAGTTTTAAAGATTTCTTTAGTAATGAAAGTTTTCTTTCAGGAAACAGTTGGGCAGAGTTTCACCTTCTTCTTTATTGTAGGTTAGAAGTGTAAAAGAGATGTATGTATTTGATGTTTATATAGTGTTTATTTAATTGGTTGCTTTATGTTATTGGTGTATTTTAAAATGTAAGGGGCCCATTACGATACCCGGCGTAAAAAAATCCGCCAGGCATGGAAGCGGCAAAAATCCGCCCGCACACACCGTCTGAACACCGACCACGCCATTACGATTACACAAACCGAAAACCGCCATCGGCGGAAAAAACACACAAAATACCGCCCGCCAACGTCCGAGTCGGAGTCAAACCGCCCGCCACGGACGGAAACACGCACGACAACACAAAACCGCCCGCCCTCACGGCCGACACACCGCACGTGAAATTACGATCGCACCGCCATGAGCGCGGAAAAACCACAAATATACCGCCCGCCAGCGCAAACAACGCCGATGAGAATCGACACGGCAGAAGCCATGGCGCCCACGTACCTGCACAGAAACCATCCGCTCACAAAACCAATAGCACACAACATGGCCAACAAGTCCACACAGCAAGGCACGCACAAATACACAAGCACAGTACACATCCCGAAAACACCCCCGGACAAACAAAAAATACAAAGGCCAGAACCCCAGACACAACACACCTGAAAACAACAGACCATGAGGACACACCCACATAGGTGAGTACAAAAGCAGCACTCCCACAGACCACAACCCCTTGCTACATTGCAAACCAGAGAGGAGAGGAGAGGACACAGTGACACAGCAAGGACAGCAGCACACCACAGAAACGCACACATCACTACCACCACCACCACCACCACCACCACCAAACACCGGCACCACAAACCCCCTGCACATTACACAACACACACCGCACCAGCACCACAAACACCATGGCACCACAAAGAATGCCCAAGTACACGCCCATTGAGCTGACGGTCATGGTCGACGAGATCATCAAGGTGTACCCACAAATCTATGGGAACATGGTCCAGCACACACCACTAGCCACCAGAAACAGAATGTGGAACCGGATCGTAGACCAGGTCAATGCAGTCGGGACCCTGCCCAGGAACAGAGGTGAAATAAACAAACGTTGGAATGACGTAAAGAGCCTGGTCAAGAAGAAGGAGGGCAAAAACAGAGAGCTGGCTGCCGTCACTGGCGGAGGGAATCCCGCGCTCTTTAAGACCTTCAAAGCGTGGGAGGAGAAGGTGCGAGTCATAATACATGCGGAGATCCTCGCCGGATTAGCAGGGGGAGTGGAGGCTGGTAAGTACAAACTAATGTATACCAGCACACCGCTATGTACTCACATGCACTACCACCATGCCACAGCTCCCAGGGACAAACACCCCCATGTCCAGCACACAATACACAACACATCACACACACATGCAACAGACACCACCACACACAGCCCAAACCGAACAACTGTAACATACGTGGGGACATGTGTACACTCAGCCAGCCACGTAACCACCAACAGGTACCCAAATATGCCAGAAGCGCCACAACGAGCACCCACCACACCCATGTGTCCGCCACAGCTGCACTAACCGACAAGTAACAGGTAAGTGGCAGGAACACAAAGTGCAGTGGGTGGGAGGGTGGACAGCCCAAGTACAACACACACCAGGCCCCAGTCCCACAGCACAGCAAGGAGGAGCATCCCCACACCCCACAGCCACGTGTCAGCCACCGCAGTGCACAACGACAGCTGAAAGGCAGACATCACGGTCCACAGCAATCGGTGTCAGTGGGTGTCCAGCCACCCCCACGACCCACAACACCCCCCACCCCCACAGACCTGCAACATGGAGCACCCCCGCTTAGAGCCATGTGGCATCCAGTACAGTGCACGCACGAACAACTTGCAGGTGGGAAACTGGACAGGGCTGGATTACTGGAGGCATGAGGACCATAACACGACCAACACATGGGACATGTCACGTAGCAGACGAACACGCAGCACCGCCCACCGTCACGAACAAGTGAACAATGTGCACACGGACATGAACAACAGACTCACACCCCACATGACCCATCACATACATAGCAACACCCAAGGAGCCACGTCTGCATGCACAAGCCACACTGAATATAGTACCACACGGCAGCCACTGTGCAACTCATCACACACAACCGAAACACCATTGAAGTCCTGTCCATGTAGCCCCTACTGCCTGTCAACCACACACCCCACAACTACGCCTATGTAAGACAAACAACACTAGACGCAACAGAGCGGAACAACAGAAATGCACACGAACACCACTGAACCCATCAAACACACAGACACACCATGCACATACAACATACCATCCATCCCATCCGTCAGCCCCAGTCTCATGAAAGGCATGTCATCCGCACAGCTGCCACACATACAGCAGTCACGCTAAGATACATGCCCATGACCAACCATGTGCCAGAAGTCAATGAAGCGCACGACACACTGTGAGCAACAACACACAACATGGGCCACACCCCCCGAGCACTGCAGTGATGCACATGGCACAGGGCAGCACGCACACCAAGGAGATGGGACAACTGCAATACGTTGGCTGGCACACAACCATCACCCACTCATAACGATGCGTCCAATGCCATGTCCAGTAATCACAACAGACAACAGATATGCAGGCCATGTCAAGCATGCACACACCTCAAACCATGCACTGTCATGCTGCCACAACACATGTCACGTTCGGCACCCATGGCTCACAGCATGTACCCCAAAAGCATATTCCCTCCCAAATGCGAATCTGGGGCATGGCCCCCATGTTGCCATATGCGTTCCTAAGCGTTCCATTTGAACCCCAAAAGCATATCCCTCGCAAATGCGAATCTGGGGCATGGCCCCCATGTTGCCATATGCGTTCCTAAGCGTTCCATTTGAACCCCAAAAGCATATTCCCTCCCAAATGCGAATCTGGGGCATGGCCCCCATGTTGCCATATGCGTTCCTAAGCGTTCCATTTGAACCCCAAAAGCATATCCCCTCCCAAATGCCAATCTGGGGCATGGCCCCCATGTTGCCATATGCGTTCCTAAGCGTTCCATTTGAACCCCAAAAGCATATCCCCTCCCAAATGCGAATCTGGGGCATGGCCCCCATGTTGCCATATGCGTTCCTAAGCGTTCCATTTGAACCCCAAAAGCATATTCCCTCCCAAATGCGAATCTGGGGCATGGCCCCCATGTTGCCATATGCGTTCCTAAGCGTTCCATTTGAACCCCAAAAGCATATCCCCTCCCAAATGCGAATCTGGGGCATGGCCCCCATGTTGCCATATGCGTTCCTAAGCGTTCCATTTGAACCCCAAAAGCATATCCCCTCCCAAATGCGAATCTGGGGCATGGCCCCCATGTTGCCATATGCGTTCCTAAGCGTCCCATCTGAACACCAAAAGCAAAGTACAAACCAGACCCAGGATGGGCCAGGAGCCCGCATACACCAGAGTCACAATAAGTAGGGGCACAGCAACACACCCATCGGCATGGCCAATCCGTCCCATGCCACATGTGCACAGCACACAGTCCCATTGCCAAGCACACACAACTACAAATGCTACAGCCACACACACGCCTCCGGGAAACCCATGTACGAGATTGCACGAACTGTTAATGTCAGACGACAAATACATACTTCGCCAGGTGCAACACAATAACAAATCTCATTCTCTCCACAGGTGACGAACTGCTGGATGCTGGGGATGGAGCCAGCAGCCAGCACAGCCAGCCTACAAGCCCCCAACGAGGACACACGGATCTGGAGGATCTGTCCTCCTCTTCGGACACGGACCACCAAGCAGGCCCATCTGGTGTGGCAGGGCCCAGCCGCTCCCCAGGACCCCTCCTACCCACCAACCCATCATCCAGGGCTGCTGAACATTCCCAGCCCCCTGCTGCCACTGTCGTTGCGGCCACACCCACGGTCATTGTGGCCACTACCACTGCCGCAACCGCCACCATCGCCGCACCGACCACCACCGCCGCCACCACCACCACGTCTTCGCTGGCACCAGCCCCAGCGCAGGTGGTGGCCCGGCTGACTGGATCCACCCTGGGAGCCACAGCGAGGACCGTGGTGAGCAATGTGGCTAGTGGGCAGGCCGGTGGCAGCAGGACTGGTAGGAGGAGCAGGGTCAGGGAAACGCCAGCCTCCCCTGGGAGCCATGCCCTGCCTCAAATGGCCAGAGTCCTTGGGGCCTATGAAGAGGCCCAAGGACAATGGGTCCGGTCTGCTTCAGACACGCGTGAGGTGCTGGGGGTGCTGAGGTCCATGGACGCCCGTTTGGGCCAACTCGTGGACCTCATGGGCCAGCTGGTGGTGGCGGTGAGGTCACAGCCAGGGACAGCAGCTCCCCTCCGCCACCACCTGCCGGGGCGCAGGGTGGAGCAGCAGTGTCCAGTTCCCCTGCGTCCACAGCCAGTGAGCACACCTCAACCACCAGCATGTCGCAAGCAGGCACCCCCTCGCAAACGTGGAAGGGGCCGTCCGAAGTGGAAACAGATCTCCCGGGAGGACTTCGCACGCTCCAAACGCAAGTGAGGCAGCCAGCCAGCCTTCCGCCAGCCTTCCTTGACCAGCCACTGCATTGACTTGGACTACGATCCCACTCCACACAGCCATCTGGATGGCATGTGTGTGTTGGACTATGGACATAGAACCAGTGGGTACACCCTGAGCATCACGCAGCCATGACCGACAGCTCATTGTCACTGCACGCACCACTTTTGTCATCACCTTACACACAATCACATGTCACAGTTTGTAATAAATGCACCTTTTACACTAACTGCTGTTTGTGCCCTGTGTTTTATTTGTACGGAATACAACGGCCACCTTGGGCGGAAAGGCACCTGATGTGTGGCATGGCAATTGAATCCGGAGGGCCTGTAGGGACCTAGGGGTGGGAGACAGAACAGGAGCACATTCAATGAGTGTGTCACACACCCATCACACAGTACATGTCAACAACTACAAGCAATGTACACACATCGCACAGAGCAATAGGGCACAATGCCACATCCACCAACAGTGGCATACTACCCTGGCCATGGAGCGTTGACACACAGCACGCAGTGAACAAACGGCCACCCTGACACAGCACACACACACCTGCACAGATACAGCCACATCAGCCGTCGTACATGGACACTCACCGTCAAGTGAAGTAGCGGGCGATGAGCTGCTGCCGCACATTACCAGCTTCCTCCTCTCCGCTGTCCTCCTCACTCGAGCTGTCCTGGTCTGCGGGCTGGGGCCCTGGTTGATCTCCGTCATCCACGATGAGGGGGATCTGCTTCCGAATGGCCAGATTGTGCAGCATGCAGCACGCCACCACTATCCGGCACACCTTCTGTGGGGAGTACGCCAGCGCACTCCCGGTGCGGTCCAGGCACCTGAACCTGGACTGGAGGAGGCCAAAGGTACGCTCGACCACACGTCTGGTCCTCCCATGTGCCTCATTGTAGCGATCGTCTGCTGGGGTGCGAGGATTCCTCAATGGACTGAGCAGCCATGCCCCATTCGGGTACGCAGAGTCACCTGGGTGTGAGGGACACAGAGAACCGTTGCTATTCCAACTGGACAGGGGACAGCATCGCACAACCAGCACGCTACACCACTCCACATACTCACCGACAATACAGGCACGATCCTGTTGCATATTGGACATCAGTCGTGGCAAGATGCTGTTGCGCATTATGTGTGCGTCATGGGCCGAGCCTGGGAACTTTGCACACACGTGGGTGATCACCATGTCCGCAAGGCACACCACTTGCACATTCAGGGAGTGCGTGTGCTTCCTGTTGCGGTACAGGTGCTCAGTGGCCTGTGGTGGAACAAGGCCGACATGTGTGCAGTCAATGGCTCCAACGACGTGTGGGATTCTGCCAAGGGCATAGAATGCACCCTTCACTGCCGCCAATTCACGAGCCCTGGGGAAGCGGATGTACCTGTTTCGGTACAGCATCATGGCTGCCAGTACATCCCTCAGCACCTTGCTGAACATGGGCTGGGACATCCCTCCTCCAATGCCCACTGTGTGCTGGAATGACCCAGTGGCGAAGAAATGCATGGCGGCCATCACCTTGGCCGTGGGGGTGACAGCAGTCGGATACACCCTGCGGGGACGGAGATGGGGTTCTAACATGGCACACAGTCGATGCAGGGTTGGCCTGTCCAGCCGAAACTTCCTAATAACCTCTGTATCGTCCATGTCCGCCAGCAATTGGTATGGGCGGTCAATGTTCGGTCTCCGCCTAGGGACAATGGCAGAGGACACATGTCAAAGCAACACGACACATAGCAATTTCGCATACACATCACTGACATGACTGAGCAAGCACATGAGCCACAGCCCAGCTGTCAAGCTGGGACGGCACGGCCACAATACACTTACACAGGTCTCCCAACAATGGCAATGGCTAGTGATACAAACCACTGCCATGTGCATGCACATGGGGATCTAGGCCCCAATGACTTGCGGGGCGTGCTGATGGGGACTGACTGCATATCCGTCAAGCGGCAACGCCACGGCAACATGAATGTCTGCTGAGCATGGAACTGCTTCCGCGGCTGGATGAGTATGGCACACGACGACGACGATGTGGGCACAGGCTGAGCGGCCAAAACAAGTGGGACCTGTGGCACGAGGGGATATGAGACAGTAGTAGGTGTCAGCACTGCACCCTATGTACAGCACTGTACGGATCACACTTCCCGAAACATTGACAGGTGTCCACATTGACAGCCACATGCCAAGACGGCTGTGTGCTTGCAGTCACACGTCACAGGTGAGAGGTTACATTGCACGTGCCAGGTGGCAGACGTACATAGTGGGAGCTGGCATGTGTGTGCATGTGTCTCCTGTTCAGGATCCACCAGATGGGCGCTGACTCTGTACTGACCATTGGACACAGCATGTTCCGTGGAAGGCTTGTGTGTGTGGGATGGTGGCACTGGATGTGCCTCCGTTGGGTGGGGGCCATGCACAGGGCGGGTACATCGATGATTGCGCATTGTTGGTCACGGTGGGTGCACCAAATAAGATGTGTTGCCCTGTGTTCAATTCCTATGTCCGCATGATGATGGACTGTAGATGTGGGCAGACTACACATTGGTCGATGTGCTGTCTATATGCATGTGCCTTCACACCAGGCACAGCTGCCCCTGCACATGTGACCCCTGCTGGACTCGCTGCTGGGTCTGTGGAGCTGATGCACCTTCTGCGCGTGGGGCGGACAGCTCTCCTCACTTCCCTCATTGCGCATGTCATGACTTTGCCGCAGGTGACATGGATCATGGAGGGCCCACATGTACGCGTGGGTAGGCTACACATGATTGTACACTGGTCGCCACCCCCAGTCAGTGTTTCGAATGGGAAGGTTGTCATGCTGGTGGTATGTTCGATGTGGCGGTTGGGCGGGCCTAGGTGCGGGCTTACATTCCGGACATGGGGGGGTAGTTGGATTGGCGACTAGTTGCAGTACACACGGGACACGTCTCTTCCTTTCCACATCTGGGTCATCCCTTGTACTAACTGACAGTGATACAGTCATCTTCGCCCCAGCCCTCATGTCCTCCCCTCGCTCCCCCAATATGCATGCTCACCTGCGAGGCTAGCGCTTGCACAGGCAGCCCCAAGCTCGCACCAGAGAGGGCAAGGAGTGTATGTGTGGGTCCAGTTGCACGAGTGGGCTGTCTCAGGGTATGATGTGTTGCGGGACGCCGTCCACCTGCGTGGTGCCCCAAATGGAGACCCGGCCTGCATGGACTATGCATCACAGTCTTCGCCTTCCGGATCCGCCACCTGCGACACCCAGTGGCTGTGGCTGCCCTTGCGGCCATGCCGCGTCCGTCTGTGACTGATGGCCCACACATTCACTCTTTGGCCTCTCTGGGGAGGGCTCGGGGGTGGTGGCGCACGCGCTTGCACTTAGTCGCAATGGCATGTGGCGTGGTTGGTATGATGGGCAATGGATGGGATGGTGCGAGCCACCTCCCGTGACGTCAGTGCTGCTCGTGCTGTGGTGTGTCCCCCTACACTTCCATTTGACTTGTGCCATGCTAGACGTTGAGGTTCTATTGCCTGCGTGATATGACCAGGAGGAGCGCGAGGAGACCTCTCACACACCATGCTCCACTGCCATCCCGTGCCCTGTATCGCCTGTGCGGATTGACTATGTTGGGGTTACACCTGGTCGACTGGGGCTGTGTGTGCCTTGTCAAGGGGCATGGCGGGCGCACAACAGGATCCAGCTTGTCCACAGAGGGTGGGCTGAGGTGCGCCTGGTACCGCTTTGTACGTGTGCCCGGCTGCTGTGCACACACGTGTTCACTCCCCCCAACAGGTGTCCTCTCACAATGCCCAGGGAAGCGGTGGTGTACTGTTCATGACCCCTCCCAACACGGCGTGCTCCAACTTGGCATGTGCGCATCTACCCGTCGCACCCACCCACCTGAGCACTGCGTCCATACGACTTCACACGACACATGTGTGTCTTCCACAGTAGTGCTACTCATTTGCGTTGACATCCAATACCAGTGGACTACATGGTCATGTCACGACTGCCGTGTACTTCACATACTCTCATCCTCTCTCATTCGTACTTGTGAAATGAGTCAGCGGAGACAGTTTTGGTTTCAAACATTATATTGAGTCTTCTGTCCTCTGTGATGCAGTATAGTGGACACTACTGGCAGCGGAATACATGTTGAGGATATACTGAGCATGATTGCAAATGGGATAGGGTGTGGGGTTACATGTGATTGGCTGTTGCATGTGGGATGTGGGCTTCAGAGTGACATCTGCTTGGCCAAGGCTGTGCTAATGTACATTTACGTATTGCTGCGGAGCTGCGGACTTTGACACAGACGGTATACATGTAGCCTACCAGACCGCTTGGCATCATGGGCACAGTCCATCTCAGTTCCATGTGACAGGTTTGCTGCGGTTGTTCCTCATGCACGCGTGCATGTGAGATGACATCAGGGCATGTGCTTGCGTGCATGCAGCGGCGTGCCACTTGTTGTTGCACTGTGGTGGTTACTGGACATGTCACAGTCACTGGGGTCGTGTTGTTGTTGTATGCACTTGTCGTCCATGCAAAGGTCCTGGTATGGGATTCCCGGGGCGGGGGTGGGAGGGTGCAGCACCCACAGACTCCAGGCGACCTATTCATGTCCACTGAGCGGTGTGTGTGTCCATGTGCGCTGGATCCATGTCGTGTCCTGGTTGTTCGTGCAGTTCCGTCCATGTGTGTGCGATACACAGAGCCCATGCCACTGCCTCCCACGATGCATGCGGTGTTCCTGGATGTGATGGGGAACAGTGTGCATGTCCCGGTCATATCCGATGTCATGGCGATGTCGTTGATGGTGTGGTTACAGTTGCCGGTCGTTTGGTATGGCTGTTGTGGTGGTGACTGGCCAGTCCGTGCGGAAGCTAAGCATGGGTGCGGGGTTGGACATCATAGGTCACTCGGGGAACCTGCGTTGTGGTCCGACGAATTTACAGGTTGTCAGGTATGCGATGCCGTCCAGCAGGGCTTCCATGTCATTGGTGGTGTACATGTTTGCCAGCCAATGTAGCGGATGGTGGCTGTCAAGGTGTTGTTCGTAAGTTGTCCCTTGGAGGACCATGATGGGGCATGCTGGGTGACATTCGATGTAGCTGTTCTCGATGATCCGTCGTGTGGAGGCACAGTGGTCCCATTTCAGTGCGGGTGCGATGTTGGCCACATACGCCATGCCCCCATAGGCAGAGCAGGCCCTGTCGTGTGCGTCCAGAGGGAGGAGTAGTGGTAGCAGGTCCACCTTCAGACATGCCGGGTTGGAGAGGCATATCTCCACGGGATGCTGGTAGGGACACCTCCGACAGTAGAAGACGGGCATGACGCAGCTGAACAATGTGATGCGGTAAGTCAGTCGGTAACTTACGTTCAGCAGGGACAGGAGATCGCATCCCAATGTATGGAACAGGTTGGTTTTGTACAGCTTGAGCTGTTCGGCGTAGTTGGGTAGGTGTGTTGCGGTTGCCATTTCGCAGCGGTGCGTTGTGGTGGCGTGCTCCGGCTGTGTGTGCAGTCTGCAATGTGCACGCTCCGAGGTTGCTGTGAGCTCTGTGTAATCGTAGGGAGACAGGACTTGTGTTCTGTTGGCTTGTTTGGAGGACACGGGCCCTCTTCCCACATGCTTCTCAGACAGTTCAAGGTCAGTGATGTGTGACTCCTTCCAATTAACTTGCATGTGGCCGACATGGGGGAGTGTTTTCTTCTTTCTTCCCCGTCCGTTGTGTGCTTCTGTGATATGCGCTATCTGCCCTGTGGTCGGTCTCCTCGGCATGCCTGTGTTGGTCTATTCTTGGACAATGGCTGTATTCACCGGCTTCTGTCGTAGGGCTGTGGTTTCGGAGTTGGAATGGAAGGTCATTCAGTGCTGTCTGCTCTCCCTTGTGTGGGCGGCAGGCTGCCTTTCCGCTCTGCGTTGGGCCTTGTGTGTGAATGTTATTCTTGGGCCACCTGTTGTCGGTCCCCGGGCTCTTTGGTGTTCCGTTTTATATGTCGTGTTCATATGTGCAGGGTGGTATGGGTGTTTCAGTGTGGTACTGGCGTTCCTCTTCCCGAAGGGGCCCTGCTTCTCCTAGTTGGTGTTGCCGCCGCTGTGTGCTACGCCATGTTTGTTACACTGGGGTGTGTCCTGCTGTTGCGTGTCTTCACTGACATGTGTGCGTCGGTTGTGTGGCGTTGGGTGTTGTCCGTGAATTGGGCGTTGGGGACATGTCTGTGGCAGGCCTGTCACGTGTCATGTGCGTTCGGGGTGGGGCTGATGTGTGTGCTGCTTGGTTGTGTCCCTGTGTCTGTGTGCGACGCATGCATGGCGCTGCGGTTGGCCTCTGCGTTGTGCGCATGTGTGGCGGCGTCATCGGCGCTTTGGGGCCGTGACGGGGTGGTTGGTTCCTAGTCCCAGGTGGTGTGTACACATGTGTTACGCGATGTTACGATTTGGCCTGTGTGTCATATGTGGATGCAATGGTGGATGTGTAGTGTACACGCGCTGGTGGGGGTTGTCCGCTTTTTCCGCCCTTGCACTGTGTGCGCTGTTTGCGTGCACTTGTTGTGTGTGTGCCTACCTGCGTCTCCGCGGTACGTTGCGTCCTTGGTGGTGCATCAGCAGGAGCATGGGGAGGGCCTGCAGTGCTGGATTCATGCTCGGGGAGCCGCTTCTTCGTTGTCCGTGCTCGGCATCCGTGTTACCGCTTCGGTTTGTCGTACGGTATCTCTTGGCCGTGGGAGCCGTTTGTTTGCGGCATCGTAATTTATGCGCCGGGCGGGACGTGTTTCGTCGGACGGTGTGTGTCAGTTGTGCTGCGCCGCTACGTGAACGGGCGCACTTTGATGGCGGACGGTGTTGCTGGCTTGCCGGCGGTGTTTGGCCTACTTTTCGCATCGTAATTGGGCGGGCGTGTGGACTGCTGCGTGCCGGCGGTAACTGGTGCTTTTTGCATCCGCCAGCACGGCGGTGGTGCTTCCGCCCGCCATCCTAATGGGCCCCTAAGTATTTTATTGGTTGAAGTTAATTGTTTTTATTGTTTTGGCAGTTTGTTTCCATATAAGGGAAACGCTAATTAAGAAACTGTTAGTAGAAAGTAAATATTTTTTCGTTTTGCTTTTTTTAAATATTTTAAACATTGTTTTTAATGTGAAATTATGCAAGCATTATATATTTTACAGTTTATATTTTATTATTGTAATTGTTTGTTTAGAGAAAATATTTTGTTTTATATATTGATGTGTTTGCAAATTATTTTATTATGTTGTTTAAGTATTTTATATTGTTTTATAATGTGAATTTATATTTGGTGCTAAAGATATATTTAATTGAGCAGTTTTTCTATAGTCGATATTTATAAAAAGTCGATAATATTGATGTCTATATTTTGGTATTCGATATTTTTGTTATGTTGTATGTTATTAAAATTTAAACGATATTTAATGTAACGATATTTAGCATTTCGATATTGTGGTGAACGATATTTTTTATATACGATATTGTGTACTCGATATTTTTGTATTTTTATAAATAAGTATTGGTAGTAGATATTATTGTAGTCGATATTATGACGCCGATATTTTGTATATTCAATATTTTTGTTGCCGATATTATGTCAGTGATCCGTCTTTTTTATAGTCTTGAAGATCAGAGCAATTTCTACTCATCCTCAAAAACTGGCCTACCGGGAGATTTTCCCTGAGAGAGCGTGGGTGCGCACTGTCAAATCTTAACAAACTGTTTCTGTCAGTAGGCTTTGTGTATAATGAGCTAACCAGAGTGCCGCCAGCTGCCTTTAAGGTGATATCCAGAAAAGAGATATTCTCTCTATTCTTATTCATGGTAAAACGGAGGTAAGGATTCAGATGATTGATCCAATCTATGAAGTTGTTAAGAATGGAAATTTCTCCTTTCCAAATGAGAAGAACATCATCGATATACCTGTACCATTTGCATATGTTGGTTGTGTAAGGATTAGCCATCCATATATGTTGATCTTCAAAATGGCTCATATACAGGCAGGCTAAACTGGGGGCGAATGTACTGCCCATCGAAGTTCCGTGTATCTGAAGATACAACTGATCCACGAATTTAAAAAATATCTCTGTTAGGGCCAAACGAATTAAAGGGTTTGACTAGAGGGCTACCCCATCATGCCTAGCAGTCCCCTGTGACACAGTTTCTCTCCTGAATTTGGGTAAGAAATTGGATGTTTTTATTGAAAGAGATGCGAGTGCATGCTTGTATAATTCACACTGAATGGTAGCAGCCTAGTGCTGTTTTTAGAGACTGTCACGCGGTATTTACACTATTGAATGTACACGCACTGGCTTGCTGATAATGTCAGTATGCGAGTAAAATCGCCACCACACATTTATCTGCCACATAGCAAAATTGTGTTATAGATATAGATGTGAGTGGCACAAGTATGATGAGACTGTGAATATTTATTTACATGCTCACCTGGCATTTACTTAATGTTGGGTCACAATCAACGCACCTAAAGGGGAAGTTATATGACTACACAAATGATGTATGTTCATAGAAAACGGTGTGGTGTCTGTTTTTGTTTTTTGTTTTTCACAGATGTAGAACTGCGTATAACAGATCAAACATCTGTAACATTCATATAAGGAGCAGCTATTCTGCCCTTATTTATTCACAGGATAGGGACTCCCCTCTCACTGTTTTTCCCAGGGTGGATGACCTTTGCCCTGAAGAAAGTCCAGGACCTTTACGGCCGACTCAGGACTGAAACATGTTGGCAATAGGGTCATAGGACCATAATCACTCCCAATGACCCGTTCTTTTAATTATTTTTAATATCCCTGACAGACCCATAAATAAAGGGAAACTGGGGCCTGTCTGAGGTTTTTTATCTTTAATCCCCCTGGTCTTCATTTTCCCAAGAGCTCCCAATACTGTGGTTGAGCCCACCCCGACTTGTAGGCGTCGGGGTGACCCGATGATGAAGCATGACACCACTAGGGTATGTGAGGGTAACTAAATAATAAGGAATTGCTTCCTTACGCACCATTTGGTGTTGGTAGGTTTATATCCTCACACAGACACTTCCCCCATTGTAATTAGGTAATCAGGGGGCCCATTACGATGGCGGGCGGAAGCACAACCGCCGTGCTGGCGGATGCAAAAACCACCAGTTACCGCCGGCACGCAGCAGTCCACACGCCCGTCCAATTACGATGCGTAAAGTAGGCCAAACACCGCCGGCAAGCCAGCAACACCGTCCGCCATCAAAGTGCGCCCGTACACGTAGCGGCGCAGCACAACTGACACACACCGTCCGACGAAACACGTCCCGCCCGGCGAATAAATTACGATGCCGCAAACAAACGGCTCCCACGGCTAAGAGACACCGCACGTGAAAGAGAGGCGGTAACACGGACGCAGAGCACGGAAAACGAAGAAGCGGCATCCCGAGCATGAATCCAGCACTGCAGGCCCTCCCCATGCTTCTGCTGATGCACCACCAAGGACGCAACGTACCGCGGAGACGCAGGTAGGCACACACACAACAAGTGCACGCAAACAGCGCACACAGTGCAAGGGCGGAAAAAGCGGACAACCCCCACCAGCGCGTGTACACTACACATCCACCATTGCATCCACATATGACACACAGGCCAAATCCTAACATCGCGGAACACATGTGTACACACCACCTGGGACTAGGAACCAACCACCCCGTCACGGCCACAAAGCGCCGATGACGCCGCCACACATGCGCACAACGCAGAGGCCAACCGCAGCGCCATGCATGCGTCGCACACAGACACAGGGACACAACCAAGCAGCACACACATCAGCCCCACCCCGAACGCACATGACACGTGACAGGCCGGCCACAGACATGTCCCCAACGCCCAATTCACGGACAACACCCAACGCCACACAACCGACGCACACATGTCAGTGAAGACACGCAACAGCAGGACACACCCCAGTGTAACAAACATGGCGTAGCACACAGCGGCGGCAACACCAACTAGGAGAAGCAGGGCCCCTTCGGGAAGAGGAACGCCAGTACCACACTGAAAAACCCATACCACCCTGCACATATGAACAAGACATATAAAACGGAACACCAAAGAGCACGGGGACCGACAACAGGTGGCCCAAGAATTACATCCACACACAAGGCCCAACGCAGAGCGGAAAGGCAGCCTGCCGCCCACACAAGGGAGAGCAGACAGCACTGAATGACCTTCCATTCCAACACCGAAACCACAGCCCTACGACAGAAGCCGGTGAATACAGCCATTGTCCAAGAATAGACCAACACAGGCATGCCGAGGAGACCGACCACAGGGCAGATAGCGCATATCACAGAAGCACACAACGGACGGGGAAGAAAGAAGAAAACACTCCCCCATGTCGGCCACATGCAAGTTAATTGGAAGGAGTCACACAGCACCGACCTTGAACTGTCTGAGAAGCATGTGGGAAGAGGGCCCGTGTCCTCCAAACAAGCCAACAGAACACAAGTCCTGTCTCCCCACGACTACACAGAGCTCACAGCAACCCCGGAGCGTGCACATTGCAGACTGCACACACAGCCGGAGCACGCCACCTCTACGAACCGCTGCGAAATGGCAACCGCAACACACCTACCCAACTACGCCGAACAGCTCAAGCTGTACCAAACCAACACGATACATACATTGGGATGCGATCTCCTGTCCCTGCTGAACGTAAGTTACCGACTGACTTACCGCATCACATTGTTCAGCTGCGTCATGCCCGTCTTCTACTGTCGGAGGTGTCCCTACCAGCATCCCGTCGAGATATGCCTCTCCAACCCGGCATGTCTGAAGGCGGACCTGCTACCACTACTCCTCCCTCTGGACGCACACGACAGGGCCTGCTCTGCCTATGGGGGCATGGCGTATGTGGCCAACATCGCACGCGCACTGAAATGGAACCACTGTGCCTCCACACGACGGATCATCGAGAACAGCTACATCGAATGTCACCCAGCATGCCCCATCATGGTCCTCCAAGGGACAACCTACGAACAACACCTTGACAGCCACCATCCGCTTCATTGGCTGGCAAACATGTACACCACCAATGACATGGAAGCCCTGCTGGACGGCATCGCATACCTGACAACCTGTAAATACGTCGGACCACAACGCAGGTTCCCCGAGTGACCTATGAAGTCCAACCCCGCACCCATGCTCAGCTTCCGCACGGACTGGCCAGTCACCACCACAACAGCCATACCAAACGACCGGCAACTGTAACCACACCATCAACGACATCGCCATGACATCGGATATGACCGGGACATGCACACTGTTCCCCATCACATCCAGGAACACCGCATGCATCGTGGGAGGCAGTGGCATGGGCTCTGTGCATCGCACCCACATGGACGGAACTGCACGAACAACCAGGACACGACATGGATCCAGCGCACATGGACACACACACCGCTCAGTGGACATGAATAGGTCGCCTGGAGTCTGTGGGTGCTGCACCCCTCCCACCCCCGCCCCGGGAATCCCATACCAGGACCTTTGCATGGACGACAAGTGCATACAACAACAACACGACCCCAGTGACTGTGACATGTCCAGTAACCACCACAGTGCAACAACAAGTGGCACGCCGCTGCATGCACGCAAGCACATGCCCTGATGTCATCTCACATGCACGCGTGCATGAGGAACAACCGCAGCAAACCTGTCACATGGAACTGAGATGGACTGTGCCCATGATGCCGAGCGGTCTGGTAGGCTACATGTATACCGTCTGTGTCAAAGTCCGCAGCTCCGCAGCTATACGTAAATGTACATTAGCACAGCCTTGGCCAAGCAGATGTAACCCCACACCCTATCCCATTTGTTATCATGCTCAGTATATCCTCAACATGTATTCCGCTGCCAGTAGTGTCCACTATACTGCATCACAGAGGACAGAAGACTCAATATAATGTTTGAAACCAGAACTGTCTCCGCTGACTCATTTCACAAGTACGAATGAGAGAGGATGAGAGTATGTGAAGTACACGGCAGTCGTGACATGACCATGTAGTCCACTGGTATTGGATGTCAACGCAAATGAGTAGCACTACTGTGGAAGACACACATGTGTCGTGTGAAGTCGTATGGACGCAGTGCTCAGGTGGGTGGGTGCGACGGGTAGATGCGCACATGCCAAGTTGGAGCACGCCGTGTTGGGAGGGGTCATGTACAGTACACCACCGCTTCCCTGGGCATTGTGAGAGGACACCTGTCGGGGGAGTGAACACGTGTGTGCACAGCAGCCGGGCACACGTACAAAGCGGTACCAGGCGCACCTCAGCCCACCCTCTGTGGACAAGCTGGATCCTGTTGTGCGCCCGCCATGCCCCTTGACAAGGCACACACAGCCCCAGTCGACCAGGTGTAACCCCAACATAGTCAATCCGCACAGGCGATACAGGGCACGGGATGGCAGTGGAGCATGGTGTGTGAGAGGTCTCCTCGCGCTCCTCCTGGTCATATCACGCAGGCAATAGAACCTCAACGTCTAGCATGGCACAAGTCACATGGAAGTGTAGGGGGACGCACCACAGCACGAGCAGCACTGACGTCACGGGAGGTGGCTCGCACCATCCCATCCATTGCCCATCATACCAACCACGCCACATGCCATTGCGACTAAGTGCAAGCGCGTGCGCCACCACCCCCGAGCCCTCCCCAGAGAGGCCAAAGAGTGAATGTGTGGGCCATCAGCCACAGACGGACGCGGCATGGCCGCAAGGGCAGCCACAGCCACTGGGTGTCGCAGGTGGCGGATCCGGAAGGCGAAGACTGTGATGCATAGTCCATGCAGGCCGGGTCTCCATTTGGGGCACCACGCAGGTGGACGGCGTCCCGCCACACATCATACCCTGGACCCACACATACACTCCTTGCCCTCTCTGGTGCGAGCTTGGGGCTGCCTGTGCAAGCGCTAGCCTCGCAGGTGAGCATGCATATTGGGGGAGCGAGGGGAGGACATGAGGGCTGGGGCGAAGATGACTGTATCACAGTCAGTTAGTACAAGGGATGACCCAGATGTGGAAAGGAAGAGACGTGTCCCGTGTGTACTGCAACTAGTCGCCAATCCGACTACCCCCATGTCCGGAATGTAAGCCCGCACCTAGGCCCGCCCATCCGCCACATCGAACATACCACCAGCACGACAACCTTCCCATTCGAAACACTGACTGGGGGTGGCGACCAGTGAACAATCATGTGTAGCCTACCCACGCGTACATGTGGGCCCTCCATGATCCATGTCACCTGCGGCAAAGACATGACATGCGCAATGAGGGAAGTGAGGAGAGCTGTCCGCCCCACGCACAGAAGGTGCATCAGCTCCACAGACCCAGCAGCGAGTCCAGCAGGGGTCACATGTGCAGGGGCAGCTGTGCCTGGTGTGAAGGCACATGCATATAGACAGCACATCGACCAATGTGTAGTCTGCCCACATCTACAGTCCATCATCATGCGGACATAGGAATTGAACACAGGGCAACACATCTTAGTGGGTGCACCCACCGTGACCAACAATGCGCAATCATCGACGTACCCGCCCTGTGCATGGCCCCCCACCCAACGGAGGCACATCCAGTGCCACCATCCCACACACACAAGCCTTCCACGGAACATGCTGTGTCCAATGCTCAGTACAGAGTCAGCGCCCATCTGGTGGATCCTGAACAGGAGACACATGCACACACATGCCAGCTCCCACTATGTACGTCTGCCACCTGGCACGTGCAATGTAACCTCTCACCTGTGACGTGTGACTGCAAGCACACAGCCGTCTTGGCATGGGGCTGTCAATGTGGACACCTGTCAATGTTTCGGGAGGTGTGATCCGTACAGTGCTGTACATAGGGTGCAGTGCTGACACCTACTACTGTCTCATATCCCCTCGTGCCACAGGTCCCACTTGTTTTGGCCGCTCAGCCTGTGCCCACATCGTCGTCGTCGTGTGCCATACTCATCCAGCCTCGGAAGCAGTTCCATGCTCAGCAGACATTCATGTTGCCGTGGCGTTGCCGCTTGACGAATATGCAGTCAGTCCCCATCAGCACGCCCCGCAAGTCATTGGGGCCTAGATCCCCATGTGCATGCACATGGCAGTGGTATGTCTCACTTGCCATTGCCATTGTTGGGAGACCTGTGTAAGTGTATTGTGGCCGTGCCGTCCCAGCTTGACAGCTGGGCTGTGGCTCATGTGCTTGCTCAGTCATGTCAGTGATGTGTATGCGAAATTGCTATGTGTCGTGTTGCTTTGACATGTGTCCTCTGCCATTTTCCCCAGGCGGAGACCGAACATTGACCGCCCATACCAATTGCTGGCGGACATGGACGATACAGAGGTGATCAGGAAGTTTCGGCTGGACAGGCCAACCCTGCATCGACTGTGTGCCATGTTAGAGCCCCATCTCCGTCCCCGCAGGGTGTATCCGACTGCTGTCACCCCCACGGCTAAGGTGATGGCCGCCATGCATTTATTCGCCACTGGGTCATTCCAGCACACAGTGGGCAGTGGAGGAGGGATGTCCCAGCCCATGTTCAGCAAGGTGCTGAGGGATGTACTGGCAGCCATGATGCTGTACCGGAACAGGTACATCAGATTCCCCAGGGCTCGTGAATTGGCGGCAGTGAAGGGTGCATTCTATGCCCTTGGCAGAATCCCACACGTCGTGGGAGCCATTGACTGCACACATGTTGGCCTTGTTCCACCACAGGCCACTGAGCACCTGTACCGCAACAGGAAGCACACGCACTCCCTGAATGTGCAAGTGGTGTGCCTTGCGGACATGGTGATCACCCACGTGTGTGCCAAGTTTCCAGGCTCGGCCCATGACGCACACATAATGCACAACAGCATCTTGCCACGACTGATGGCCAATCTGCAACAGGATCGTGGCTGTATTGTCAGTGAGTATGTGGAGTGGTGTAGCGTGCTGGTTGTGCGATGCTGTCCCCTGTCCAGTTGGAATAGCAACGGTTCTCTGTGTCCCTCACACCCAGGTGACTCTGCGTATCCGAATGGGGCATGGCTGCTCAGTCCATTGAGGAATCCTCGCACCCCAGCAGACGATCGATACAATGAGGCACATGGGAGGACCAGACGTGTGGTCGAGCGTACCTTTGGCCTCCTCAAGTCCAGGTTCAGGTGCCTGGACCGCACCGAGGGTGCACTGGCGTACTCCCCACAGAAGGTGTGCCAGATAGTGGTGGCGTGCTGCATGCTGCACAATCTGGCCATTCGGAAGCAGATCCCCCTCATTGTGGATGACGGAGATCAACCAGGGCCCCAGCCCGCAGACCAGGACAGCTCGAGTGAGGTGGACAGCGGAGAGGAGGAAGCTGGGAATGTGCGCCAGCAGCTCATCGCCCGCTACTTCACTTGACGGTGAGTGTCCATGTACGACGGATGATGTGTCTGTATCTGTGCAGGTGTGTGTGTGCTGTGTCAGGGTGGCCGTATGTTCACTGCGTGCAGTGTGTCAACGCTCCATGGCCAGGGTAGTATGCCACTGTTGGTGACTGTGGCATTGTGCCCTATTGCTCTGTGCGATGTGTGTACATTGCTTGTAGTTGTTGACATGTACTGTGTGATGGGTGTGTGACACACTCATTGAATGTGCTCCTGTTCTGTCTCCCACCCCTAGGTCCCTACAGGCCCTCCGGATTCCATTGCCATGCCACGCATCAGGTGCCTTTCCGCCCAAGGTGGCCGTTGTATTCCGTACAAATAAAACACAGGGCACAAACAGCAGTTAGTGAAAAAGGTGCATTTATTACAAACTGTGACATGTGATTGTGTGTAAGGTGATGACAAAAGTGGTGCGTGCAGTGACAATGAGCTGTCGGTCATGGCTGCGTGAAGCTCAGGGTGTACCCACTGGTTCTATGTCCATAGTCCAACACACACATGCCATCCAGCTGGCTGTGTGGAGTGGGATCGTAGAGCAAGTCAATGCAGTGGCTGGTCAAGGAAGGCTGGCGGAAGGCTGGCTGGCTGCCTCACTTGCGACTGGAGCGTGCGAAGTCCTCCCGGGAGATCTGTTTCCTCTTCGGACGGCCCCTTCCACGTTTGGGAGGGGGTGTGTGGTGGCGACCTGCTGGTGGTGGGTGAGGTGTGCTCACTGGCTGTGGACGCAGGGGAAGTGGACACTGCTGCCCGACCCTGCGCCCTAGCAGGTGGTGGCGGAGGTGGTGTTGCTGGCCTTGCCTGTGACCCCACCGCCACCACCAGCTGGCCCATGAGGTCCACGAGTTGGTCCATACGGGACACGAATTGGCCCATATGGGCGTCCATGGACCTCAGCACCCCCAGCACCTCCCGCGTGTCTGTAGCAGACCTGGCCCATTGTCCTTGGGCCTCTTCATAGGCCCCAAGGACTCTGGCCATTTGAGGCAGGGCATGGCTCCCAGGGGAGGCTGGCGTTTCCCTGACCCTGCTCCTCCTACCAGTCCTGCTGCCACCGGCCTGCCCACTAGCCACATTGCACACCACGGTCCTCGCTGTGGCTCCCAGGGTGGATCCAGTCGGCCGGGAAACCACCTGCGCTGGGGCTGGTGCCAGCGAAGACGTGGTGGTGGTGGTGGCGGTGGTGGTCGGTGCGGCGATGGTGGCGGTTGCGGCAGTGGTAGTGGCCGCAATGACCGTGGGTGTGGCCGCAATGACCGTGGGTGTGGCCGCAATGACCGTGGGTGTGGCCGCAACGACAGTGGCAGCAGGGGGCTGGGAATGTTCAGCAGCCCTGGATGATGGGTTGGTGGGTAGGAGGGGTCCTGGGGAGCGGCTGGGCCCTGCCACACCAGATGGGCCTGCTTGGTGGTCCGTGTCCGAAGAGGAGGACAGATCCTCCAGATCCGTGTGTCCTCGTTGGGGGCTTGTGGGCTGGCTGTGCTGGCTGCTGTCTCCATCCCCAGCATCCGGCAGTTTGTCACCTGTGGAGAGAATGAGATTTGTTATTGTGTTGCACCTGGCGAAGTATGTATTTGTCGTCTGACATTGGCAGTTCGTGCACTCTCGTACATGGGTTTCCCGGAGGCGAGTGTGTGGCTGTGGCATCTGTAGTTGTGTGTGCTAGGCAATGGGACTGTGTGCTGTGCACATGTGGCATGGGACGGATTGGCCATGCCGATGGGTGTGTTGCTGTGCCCCTACTCATTGTGACTCTGGTGTATGCGGGCTCCTGGCCCATCCTGGGTCTGGTTTGTACTTTGCTTTTGGGGTTCATATGGAACGCTTAGGAACGCATATGGCAACATGGGGGCCATGCCCCAGATTCACATTTGGGAGGGAATATGCTTTTGGGGTTCAAATGGAACGCTTAGGAACGCATATGGCAACATGGGGGCCATGCCCCAGATTCACATTTGGGAGGGAATATGCTTTTGGGGTTCAAATGGAACGCTTAGGAACGCATATGGCAACATGGGGGCCATGCCCCAGATTCACATTTGGGAGGGAATATGCTTTTGGGGTACATGCTGTAAGCCATGGGTGCCGAAAGTGACATGTGTTGTGGCAGCATGACAGTGCATGGTTTGAGGTGTGTGCATGCTTGACATGGCCTGCATATTTGCTGTCTGGTGTGATTACTGGGCATGGCATTGGACGCATCGTTATGAGTGAGTGTTGGTTGTGTGCCAGCCAACGTATTGCAGTTGTCCCATCTCCTTGGTGTGCGTGCTGCCCTGTGCCATGTGCATCACTGCAGTGCTCGGGGGGGGTGTGTCCCATGTTGTGTGTTGTTGCTCACAGTGTGTCGTGCGCTTCATTGACTTCTGGCACATGGTTGGTCATGGGCATGTGTCTTAGCGTGACTGCTGTATGTGTGGCAGCTGTGCGGATGACATGCCTTTCATGAGACTGGGGCTGACGGATGGGATGGATGGTATGTTGTATGTGCATGGTGTGTCTGTGTGTTTGATGGGTTCAGTGGTGTTCGTGTGCATTTCTGTTGTTCCGCTCTGTTGCGTCTAGTGTTGTTTGTCTTACATAGGCGTAGTTGTGGGGTGTGTGGTTGACAGGCAGTAGGGGCTACATGAACTGGACTTCAATGGTGTTTCGGTTGTGTGTGATGGGTTGCACAGTGGCTGCCATGTGGTACTATGTTCAGTGTGGCTTGTGCATGCAGACGTGGCTCCTTGGGTGTTGCTGTGTTTGTGATGGGTCATGTGGGGTGTGAGTCTGTGGTTCATGTCCGTGTGCACATTGTTCACTTGTTCGTGACGGTGGGCGGTGCTGCGTGTTCGTCTGCTACGTGACATGTCCCATGTGTTGGTCGTGTTACGGCCCTCATGCCTCCAGTGATCCAGCCCTGTCCAGTTTCCCACCTGCAAGTTGTTCGGGCGTGCACTGTACTGGATGCCACATGGTTCTAAGCGGGGGTGCTCCATGTTGCAGGTCTATGGGGGTGGGGGGTGTTGTGGGTCGTAGTGGTGGCTGGACACCCACTGACACCGATTGCTGTGGACCGTGATGTCTACCTTTCGGCTGTCGTTGTGCACTGCGGTGGCTGACACGTGGCTGTGGGGTGTGGGGGATGCTCCTCCTTGCTGTACTGTGGGACTAGGGGCCTGGTGTGTTTTGTACTTGGGCTGTCCACCCTCCCACCCACTGCACTTTGTGTTCCTGCCACTTAACTGTTACTTGTCGGTTAGTGCAGCTGTGGCGGACACATGGGTGTGGTGGGTGCTCGTTGTGGCGCTTCTGGCATATTTGGGGACCTGTTGGTGGTTACGTGGCTGGCTGAGTGTACACATGTCCCCACGCATCTTACAGTTGTTCTGTTTGGGCTGTGTGTGGTGGTGTCTGTTGCATGTGTGTGTGATGTGTTGTGTATTGTGTGCTGGACATGGGGGTGTTTGTCCCTGGGAGCTGTGGCATGGTGGTAGTGCATGTGAGTACATAGCGGTGTGCTGGTATACATTAGTTTGCACTTACCAGCCTCCACTCCCCCTGCTAATCCGGCGAGGATCTCGGGATGGATGATGACTCGCACCTTCTCCTCCCACGCTTTGAAGGTCTTGAAGAGCACGGGATTCCCTCCGCCAGTGACTGCAGCCAGCTCTCTGTTTTTGCCCTCCTTCTTCTTGACCAGGCTCTTGACGTCATTCCACCGTTTGTTTATTTCTACTCTGTTCCTGGGCAGGGTCCCGACTGCATTGACCTGGTCTACGATCCGGTTCCACATTCTGTTTCTGGTGGCTAGTGGTGTGTGCTGGACCATGTTCCCATAGATTTGTGGGTGCACCTTGATGATCTCGTCGACCATGACCGTCAGCTCCATGGGCGTGAACTTGGGCATTCTTTGTGGTGCCATGGTGTTTGTGGTGCTGGTGCGGTGTGTGTTGTGTAATGTGCAGGGGGTTTGTGGTGCCGGTGTTTGGTGGTGGTGGTGGTTGTGATGTGTGCGTTTCTGTGGTGTGCTGCTGTCCTTGCTGTGTCACTGTGTCCTCTCCTCTCCTCTCTGGTTTGCAATGTAGCAAGGGGTTGTGGTCTGTGGGAGTGCTGCTTTTGTACTCACCTATGTGGGTGTGTCCTCATGGTCTGTTGTTTTCAGGTGTGTTGTGTCTGGGGTTCTGGCCTTTGTATTTTTTGTTTGTCCGGGGGGTGTTTTCGGGATGTGTACTGTGCTTGTGTATTTGTGCGTGCCTTGCTGTGTGGACTTATTGGCCATGTTGTGTGCTATTGGTTTTGTGAGCGGATGGTTTCTGTGCAGGGACGTGGGCGCCATGGTTTCTGCCGTGTCGATTGGCATCGGCGTTGTTTGCGCTGGCGGGCGGTATATTTGTGGTTTTCCCGCGCTCATGGCGGTGCGATCGTAATTTCACGTGCGGTGTGTCGGCCGTGAGGGCGGGCGGTTTTGTGTTGTCGGGCGTGTTTCCGTCCGTGGCGGGCGGTTTGACTCCGACTCGGACAATGGCGGGCGGTATTTAGTGTGATTTTTCCGCCGATGGCGGTTTTCGGTTTGTGTTATCGTAATGGCGTGGTCGGTGTTCAGACGGTGTATGCGGGCGGTATTTTGCCGATTCCATGCCTGGCGGATTTATTTACGCCGGGTATCGTAATGGGCCCCCTAGTTCTTTGACCACTAGTTGGTCTATTGGAGTTTTTTTTGTGGTTTAATGTGTTGACATGGGAGGTTATACTCCAACGTAGGATCCTCTCAACCCTCCAGGCATTGGGGATCACTTCCCCACAGCCCCTTGTCTATATGTAAAGCCACTACTTCCAAAAAAGAGCAGCAGTAAGACCTTCAACACACTACCATAGAAAGTAAAGGAGTTCAGGATTTAAAATAAAATCCCAGAGAAAATAATGTTAAGTTAAAATAGATTACATTATGTTGAAAAAATAACAAATATAAATACATTAAATTTTAAAATTAAAAAATTATTTAAAAATTAAACAACTTTCCTATTTTGTTTAATCATATTTGAATAATCTTTTTATTTAATATTTACAGTAACATTTGTTTTTTATTAAAATAACATACAAATTAAATAATTTTTTATTAATTATATACATCACATGTGATCATTTGTATTCCATTACAAATATAACTGTTTTTAGTTTAGATGGGGTTTTCTTTTATTTAAACGTTAGAAAAATATGTTTATTTAATTTATTTTAACAAATTTAAAAATATTAAATGTCAAGTTCAAATTAATTTATTTATGTTGAAGCTTTTGTATTTAGTTCTGTAATAACAATAATAAAAAATAATTTACAATTATATATATATTTTTTTCAAGTCTAATAAACTGTTTTACTGTTAGCTATACTGTGCAATAGGGAGATCTTTATGCGGGTTGTAGTTTGCGATTAGTGATGGGCTTACTCTTTGTGGATGGGTGTACTCTAAGCCTGGGCAGATACCGGAACTCCGTGAAGTGCAAAAAAACCTCTGCCGTGTTACGCGGAGCTCTGCAAGCAGCGAAGTGCGTTAGATAAATGCAGTTCGTGGTGATTTTCAATGCCAGGTGTTTGTCCGCACTGTAAAATCATCGCGAATGACACCTTGCACAGCGCAAGTAGGCACTGCTTCCTTTCGCCACTTGAGTACATTTTTTACTTGATCGGCAGCTTTCTCAACGTGAACAGACGGTTTCTCAACACGAGCGGTAGCGAGCATTTGCGACCACTCACAATGATAAATCCTACTGCCTGCAATGATAAATCTCACCGCTATGTTGATTTTCCACGCTCGCGCTCGCCAACTTGACGTTGACGATTGCGAACGAGGAAAAATCTCGCTGGGAGGTGGATTTTCCTCGTTGCCCTCGCCAACTTGATGTTGAACAGGAAAAAAACTAAAGAACTCCACAAGTTCCGCGTAACGCGGAGTGCAGAAAACTCATTTAGTAGTATTATTCTAGTACTACTAAAAATCCTAAAATATTCAGCTTGTGAATAGGCCCTGTGTAAGTTTACCTTTGGGAATAGGTCCTACTCTTTCTAACAATTTATTTTAAACTTATTAACACTGTATACATTTGAATTGCATTTTTATATTTTATTCACTTTTATAATTGTAAATAAAATATTACTGAAGATTTAAAAAATATTTAAAATATTTTTAAGCTTTAATTTTCTGAAATTTAAAATACCACACCTTTGAAGTTGCGTTGTCCAGTACAAAATATTGTGTGTGTACTTTTGAGTGTAATGTTATATTTGTGGAGCTTGAAGCGTTTGTTACAGACATTTTCCAAAAGTAACCTTAGAAAACGTGTTTTGGAAAACAATTTTATCATGTTACCAAACTCACATACAATATAGCAAAACAGAACTTGGTTAATGGTAATCCTGAAAATGTTCCACAGATTTTCCTGCCTCCCCTCTAGAAATATTAATAAGCGGGTGATCATCTGCTTCTAATTTTTTTTGGGGGGGGTGTTCAACAACTTCTACAGGGTATCCAATAAAAGTTTACCCCAAAGCAGGGCCCCTAACGCGAAACTTAAACAGCAAATTGACATTTTTCCTGTTTTCGTAAGTTCACTGAACATATGTTTAATTCCACCAATTCTCATTCAGACAACAGCTGGAAAAAATGTTTTTGTTCATGTAAGTGTCACTTGGGTCCTCTAATTGTATGTTAATTAAAGCCAGAGAGCCTTTCGCTGAAACAGATGATTCTGTTTTTCATCATGGGGTATGATTATTAGTACAGAGGCACTTTAAATTTAAATACTTTCAGTGCAGTAAACTCATAAAGTTATCTGATCAGTCTACCAATTGTCTCCTGCTCGTTTAGTATGGAAGGAGATTCATTCTACTTCTTTCAAAACAAACTCCCTGCACTTTCTTCTAGACTTTTCAATCTGTACTCTTTACTCCATGCTCAGCTAAAGTCTGATCTTCCAAAAAATGCTGCCTGAACTCTTTATTTTTCTAGCACCAGAAACTCAAAACACATACCGAATTCCACAATTGTATACATATCCCCTTGCTATAGTCTCATGCTTCAAATGTTTCTAGATCTAACCCTCCTTTGCCTGTTGCTGTGACAAGAGCACTCAGATGCAGTGTTCCAGGTATGGATGCCTCTCCCACTGAAAATTCTTACCACAAGACGACAAAGCGAGCAGGCCAGTAGGGAGGGCACTTAACCCCTTCGCTGCTAGGCCACCTCCCCCCATGCTAAGCCTTTTTTTGCTATTTGAGGTAGTTTGCGCTTAGGCCCCTGTAACTTTTTTTACCACATAAGGTATCCATGCCAAATTTGCGTCCTTTTCTTACAACATCACAGGTATTCTGAAGGTACCCAGGGTTTGTGGATTCCCCTGGAGGGGACCCAGAACTTAGCCAAAATACAGCTAAATTTGGGGGTTTTTTGGAAAAAAGGGCTACAGATGAAAGCGTCTGGTTTTTTCCCTGCAAATGGTATCAACAAAGGGGTTGTGGTGCTGAAATCACCATCTTCCCAGATTTCAGGGACAAGCAGACTTTTGTCAGAAACCAAAAATTTTTACACAGTTTTCCCATTTTTCTGGGACATAGCCTATTTTTGCTATTTTTTGTGCTTTCAACCTCCTTCAAGTTAATGGTGAAAATGAAAGTAGGTATAAAAGCAAAGATGGATCCTGGAAAACTATACATTTCCGAAAAGTAGACATAATGTTGAATTCAGCAAGGGGTCATTTGTGTAGATCCTTCAAGGTTTTTGTATAGAAACTAACAGTTGAAAATAGAAAAAATTGAAAATTAGTTAAAAAAAACAGCCATTTGTTCCAACGTTTTCACCTGTAACTTCTACTAAGTATGACAGATGTTTGAAAGCAATATACCGTTACATCTGCTGGACCCTTCTGGTTATGGGGATATATAGGACTTGTAGGTTCACCAAGAAACCGACGAGCCCAGAGCCAATAACTGAGCAGCATTTTGCAATGGTTTTTTATTGTGTACCGGGTATATAGCAATTCATTTGGAAAAATATAAACAGGGAAAAATCGATATGAAAGTCACCTATGTATTTCTGAAATGGGAACAAAATATAGAGTTTAGAAACAGTAGCTATTTGCACATCTATGAAATAGTGGGTTCCCTTCCCATACCAGCATGTGAATTATAGGTCATTTTTCAAAGTGACTTCTTTTTTACACATTTCCTTACATTTGGAAGGCAGAAATGCATTGAAAGTCAATAGGTAATAACAGTTGCTCCACAATTTTGTGTTCCCCTAAGTCTCCCGATAAAAATGATGCCTCACTTGTGTGGGTAGGTGTAGTGGCCGTGACAGGAAACAGCCCAAAACACAACGTGGCCACACAACATTTTCACTGTGAAAACAGACCCTTTTTTGCAAAGTGCCTAGCTGTTGATTTTGAACCCTAGCTCTGCCAGCACCTAGGGAAACCTAGCAAACCTATACATTTTTGAAAACTAGTCACCCAGGGGAATCCAGTATGGGGTGACTTGTCTGGCTTTCACCAGGTTCTGTTACCCAGAATCCCTTGCAAACCTCAAACTTTGTGAAAAAAACACATTTTCCTCACATTTCTGTGGTGGAAAGTTCTGGAATCTGCGTGGATCCACAAGATTCCACCCACCCCGCATTCCCCAAAGTCTTCCGACAAAAATGGTTCCTCACTTGTATGGGTAGGCCTAGTGCCCGCGACAGGAAATGGCCCAAAACGCAACGTGGACACACCGCATTTTCACATTGAAAACGGACCCTTTTTTTGCAAAGTGCCTAGCTGTAGATTTTGAACCCTAGCTCTGCCGGCACCTAGGGAAACCTAGCAAACCTATACATTTTTGAAAACTAGACACCCAGGGGAATCCAGTATGGGGTGACTTGTCTGGCTTTCACCAGGTTCTGTTACCCAGAATCCCTTGCAAACCTCATAATTTGTCAAAATAACACATTTTCCTCACATTTCTGTGGTGAAAAGTTCTGGAATCTGCGTAGATCCACAAAATTCCACCCACCCCGCATTCCCCAAAGTCTTCCAAGAAAAATGGTACCTCACTTGTCTGGGTATGCCTAGTGCCAGCGACAGGAAATGGCCCAAAACGCAACGTGGACACACCACATTTCCACAGTGAAAACGGACCTTTTTTTGCAAAGTGCCTAGCTATAGATTTTGAACCCTAGCTCTGCCGGCACCTAGGGAAACCTAGCAAACCTATACATTTTTGAAAACTAGACACCCAGGGGAATCCAGGATGGGGTGACTTGTCTGGCTCTCACCAGGTTCTGTTACCCAGAATCCCTTGCAAACTTCAAACTTTGTAAAAAAAAAACACATTTTCCTTAGATTTCTGTGGTGGAAAGTTCTGGAATCTGCATGGATCCACAAAATTCCACCCACCCCGCATTCCCCAAAGTCTTCCGAGAAAAATGGTACCTCCCTTGTGTGGGTAGGCCTAGTGCCCGCGACAGGAAACAACCCAAAATGCAACATGGACACACCAAATTTCCACAGTGAAAACGGACCTTTTATGCAAAGTGAATAGCTATAGATTTTGAACCCTAGCACTGCCGGCACCTAAGGAAACCTCGCTGGACTCCCCCGGGTGTCTAGTTTTCAGAAATGTGTGGGTTTGGTAGTTTCCCAAGATGGCCGCCGAGCCCGGGGCCAAAAACCCAGGTGAGCCCCCTTGCAAAACTAGGTTGTTTTGTGATAGGTAATTTTGATGTCTCCTCAATACGTTTTGGGCCCTTGCCTGTCGCGGGTACTTGACCCACCCACGCGAGTGATGTACCATTTTTTTCGGGAGACCTGGGGGAACGCTGGGTGGTAGGAAATTTGTGGATCCACGTAGATTCCAGAACTTTACCACACAGAAATTTGAGAAAAAAGTGATTTTTTCAGCTAAATTTGAGGTTTGCAGGGGATTCTGGGTAGGAAAACATTGGGGGACCGACGCAAGCCATACCTCGCTGGACTCCCCCGGGTGTCTAGTTTTCATAAATGTGTGGCTTTGGTAGGATTCCCAAGATGGCCGCCGAGCCCGGGACTAAAAACTCATGTGACCCCCCCTTGCACAACCAGGTTGTTTTGTGATAGGTAATTTTGATGTCTCCACAATACGTTTTGGGCCTTTGCCTGTCGCGGGTGCTTGACCCAACTACAAAAGTGAGGTACCATTTTTATAGGGAGACCTGGGGGAACGCTGAGTGGGAGGAAATTTGTATCAGCCCGGTGATCCTACAACTGTCCCACACAGAAATTTGAGAAAAACTGGATTTTTTCATCAAAATTTGAGGTTTGCAGGAGATTCTGGGTATAGAATCATTGGGGATCCAAGCAAGCCATACCTTCCTGGACTCCCCCGGGTCTCTAGTTTTCAGAAATGTGTGGTTTTGGTAGGTTTCCCTAGATGGCCGCCAAGTCCAGGACCAAAATCTCATGTGACCCCCTCTTGCAAAACCAGGTCATTTTCGGATACATAGGGGGCATCTGCGTTTTTGGTCCTGGGGTCGGCAGCCATCTAGGGAAACCTACCAAACCCACACATTTTTGAAAACTAGAGACCCAGGGGATTCCAGGGAGGTATGGCTTGCGTGGATCCCCCAAAGTTTCCCCACCCAGAATCCCCTGCAAACCTCATACTTTGATCAAACAATCAAATTTTACTCAAATTTCTGTGTGTGAAAGTTCTGAAATCTGCGTGGATCCACAAATTTCCTACCACCCAGCGTTCCTCCAGGTCTCCCGATAAAAATGGTACCTCACTTGCGTGGGTGGGTCAAGTACCCGCGACAGGCAAGGGCCCAAAACCTATTGAGGCGACATCAAAATTACCTACCACAAAACAACCTGGTTTTGCAAGGAGGGGTCCCATGAGTTTTTGGCCCCGGGCTCGGCAGCCATCTAGGGAAACCTACCAAATCCACACATTTCTGAAAACAATACACGTCCGGGGGAGTCCAGGAAGGTATGGCTTGCGTGGATCCCCAACGTTTTCCTACCCAGAATCCCCTGCAAACCTCAAATTTGTTGAAAAATTCAAATGTTTCACTCATTTCTGTGTGGGAAAGTTGTAGAATCACCGGGCAGACACAAATTTCCTACCACCCAGCATTTCCCCAGGTCTCCCGATAAAAATGGTACCTCACTTGTGTGGGTAGGCATAGTGGCTGTAACAGGAAATGGCCCAAATCATACTGTGGAGACCAAAATGACCTATAACAAAACGACATGGTTTTGGGAGGGGCACCTGTTTTTTTGGCCCCGGGCTCGCCGCCATCTAGGGAAACCTACCCAACCCACTTATTTCTGAAAACTAGACACCCTGCGGAGTCCAATGAGGTATGGCTTGCTTGGATCCCCGAACGTTTACCTACCCAGAATCCCATGCAAACCTAAAATTTAGCTGAAAAAATCACTTTTTCCTTACATTTTTGTAAAATGATACCTCACTTGTGTGGGTGGGCTAAAGGCCTATCACTGGGAAATGCCCAAAACATAGGGATTAAGGATATAGCACCGAGAATTCTAAGCGCTACATTTTTTTAAAAATACGTTTTTTGCCAATTCTGCATTGGACACCCACACAAGTGAGGTATCATTTTACTCGGGAGACTGAGGGGAACGCTGTGGGGTAGGACATTTGTGCCAGCACGGTGATCCCATGCAAAAATGTAAGTAAAAAATGATTTGTTCAGCTAAATTTGAGGTTTGCAGGGGATTCTGGGTAGGGAAACGTTGGGGGATCCACGCAAGCCATACCTCATTGGACTCCAGAGGGTGTCTAGTTTTCAGAAATATGTGGGTTGGGTAGGTTTCCCTAGATGGCGGCGAGCCCGGGGCCAAAAAACCAGGTGCCCCCCCAAAACGAGGTAGTTTTGTGATAGTTAATTTTGAAGTCTCCACAGTATGATTTTGGCCCTTTCCTGTTGCAGCCACTATGCCTACCCACACAAGTGAGGTACCATTTTTATCGGGATACCTGGGGGAATGCTGGGTGGTAGGAAATTTGTGTCTGCCCAGTGATACTACAACTTTCCCACACAGAAATGTGTGAAAAATCTGATTTTTCCAGCAAAATTTGAGGTTTGCAGGGGATTCTGGGTAAGGAAACGTTTGGGGATCCACGCAAGCCATACCTTCCTGCACTCCCCCGGGTGTCTACTTTTCAGAAATGTGTGGGTTTGGTAGGTTTCTCTAGATGGCCACCGAGCCCGGGGCCAAAAACCAAGGTGACTCCCCTTGCAAAACCAGGTTGTTTTGTGATAGGTAATTTTGATGTCTCCTCAATACGTTCTGGGCCCTTGCCTGTAGCGGGTACTTGGCCCACCCACGCGAGTGAGGTACCATTTTTATTGGGAGACCTGGGGGAATGCTGGGTTGTAGGAAATTTGTGGATCCACGCAGATTCCAGAACTTTCCACCACAGAAAGTTGAGGAAAATGTGTTTTTCTTTTACAAAGTTTGAGGTTTGCAAGGGATTCTGGGTAACACAACCTGGTGAGAGCCAGACATGTCATCCCATCCTGGATTCCCCTGGGTGTCTAGTTTTCAAAAATGTATAAGTTTGCTAGGTTTCCCTAGGTGCCGGCAGAGCTAGGGTTCAAAATCTACAGCTAGGTCCTTTGCAAAAAAAGGGTCAGTTTTCACTGAGAAAATGGGGTGTGTCCACATTGCGTTTTCGGCCGTTTCCTGTCGTGGGCACTAGGCCTACCCACACAAGTGAGGGTCCATTTTCTCGGAAGACTTTGGGGAATGCGGGGTGGGTGGAATTTTGTGGATCCACGCAGATCCCAGAACTTTCCACCACAGAAATCTTAGGAAAATGTGTTTTTTTTAACTATGTTTGAGGTTTGCAAGGGATTCTGGGTAACAGAACCTGGTGAGAGGCACACAAGTCACCCCATCCTGGATTCCCCTTGGTGTCTAGTTTTAAAAAATGTACAGGTTTGCTAGGTTTCCCTATGTGCCGCCTGCGCTAGGGCCCAAAATTCATAGGTAGGCACATTGCTAAAAACAAGTCTGTGCCTAGTGGGCTTTTTGCCACCCTGGGGGGGAACCGGGGGGGGGGGGTGGTTTGCCCCGATATGCCCCCAAGGGGGGCAGAAAGACTGTGGATATTTTTTGGGGGGTGAGGGATTGGTATGCCCATTCTGGGCAGCCCCCACCCCCACGCATAAAAAAAGCCAGCGTAATCGCTGGCGCCTAGTGGGCTTTCTGCCCCCCTGGGGGAAGATCAGGGGCCACTGCCCCCATCCACCCCCCGGGGGGGCAGAAAGACTGTGGCATGTGTTTTAGGGAGGTGTGGGCATTGGCATGCCCATTCTGGGCTGACCCCACCCCTGTATTTAAAAAAAAATATTTCCTGAGGCCTAGTGGGCTTTCTGCCCCCCCCCGGGGGGCAGATAAGGGGCTATTTCCCCAATATGCCTCGGAGGGCAGAAAGACTGTGGTAATTGTTTTTGGGGTGGGGGCATTATCATGCCCATTCTGGGCAGCCCCAACCCCTACATCATAAAAAAAAATCCCCGGTGCCTAGTGGGCTTCCTGCCCCCCGGGGCAGATCAGGGGCTACTGCCCCCATCTGCCCCTGGGGGGAGCACAAAGACTGTTGCATTTTTTTGGGGGGCCCATCTTGGGCATCCCCCACCCCTTCATCAATAAAAAAAATCCCTGATTTCTAGTGGGATTTATGCCCCCCCGGGGGCAGATTGGGGGCTACTGCCCCCATCTGCCCCCAGGGGGGTAGAAAGACTGGAATTTCACTGAGGGTGGGGGCATTGTCATGCCCATTTTGGGCAGCCCTCACCCCAACATCAATTTTAAAAAATCCCTGGTTTCTAGTGGGCTTTCTGACCCACTGGGGGCAGATTGGGGGCTACTATCCCCGTCTGCCCCCGGGGGGGCAGAAAGACTGACATTTCTCTGGGGGGGTGGGGGCATTGCCATGCCCATTTTGGGCTGCCCCAACATCAATTAAAAAAATCCCTTGTTTCTAGTCGGCTTTCTGCCCCCCAGGGAGGGGCAGAAAGACTGTTATGCCTGAAAAACTATGAGGGGAGCAAAGGCCCTTGCCCAAGGGGCCGTTCCCCCCTCCCTGGTGTCTAGTGGGTAGATCCCTTCTTGGGATCGCCCTCCTGGGGCGATCCCCAAGCAGGGATCCACTAGGGATGGGTACCATTGGAAAGGAGAGATTCTCCCCTTTCCAATGATACCTCTCCCGTCTTTCTACGTGCTCGGGGGGCTGAGATAGCCCCCTGAGCACGTGGAAAGTGAAACTGAAATGAGCCTCTTGGCTCATTTCAGTTTCGGTTTCACTGAAATTACGATCAGTGTGACGTGCGCGCTGATCGTCATTTCAGGGAAACCAGGGGAGCAGCCTCGGGAGCTTGGGAAGCTCTTCTTCAGCTCCCGAGCCTGTTGGGGAGCAACCCGCACCAGAGGGATTCCCTGTGCCATGTGCGAGGACGGCCGGGGTATCTGAAAAAGCTCCCTCGTGACCTATATTGCTTTCACGAATTGAACATCAATTCAACATGGGCTAACACACTATGATTTAACAATAACGCAATTTGAAAACATTTTTTTGATTTCATCAATGTTTATTTCATTTCTTTTTTTATATATCAAAATTCTTATACTTTTTTCTTATTTTCTTAAATATAAAAATGTAAATATAAACATATAAATAATCACAATTATTACATACAATATAAAATGCAAAACGATTCACTTAATGTCCCCTGAGTGAACAAGAAAAAGAAAAAAAAATGTATTACTTCATTCATACAGACATCCAAACTCATACATACTCATACTGTATTCACAAATACATAGATCAAGGGAATGGGAGATAAAGAATAACACAATCTCCACGACCATTTAAAGTAACTGCAACCAGCAGGATCTAAAAGTGCACATGAGCACTGGTGTGTCGGACGGCCCCCGGCCGTCCGACGCACCGAAGGGGTTAAGATGTTAGCTCAGTTGATAATATAGGCATCATTTTGTGTACCCTTTCTCCCCTCAAGAATTCCAACATGGAATATTTTGGCCACATAGGCCAGGGAAATTTAGTTTTAAGTGTTTTAATAGATTGCATTGGGTCCATGTGAAAATTGTTTCTAGCACAGCCATAGATAGCACTGATTCATTGGTCATATGATCCTGCCAAGGACTAAATCACTGGTACTGAGACCACAAATGAGATCTTTCCTTGATACCTTTACAGCAAAACTTAATTTGAGAAAAAACATGCAAAGTATTACCTATTCATTTAGGGTGATCACTTGAAGGCTTTATCTTTCACACAGAACATTTGACGTTACATTATTTCTATATTTATCTTCACATCCTATGTAGGCTTAAATATTTCCTGTACTATTTCATTTAGATGTCATTCACACCTTGGTACAGGATGGGACAGAGAACACCTTCTTGTTTTATAATTATGACACTTATATTTTGTGTATTGCCTCATGTCTGAGGTTGGAACCTGCGTGTTTATTTCTGGGATTAAATATTTTGATTTTTTATCCCTTAAAATATTGGTTTTCCTGGCACCCCACCCCCTATATGATCAAATTTTCCCTCCCTTCCTCTTGGAGTCTGATAAGTTATGTCCTATTATTCTCTTGGGTTCCGTTCATGCATGAACTGACTTAGTCTCTCGTTGAACTAGTATGTTTGTTTTGCTTCAAGGTTCTTCCTGGTAGTATCCTCCTCTTGAGCTCTGGGGCTTGTATTTTTGAATGCTGGTTACCAACTCAACCCCCAAAGTGGCAGGGGTCATATAATTGCAGTCTCCATTATTGGTGACAGAATTTCAGCAAGGAGCTACAGAATATGGTGGATTATCAACCAGAGATTTTCTCAAGAAACTGCACATGTTTTGGCAGATGCAGATACTTATGAAAGTTCAAATCCTGGTGCCCATGAATTACTTTTACGGACAAAGATATTGATGTCTAAGTCCCATTAGAAGTTTGGAAAGACAATGGAGCAGCAATGGCCTATATAAACTGGTTTGCCCCGCTGCACTCAGCATTCCAATGTCCTAATGTCTTCTGCCTTTCTCTTTACCTTGCCTCTCCAAAATAAATGGATTGGGCAGGGGAAACAAAATGCAAAGGCAGTGCAGCAGGACACACAGAGCATTTACCCTGTAGCTCAGTGTCACAAGGGCTTCAGAAGGAGGGAGGGGTGAATGCTTCTCAGCTTCCGGGTCTCCCTCTCTAGGCTGCACTGTGAAAAGCTGTTTTACCGAGCCAAGGAGAACCGGTGGATTATTTCTGACCGCCTGCTTTCAAAGCTCTTGCTGTGAATGATCAACAGTGTACAGCCGTGGACCTGCATATGGCTGTTAACAATGGATCCTAACTCATACAGCAAGTATGCAAAAGGGCTACTCATAACCATCGTGAAGCCCTCCTTCAAACATACACCAAAAGCCCTATGGACCGCATTGTCTGCGTTAGCACGTATAGTCACCTGACCAATATTGTCAGGCGATCAATAAAGAAAAACTGGTCTATTCTCAATACTGGGGCAAATCAACTATCAAACCCCCTCTTTACTAACCCTGGGCGTAGTTCGCGTAGTCGCTCTACGCGAAGCTACGCGAAGACGTCGAAGCGCTACGCGAGCTTCGCATAGCTTCGCGAGCGTGCGTAGCTGCTTGGCGCGCCCGTTCGCGATGCGTTTTTCTTGCTCGGGAACGCGTCGTTCGTGTTCGGGACGCTGTTTACGTGCTCGGGGGCGCGAACTTACCCATGCGGTCGCCTATGGGCGCGGCCATTTTGATTTTCACTTGTCCCGCCCGTTCGCGATCCCTTATTTCCTGTTCCGGGTCGCGTATAGCGTGCTCGCGATGCGCATTCCATGTTCGGGAACGCGTTGTACGTGTTCGCGACGTTTTGTGCGTGCTCGGGGAGAAATATCGCGCAAACTTACCCATGCGGTCGCGATGGGCGCGGCCATCTTGTTTTACCACTCTATGCTATGGTTCTGGGCCTGCTTTTCTATCCTCCCTCAATCTTTGCAATCCTTAGTTTTTTACACAGTTTTTCAATTTTTCTTTATTTCTTACCTATCTCTCTCTCTGCCTAAGTCTATATTTTGCATTTTTTTCTACTTTTTACTGTGTTTTTTTTACTTTCCAACTGTTTTATATAACTTTCTTCTTTAAGCTCCTACTTCTTCCCCTAACTTTATTTTTCCCTTCTAACTTTTCTTTTTCACCTCCTCCCACCCCAGAACCATGGCGAAGGGTAGCAGCAGCGGGTCAAAGAAGGGCAAGGGGCGTGCGCCCAATCGCCGCCTGCCTTGCGGCAGACTGCGCCCCGCAGGGGTGCAAGCCCGCCAGCTGTTTACGGAGGAGGAGGTGGCCGCCCTTGTTTTTTTATTCAGCGCCACCTCCCCTTGACCTTGGCAGCAGGCGGCAGGCCAGGCTCCGGTTACCCGACCCAGGAGCGTCACCGTCGGTGGGCGAAGGTGCGTCGGGCAGTGTTTCGCTGCTCCGCGGTCCGGCGCACACATAACCAGCTGGCCCACCGGTGGTCAGACATTCTTGACCGGGAGCAGGACCTGTTGGACCTGCTAGGTGTCGAGGTCGTGGGGCTTGGTGAGTAGCCAATATATATAGTAGTATAAGTATTGTGATTTGTGTATACATTTTTTACAAATAATAACAAGAATAATGCTGCTTACATTGCAGGTAAATTACGTTTCAAAATCTTCTGTGATTGTAGGACACAGGTGCTGGGCGGTACTCTTACTTTTTTGCAACTTTGCGCTCGCTTGTCATTATTATGTAAGAGTTTACTTTAGAGAACTTCAGTTAGGTAATGCTATTGCTAGAGAGACTGTAGTCTTTCCTTTGTCCTCCTGTCAAATAGTGGTGGATGGATTTGATACTAGGTTTAGTTACTATTAGTTGATAATTTTTGAGCGGTCTGCGTGACGCATCCTCTGTCACTGAGTGCTGCTTACCCCAGTCCTTTTGTAGTTTGTTTAGTGAGTGGTACTGGTAAGCTTAGCTTAGCAGTGTCAGTCAGCTGCAGAACATCAGACGCAACCAACCAACAATTTGATGTATGCATTATGCACTGACTTTATGCATGTGTCCTCCTTCTCACCTATGCATTTTTGATGGAAATAAAAAATTGAAATGCATGCTTAATGAACAATTGGCCCGCCTGGAATAGGTGGGCTAGGTCAGGTGGTACTTAGGCTTAGTTAGTGTTCTGGATTTTATTTGAAACAATCAGAATGGAACACTGAATTAGTGTTCCCCAATAAGTAGACTGTCCGTGAATTCCGCAAGCCAGTAGGCGATCGGATTAGATAGGTCAATTTTATAGCAATTTTTGTTTCCTAAAACGTTTTTTGAGCGTTTTTTTAAGATAATTTATTTGTTTCACAGCAATCATTAATGTTTGTGTCTTTCTTTTTCTTTATTATATCTTACATGATCACTGATCTGCAGCACCCAGGGGCAAGAAGACGGGGTCCGAGTCGGCGGGACAACCACCAGAGGACCGCTCCTCTACCGAGGGCCCTGCTGCTGGTCCCAGTAAGTCCTCCAGTGGTTATATTAACAATTATATTGCCCTAACTTTTACTGGACCTTATTTATTCTGAACTATTAATTCTGGCTCCACTCCCTAATTATCTTTTTTACAAAAGATTCTTTGATCAGTTGATCTTGACTTGACTATCTGTTTCTAAATTCTGGTTATCCCTGCCTCTAAGTTCTAACTGCCTCTGCTATGAATGTCTGTACTCTGTACTACTAATATTAGTCTGTCGCTAAGCTTTCCCAGTTTGCATTGCCACTCTTTATTGTACGGTTTTGAATAAAACTCAGATTGACCAATACTAATAGCTCTAGCCACTGAGTCCAGTCCTTTCGGTTGTCCTCTTCTAGGCTTCTTAATCTTGAGGCTTTGACAATTACCACAAACAAAATGCACAACCAGATATTTGACTATTTTTGATAGGAATAGGATATAGTACATACTACTTGTATTCTGCACAGCCCCATGCAGAACTATGCACAATGAAAGAGGATGTTGGTGATGAGAGTTTGGAACTTGGACGTTCCTCACACCTCAGTCAGAAGTGAACCCACAATCCCCTGAACGACTAGCTAGTGTCTCATTAGGTCCCCGAACCCCCACCCGAAGATACCCAATGATTATGATTCCACAACCCAGAACATAACACACTTTCGCTCACTCACTCGTGTAAGTCCACCACCACCACCACACCAAATACCACATAGTCTATGTGTAAGTTCAAAAGGTTTATTTTCAAATGACAACTTCTGTAGGTTGTTCTATAAAATTCAGTGTACTCCAGCCAGCTCCAACAGCAAAATGCATAAGATTAAAACAATAAAAATTGTTGCAACAAGTGCATGCTGATATAGACAAAAGATCTGTGTGAATTCTGGGCGACTCCTCACCGTAGAACGTAGAATTACTGGTTACATGCATCATTCATAAGCTCTGCAAATCTCTGGTTCGTACTCGTAGAAGGGAATCCTCTGCCTGAGAAAAATGGTGCGTGTTAAATTTAATGCAAGCATTTGTCAGTCCTGCCAAAAAACTGTAACATGTTACCTATGGCTAAGTAATACGGACTAACGGAACTCCATAACAAAGTGGCTTGTTTTCCGACCTCTTGTACGCAACGCTCAGACAGTAGCTGTATGTGCTCATGTGGGCTCAAAAAGGCGTCTTACTGTTACTGCACAACAAGCTGCGAGGTAACATGCGCAAAAGACATGAAGCGAAAAATGGTTGCATGGCTCAGGCTAACTTTGCAAAGAGTAGAGTATAGTATAATAATGACCTTAGGGACAATAACACTATTAGTGTCTGTCTACTGACTGTACTCTAGTACCCGATTTGGACTATTGAATGTGATTTATAATAATAAATATGTATTAACCTTTTTTCAATCTTGCTAGTGAAAAATAATAAATAGGGGAGGTGTACAGGCATCTAAAAATGTGTCATGTTTTTGCTAGGCGTACTACCGACCAACAGTGCTGGTGGGGCCAGCGGCGATGGCGTTGCGGCCATTCCGGAGGGGGCAGGAGATACAGGGGGTGAGCCAGCAGCAGTGGCGGGCGGTGGTAAGTTATATTCATGACTTATTGACATTGCACTAGCTGGAAGGGTGTGTGGAGTGGACTTCACTCACTGTACTGATGTTGAGACTTATTAGGTATGAAGTTGTAGTGAACATTATACAACGGTTAATAAAGAAGACACCCTTTACTTAGCAGCATGAGCAATGCAGTACCAATAGCATTACCAGCGTGACTTCATTAACCAATGGCCTCTTATATCTGACTCCAACTCAGCTGTGAAAGTTTTATGGAGGAGACTAAAAGTCAGATCAGATGACCTTGATGGATGTGTTGAACAAAAAGGGAAAGAAGGGTGGAAGGAGGAAGGGCGGGCGAGATTTAATATGATGACTGGCAGAGAAGGATACGTTGGAAGCATGGATAGGTGGCTGATAGGAATCAGATGCATGTGTTGTTGAAGGATGGGTGGAAGGTGAAAGAAGAATGGATGCCTGCCTGGGTGGGCGACACAGTATGGGTGGATACCGTGGATAGCAAGAATCATCAGCGGTGTTTGGGTGAAACTCAAAGCCAAGGCAAGCAACGGAGTGAGTGGACACATGCGTTGTTGTTGGTGAAACAAAGTAAGGTTTGTGGAGAGATTAAGAAGAATGATTGACATTTACTTAGAATGGATGGATGCCTGTATGTATTCATCCATCATAGACAGCATAGGTGGAGACTGTCACGGGATGCTCAGTTTTAGGGAATGTTAAAGAAACCGCGCCAGCGTACCAAAGCCGATGTGGGGAGGGGCAGGGTGGGGGTAGTAGTAAACAATGTATTACGCGGGCAAATACAGGTAACTTTACTGTAACATACAAATAAATAAAGTGAATTTCATTGTGCGCACTGCACCGCCAAATGGGATGCAGTGTGCGCAACAAAATTAGTTTCATTTATTTATATGTTTACTTACCTGTAATTGGCCGTAATCCATAGTTTACTACCCCCATCCTGCCCCTACCCACGCCACCGCCCGGCCAAACTCCCCGAGTCCCACCAACGACCGCTACTGACCTTATGTCGTTGTCCCATATAAAAGCAACGATCATTGGATCAGATATATAATCTGCCTTTTTGTAGTAGCCAAGGCACTGTGAAATTGAGCAATTGCCCTCCATGTAACAGAGAGTATGGCCAGTGCCACCCGTAATAGAAAAATACGAGCTTCCCCACCTGCAAACAGTAGTAAATCAAACTAATGTTACTCTGCGTCATGACTCGTATGTTTGTCTTGGCTTCAAGCATAGATGACCGAGCTGGCAATGCCGGCTACAACCAGGTTATGTCATTTCCCTAAACTAGAGATAAGAAGAACACTGGTGTACTGTGTACTGCTTGGAGTCCATAGTGCTAGTATAATGCCTGAAACTCCCACAAATGTTAGAGGCCGAGGAAGTGGGAGGATAGATAGATTATTACCACAAATGTTATGTACTGTGCTTCTTGCTAGTGCTACTGTGCCATTATGTGTTGAATTAATTTTGTGTTACTGTTTATGTAAGAGTACTGGTTACAACAATATTTTCTTTCTTTCTTTTCCCAAGACAAACCATCGCGGAAGGAGTTGGCAGTCAGGGCCCGGCGCCGGAAACTGGAGGCCATATGCCGGGAGTACCGGAGGCTGGTGGCTCTGGCGGAGGAGGAGGAGGAGGCGGCAGCAGCTGCAGCCTCGTCCGATGCCCCGGGCCCCAGCCAGGCCCCAACTCCAGCGGTACGGCGCCGCGGTCTGATAGCCAGCCGCCGCAAATCATTAACAGCCAGCACTGCTGCTGTCCCCCATTGTGGATGCCACTGCAGGGCATTCCGCAAGAAGATTCTCCTCCGGATGGCACGGCAAGAGGAGCAAATGGAGGAGCGGGTGAAACTCCTGGTGGACAAACACCTTAAAGCCCGCCGATTATAACATCGAGGACCCTGTTGCTTTGCCCCTTTTTATTCCTTGTTTTGGTGGGTGGGAATTGGGCGTTGGGGTTTCGGGACATTCTTTGGACTTTTTTCGTTTTGGACATTGGTTGGGGTTAGGGAGAGGGGTGGGTCAGGTGTGGGATAGTTTATTTTTGTTAGGGTAATAAATTATATTTATACTTAAACATACAATGTTAATGTTTTGTGGGGGGTTACTGTTTTATGAATTAACGTCACATTGGTTTGCTTGCTGCTGCAGGGCCGCAGCCAGTGTTTGATTTAAATAATCTGCCGATGATGTATAACAAACAGATAGATGCGGTACCCCTCACCGAGTTATTTGTCCTACTAGTATTCTACCTCCCACCAAACTTATCTTACCTGTGATTGATGATGACTACGTTCGGCACAGCGATGGCTGCATGGTTTCCATAGAGAATGTAGAAGATGCCATGGTTGTGGTGGTAGTACTAGAGTAGACACTGGCAGTAGCATTTGCTAAAAAAATTTAAAAAAGAGACAGTCACTTGCCTGAGAAAAACTGTTGGAGGAGTAGTCGAACGAAGTGAAATACAGTACAGAAGACGACTGCCAAACAAACAATATTGCAGTTGCAACTGCTAAAGTCAAATTAAACATAATGGTGGCGGGGACAGCCTAGTACAAGAAGTTATAAACTGCAGTTGTGCTGTCGAGTGAGTCACTTAACTTAACACAATCGTAATTCGTAACCTTTACTGCTGTGTGGTAGGAGTTTGATGATTAATGCAATCAATGACGGCAATTAATTATGATGTACTACTATTAGCCGTTGACGGCTTGCACAATGACAATGCACATAGACTGAGCATGGGTGGCCAAGCAGAAGAAGCTCCTCGCCCTGCCTTGCAATTGAATTAGTGTTGCTTTCACCACATCTGCCCCAGCAAGCGTGTGATCAATTGGTGTACATTTTATGTAGTCACATCACACCTCAATATAAATCACAGCCCGGGGGAAGAGGGTTAGGGTTTGATGAATGGATGGGAAGGGGGTTTGGGGAAAGGTTTGAAAATGAAAAACAGTATGCATGGACAACAAAAGCAAAGCGCAATCTTGGCAGACGACCATGATCTTATCCAAAAAATCAATAAAGCGAGAAAAGGGAAATGCATGCGTTAATGATGAAGATTAGATAACTTGATGGTTAATGAGTAGTACATAATAACTCCTACTAGACAATTAGACAGTACAGGGCACCAGTATATTCTATTTCTATGCAATTTGCCTTGCCTGTAATATGCCCTCAGATACCCAAATTACATGTTGTACTGGGCTTACTTGTAAAGATAGCAAAGACAATTAACAAACATTTGTAGGGATCAATTAGCAAACAAACACACAACACACAGTCCTAATGATTGCAGAGAAAAAAGGAATCAAATTAATTAAAAGATGAATGATGAATGATACTAAAGTTACTGTATTATCATGCTAAAATTGTGGAGTTGAATCTCGTCCTTCCTCTTGGTCCTATCTTCCATGGACGCTCCGCACATCAATCTTGGTGGCCTTCCTGATGCCGATTGGTAAGGTAAATGTGAGTTGTGTCTCCCAGTATAGCAAGCACAGGGTAAAGGCCGGCCTGTAACGTCTAGATGGAAAAACAAAAGGGGTATTGAGAAATCAATGAATAAAAAAAAAAAAAAACATCAGTTACGGTGGAGTCCAAGAAGAGAAGAGAGAACACTTTCAGAGTGAGGCGGCTTGGATATATCGTGTAGATTCTGTTTACAGCATTAAGCTACAACAACAACAGGACAGAACAGGCCCACCACAGCACCAGCCCGGCCGTGACCCAACCTCCATTTACCTTAATTTTTGACATAGCCAGACAAAAGGCATACACAGCAACTTAGCATTTTCCTAATTAACTGACAAAATCAATGCTCCGCTGTCAGTCATCACTACACTCGTGACTCGACTAGACCACTACATGGACATGTAGGTCTGCTGTGTTTACTACTTTCTTGTTGAATTGTTGTGTTTATGTTTACCTTATGCCACTTCATGAAATGCAATTAGTCCTTGAATCATCTCTGATCCAACTGAATGACTGCGCGCGAAAAGATAGTATGGTCATCATCATGGTGTGGTACGTGTTGTCCAACTACAACTCAGTCTGTATTGTTGACTCCGATTAAGTCCATATTCCATATTAAAAAATTGCAACAGATATTGGCCTGCACCTGCAGTAGTAGGAGTACAATTTGGTTATTAAACAACAAGAAAGGAAACATTGACTGTCACTTATTTACTTGAGTCACTTTGTAGATTAACTAGTAGAGTAGAGTTCGACTTCATGCACAACATCAACAACAAACAACAGCAATCGCTCAGAGTCTGCAAACATCCAATGCATTCCATCATTACCTGTCTTGCTCTTCTCTTTGGCTGTCAGATCATCAGATGCCTAGTGATGACATTTTTTTTGTTTTTGCGGGGCAGTGGCCTCATCATTATTACTCCAGTCCACATTCATTTTGAGTGTTAGGCGCTGTTTCGGTTTTCGTCGTATTCATCTGTGGCACCTTTGTCACAGTTTAAGTTGCTTCCCATGGTCAGCAGCACTGTGATGATGGTCCGCGGCCTGTGTAGTGCTCATTGCTGGTCATTTGAGTTTGCACAAATGTCAGCAAGTTTCTTCGAAGAGTCTATTGTCTTTCTCTGCCAAGTACCTTCTGTCCTGACAGTGAGGACCTTTGGATGCCTGCTGAGGCTGTAGCCTTCGGACACTGATGAGTTTCAGCTTGAAAACAAAACGGAGGATAGCTATAGTAGTCACGTTTCACTTCTAATGGAGGCGGGACTGGTAAAGGCAACATTTATTGTACTAATGTCTGGCTTGATGGAAATGTACTCGTGCGAGACAGGAAGATGAAGCAGGACTCTGAAGAGTGGACAGTTAAATGCACAGACGTGCAACTCCAATAGGGAAATAAAAAGAAGACGGTGGTGATGGTTTTGTTGTGATTTGATTTGAACCAGAAAGACAGATACACAGACACATAAAGGAAGGAAGAAAGCAACAATTTGAAAGCCTAGTTGTCAGGGAAGAGGAGCTCGTCCTCAAACTCTGGTGGTTCGGACAGAAGTAGGTCCTGTAACGCACTATTTACGTCATCCAAGTCGCTCTGCTCTTCCTGCTGTGATTCACGTATTTTGTAATCCGGTGGTATAAAGTGCTGATTCATTTTGATCATGGTTAACCTCTCCACGCTTTGGGCCGAGAGACTGGTCCTTTTCGAAGTTACAATGGCACCAGCAGCACTGAAAACACGCTCAGAAGAGACACTTGCGACAGGGGAAGCGAGATACTTTATCGCCAGGCTGCTGAGCACTGTCCATTGGCTTCTTTTCCCATACCAATACACCAATGGGTTTCCATCCATGAAGACCTCTGTTGGGTCATCCAGATAGGCCTGGACCATCCGCTCAATGTTAAGGGGTGCTCGGATGTGCTCGGCCGGTTTTGCCTTTGCATCAGCACTGGACTTACCATACCCCTGCTGTAGAAACCAATCAGTTGCACATTGTGCTGCGGACGATCCTGTTCTTGATGTTATTGTTGGTGTAGGTGACTGCTGGGAGGCAAATGCACTGCCCTCAGGCTCCGAAGTATAACTTGACTCTGGATGCCCTGTAGTACTGGTTATGGCCTGTGGTGGGGGGCCTGTAATTAACAGCCGTTCACTTTCGAAAATAGTTGCTTCCTTAGCTATCAAAGTTTTGTAGTTGGCAACATCCACTTCCGAAAAAGGAATTACTGCCTTGCTGTTCAGAAATACTTTGTACCGTGGATCCAAAATTGTGGCACTAATGTAATGTGGTTGTGACAAAATTTTATTTTTAATCCTTGTATTTTCCGATAAGCGAGCGGCTAAGGTCTCCGCCAAATGATATGCGTCTTGTTTGTCATCCACACCTGTGTACGTTTCAGACACATCCTTCAGCTGTTGCTCTAGCATGTGCAACAATGGGATAGCTTGGCCCATAGTACAGTCCTCCCTGCTGACTTCACGTGTGAAGATCTCAAAAGGAAGTAGCATCTCAGTCAGGCATTTAATGAGGTCCCATTGAGCCATCTCAACGGTCATGCCTCTCACAGTAGGTTCCCCTATTCTTTGCATGACATAAGCATTGAGTGGTATGTACAGTTCAAACAGACGATCAAGCATATAATAAGTTGAGTTCCAACGTGTTGGCACCTCCTGGATGAGCGCTTTGACTGGCAGTTTATGCTCACGTTGAATGACCCTCAGCTGCTTCCGGGCTTTAAAAGAATGGCTGAAATGTGTGCATATTCTTCTGCAGGTGACCAGTAAGTTGCTGACTTTTGATTCATTTTTCAAAAAGTCTTGAACAACAATGTTAATGCAGTGTGCCAAACACGGGACCCTGAAATAGCCACCATTGCGCATGGCCAAAACTACATTACTGCCGTTGTCCGTGGCAACAAAACCAATCGTAAGCCCTCTTGGGCGCAGCCACTCAAAGACCTTGGTGTTAAACTCTTCCAAAATGTTTGCAGCAGTATGAGATTTCTCCATGGCAAACATGGCTACAGTTGCATGTTTGCGAGTGGCATGAAAAATCTCTGCAGTATCAACACCAGCAGATAGCTGTTCTCTAACACCCACAAAACTGATCCAGTGTGCAGTGATGCACATGTAATCTGTGGCTTGGCAACTGGTCCACATGTCTGTAGTCAGGTGGATACTGTGAACAGCACTCTGCTTCAAGGCCTTTCCTAGCAATTCCAGCACGTCGTGATGTAGTGCTGGAACTGCAACTCTGGCAAAATAGTAGCGGCTGGGAACATGCCATTTTGGGCAGATGGTTGACACAAATTCCACAAAACCCAACCCTTCAACAAAAGAAAAAGGGAGAAGGTCCAGTGCTAACATTTTAGCCAGCTTCGCATTGTACAAACGTGCTATTGGGTGGTTGCGTTCGTACTGCCCCTCACCCCCAAACATGCTGATAATGGTAGGCTGCATGGTTTTCCTTTCTCTTAGGCTCAACGCACTTTTTGGTAGTGCGGACCTGGTACTTCTTGGTGTCTCCGGCTGACTCTTACTCTTGTGCCACTGAGATGTTGCTGAAGATGTGTGCAACGTTAAGACTGCACTGCTGGGGTCAGGGACACCTTGTGTACCACTAGTGAGAATGTCTCCCTGTCCTTCCTCTTCCACCGTGATCGGATCTTCTTCTACTCCTTTATCCCCACCAACACCAGTGGTTGCCGTTTTTTTCTGTCGCAAAGGTGGTCCTCCCAGCTGATCAAGTGGTGTTTTTTCAGATGGGTCATTTGGCCTCCGGTACCATAGTTTGTACCAAGCTTACCACGACTAACAGAGGTATTACAAATGGAGCATATAGCAATGTTCTCCTCCTTTTCGCTAACCGTAAAGAAGTCCCAAACTGGGGAGCTTAACTTTGGCCTCCTGCTGGAGGTGCCACTTCCAATGCCGGATGATCTGTAGGGTGTGTGTTGAATTTGACTCTGTGCTGCTGTACCACTACCTACTCCTACAGAGGTGGTGGTTGTGCTGGATGTAGGTCGCTGCCGGGCCTTTGCTAATGCAAATATGGAAGCTGTAGGTCGTGTTGGTGTTACCTGTGGAGGTATGCGTGCTACATCCCTCGCAGCGATTTTGGATAGAGTAAGAATGTTGGTCTCCATCTCCTCGGGGCCGGGAGTGATGTTCATGATGACTGGCTCGTCGTCATCATCATCATCATCTTGCTGTTCTACATCGACCTCCATAAGTGTAAGGCTTTCTGGAACCTTCCTTTTCCCTAGCTTGGTCTTGGAACGTGGCTCCCTCTCAGACTCAGTTTGAGGCTTCCAAGTGGCATCTAGATCATCAGAAGGGGGCTTGGCGAAGAACTCGATGGACTACCCCTCCTTTTCCTTGCTGGGGATTTGGAAGACAATGGATCTTCTGAATGAGTGGCTTCTTCTTCTACCTCTGCATGAGGCTCAATTTCCTGAACTGCCCCTACTTCAGGAGGAACAACAACTACTATTGCGGGCGGTGGTTGCGGCTGTTGTTGTTGACCACTTATCTGCTGTGTTTCCTCCTGCGTTGATTGGGTACTACTTTGAGATAGCGATAAGTTTATCTCCGGCTCAGCATCACTGCTTTCCACCATTAGGCTGGCTACCTCTTCTCCACTCATGTGCTTGGCCCTGGGTTGGTGGGTTGGGTCCACTGATGCGGATGTGCTGCCCCCAGCTTGCCTCCCGGACACCGCTGCTGCAGGCGCAATTTTTTTTTCCCAAAAAAGGTACTGGCCGGCACACCAGACTTCAGTGTCACTTGCTTCTTCTGTTCCTTCTTCTTCTCAATAGCAACTTTCTTGGTACTGGAGGACCTGGTACCTGCTTTCTTTGGGCCCATCTTCTTCAGATGTCAGCAGCACTCAGTTGCAGAGATGTCTGGTCAGTCAGGTCACACGTCACGTTGTGTGTCCAGCAGCAGGATGTCTGTCTGGAAGTGCAACAGGCAATGTTGAGAGACACACCTCCTCCTCAGTCTTTGTGCACCTAAAAGCAAAAAAGGCAGAACATCAGTCAAACATAGCACAAATCAAACAAATAGAATATAGAACTTAGTGTGTGGTGGCCTCAATTATTAAATTTCAGAAACTCTTCCAACAACAACACACAGTGTAGCCATTTGTGAGACGTTGACAACAAGGCCAGGGCTTTACTGGCTACTGTACACTCTGGAAGAATAAGAATATTAAAGAACTAAAACTAAAATGTACTGGAGCATGTTTGGCCTAAATTTGTGCATCACGTCACGTGTGATGTATTATATAGCAGCATCAGGGAGCTGCAGCTGGCAATGGGGATGGATTTGGCAGCAGTAAAACAAGAGGAAAAATGGAAAGACACGCAGGCCTATTTGGCAAAAACAGCACACTAATAACTACCACAACAAAATGGCCCCCAGAAACATGGTGACTCACAGGCACAAGGCACGGCAAACAATGAACTCAAGCAGGCCTATATATGGGCAGACAAAGGATGCCTTATAAAACACACACCGCTTTCATGCAAAAACAAAAATCCACATGGCTAAAAACACTTTGGAAAGTTAGACAACCACTACAACAACACTATTATAATGACAGTACACACGCAAAAAATGCATTTATTTACCACACCCAATAAGTGAAATAGTCAGACCCTCCAAAAAAAGCCAGATTTCGGAATTCAATTTAATCTATTCAATGCCATCTAGGGCCTAAATGATGCCAAAGTTACACAGACTACACAGAAACAGTTTTATGCACCCATGGTGACTACCTCTGGGCCTACTGGCATACTGGGCCGCAAGCTTGGAGGCCTATGGCAAAAGCACAGTGGCTGGTTTAACAAAATGGCCGCCGCCCACATGTCCAGGCCACCCAAAATAACAAAAAGTGAAGACAAAGGACAGGACCAGGCAGTTGGAGACTGTGGGAAACTTGCTACCTCTTGGAAAAAATTGTAAAACAAAGAAAAAATGACTCCTTGATCACCAAACTACATCTAAATGACAACCTGAGGAGTTTTTTGTGCAAAATGAACTAAATCAACAGTTTCGAGAAGGTTTAATGATGCTCGAGAGATATTGTTCGCCAGATTGTAAATCCTGCGTGTTCGGCATCGCGATCGTCACAAATTGTCGTTATCGCGCGCGCGAAACGTACATTGAGCGCGCGAAGAAGTTAAAAAGTGTAAGTCCGCGTTGTCGCGCAGTGCGGACTTGCACAAAGTCCGCGAGCTGAAGGCCCAGGGTTACCTACTGGCTGAAAAGGCCTATTTATTTAACAAACACCACAAAAAATAAAATACGCTCCAAAAACCACTTTTACCAATTAAAAACAATGCCATCCATGGCCTCAATTATGTTACAATTCAACAGACAACACAAAACAGTTTTTATGCACCCATGAGGATGACTACCGCCGGGCCTACTGCCACACTAGGCCGCAACAAGCTTTGAGGCCTATGGCAAAAGCACAGTGGCTGTTCACACAAAATGGCCGCCAACAACAACAAGAAAAGGAAGACAAGACAGACAATGCAGGCCTAAGGCAAAAGCACAATGCCTGGCTTCACAAAATGGCTGCCACCCACATGGCCAGGCCACCCAAAATAACAAAAAGTGAAGAAAAAGGACAGGACCAGGCAGTTGGAGACTCTGGGAAACTTGCTACCTCTTGGAACAAATTGTAAAAGAAAAAAAAAATGACTCCTTCATCACCAAACTACATCTAAATGACAACCTGAGGAGTTTTTTGTGCAAAATGAACTAAATCAACATTTTCGAGAAGGTTTAATGATGCTCGAGAGATATTGTTCGCCAGATTGTAAATCCTGCGTGTTCGGCATCGCGATCGTCACAAATTGTCGTTATCGCGCGCGCAAAACGTACATTGAGCGCGCGAAGAAGTTAAAAAGTGTAAGTCCGCGTTGTCGCGCAGTGCGGACTTGCCCAAAGTCCGCGAGCTGAAGGCCCAGGGTTACCTACTGGCTGAAAAGGCCTATTTATTTAACAAACACCACAAAAAAGAAAATACGCTCAAAAAACCACTTTTACCAATTAAAAACAATGCCATCCATGGCCTCAATTATGTTACAATTCAACAGACAACAAAAAACAGTTTTTATGCACCCATGAGGATGACTACCGCCGGGCCTACTGCCACACTAGGCCGCAACAAGCTTTGAGGCCTATGGCAAAAGCACAGTGGCTGTTCACACAAAATGGCCGCCAACAACAACAAGAAAAGGAAGACAAGACAGACAATGCAGGCCTATGGCAAAAGCACAATGCCTGGCTTCACAAAATGGCTGCCACCCACATGGCCAGGCCACCCAAAATAACAAAAAGTGAAGACAAAGGACAGGACCAGGCAGTTGGAGACTCTGGGAAACTTGCTACCTCTTGGAAAAAATTGTAAAACCAAACAAAAATGACTCCTTGATCACCAAACTACATCTAAATGACAACTTGAGGAGTTTTTTGTGCAAAATGAACTAAATCAACATTTTCGAGAAGGTTTAATGATGCTCGAGAGATATTGTTCGCCAGATTGTAAATTCTGCGTGTTCGGCATCGCAATCGTCATAAATTGTCATTATCGCGCGCGCAAAACGTACATTGAGCGCGCGAAGAAGTTAAAAAGTGCAAGTCCGCGTTGTCGCGCAGTGCGGACTTGCCCAAAGTCCGCGAGCTGAACGCCCAGGGTTACCTACTGGCTGAAAAGGCCTATTTATTTAACAAACACCACAAAAAATAAAATACACCCCAAAAACCACTTTTACCAATTCAAAAGTAAACAAGGCCATCCATGGATGCCCGGCCTACATGATGTTTAAACTTTAAATTCAACAGACATCACAGAAACCTGCACCCATGGGTACCTCGGGCTCAAGTCTGGGCCTACTGGCTGAAATTCCAATCAAAGAAAAACAACTAGGCCCCTGCAGAAACTACAGGCCACAACAATACATTTAAAAAAATATGGAAATCCCCCCAAAAAATGTAGGTACAAACAAGCCCCAATCAAACAAACAAGTACACCAATTCTCCAACTTACTTGTAAAATATCAAATCCAAGAGTCCTCAAATCCAATCCAATGATATGATGCAGCAGACAGACACAAAAAGTGATCCTTCCAGGTCAAAATCAAAATGCAAGTGAACAGCACATGGACAAAACACTGGGAGGAGCCTGCTGGACAGGAACAGGAAGTTTGAGAATCAGGGGCACTTCCTTCCTCTTGGAAAAAGAGAAAAAGGACTCCTTGCTCACCAAACTACATCTCTAAATGACAACCTGAGGAGTTTTTTGTGCAAAATGAACGAATTCATCTTTTTCGAGAAGGTTTTATGATGCTCGAGATATATTCATCGCCAGAATGTAGTTTCTTCGTGTTCGGGATCGCGATCTTACCAACACTGCCGCCGGAAGTCAGATCGCGCGTCCGAATGACGTGTTCGCGGTCGCACACTCTCGCGGGAACTTGCGGCCGGATTCCAAATCTCGTGGCGCCCGCGAACGGATAGGAAGTCGCGTCGGCGAACGCAGAATCACGGTAGGTCGTTACCGCGCGCGCGAGAACGTATATTGAGCGCGCGATGAAGAAAAACAGCTACGCTACGCCGCAAATTGCGTAGCGCACGGTAGCTTCGCGTTCTACGCGAATCGCGAAGTTACCGCAACTTCGCAGGCTTCGCGAGCGTAGCGAATTTCACCGCCCAGGCTTACTCTTTACCCTTAAACACAGCAAAAATATTGGGGATTTTCTGGTACATACTTGACCAAGAGCACCATCTCCCACAGTGAGAGAGTCTTGACAAAGCATCCAATGGTCTACCTTGCCTGCGAAAGGATATCACCCTTGTGGATCATGCTCCATCTGCCCCTACACTACCTCTATGTCACAGATAGATCTAGGTCTGTCCACTCCCTGGGAGCTACGCACCCTCACCAAGTGCAATACAGAAGGGGTTATTTACATACTATGCTGCCCCTGCAATTTGGTCTATGTGGGGATGACCACACGCAAGGTGAGACAGAGAACAGTGGAACATCGGAGACAACTCCAAACTCACGAGAGACGATCTGAATACAGGCCACACTGAGCATGACATCCGCTGGGCTGTGATAGACAAACCCAACTATTTTCACACAATGGGTACTCGAGAAAAGTCTTATTCCGCAGGGGGCAAAGATGGAGTTTTAGGCTCCACTGCGACAGACAAGGCCTAAACGATGACATCCGTCATCGAGTCTAGGATGATGGATATTCCACTTACGGACAGATTAACTAGTCAGTATGACGATCCACCACACATAGATCATATAGTTCCTATGATTTGACCACTCCTGCAGTTTATTTACTGCTTGACCTATCTGTTGTCATCCTACATCGACTGTACTAACTACTCTGCTACCCGATCTCATGTGACCCAGTTTATCTTATAAACTGTTTTCAGGGTCTACTGATCCCCCCATCACTATCTTTATATCCATTTCTATCCTTTTAGTTGGCCTTTCCCATTTCCAGTTGTAGATCTATGTGTATTAATGTGTTTTTTCCAGCACTTGCATATTGTTGCGACACTTAACCCACAAAACTCTCCCCTCCCTCTTTTTTTAACTTAGTCAATATAGTATCCCTCTCTTTGGAACAGGTTTATTGAGTAATATGCATGTCCACGGACCCAGAAACTACATTTCCCATGATCCTAAGAGCCACGCCACGTTGGGCGCATTCACAGCATCATTGCGGGGGTGCTCCCCTTGATCTGTAGCATCCCGGCGGTGTCTCCCCCTCTCGCCGGGACCTCCACATCCTGCTGGACACGGACTGCTGTGCAGGTAAGCTGGACAGTTCTCGTAGCGCTCCCCTGGTATGGCCATTAGACCGGTAGATCTCCTATCTCTTGGTCCCCGGCCAGCCATGTTTGGTATATATTCATTTACCGGCCGGCCCTTTAACTAACTTAATAGGCTGTACCTTTGCCGACCGTATCCCGTCATTTTTTGGCAGCCACTTTATGTTGTGCTTGTTGTACATAGCTTCGTCACGTCACCAGTGGCACGTTAAGTAACAGTATATGTTGTAGCACCCAGGTTAATGTGCTGCATGGCTAAACACTTTATAAGGTTCCAAAGGCGAGACCTATTGGCAATGCCAATGCTTGTTTTCTTCGGTGTAAGCATGTGCCAAGCTTCCCATTTGTAACCACTCCAAGAAAGTGTATCATTGCAATTCCGATGTCCCTGGTCGGCTATCTAATATCCACTTACCGACTGGTCTGCGAATGGATACGACATGTTTGCACGCAGCCTGGCTTAGTTTCCTTCATTTTTTAGGCATTTCTCTGCAGTGTTAGCAAGTGCTAAGTTCCTGGTTCATAACTATTCCAGGAAACTGTATCACTGCGATTCCGGTGTTAGTACACGTGCCCCCACAGACGAGCTTATCATGGATGACACACTTTGTGTTCTAGCGGTATGAGCACGCTCCTCGGGTTTTTTTTTATTTTTTATTTTGGACTTGGTGGACTAATTAAACACCCCTTTTTTGTAACATTGTGTGTTTCCCTGGTCTGTTAACTCACCTCTTTTAAAGGGAGTGTATATCTTCGTGTCACCTCCTCTGAATGTTTCAGCCCGAGAATGTTTTAGCCCTAGGGTTACCTCCCGGTTGCTCAGTATTCTACACTTGGGCTTGCCCGCTTCACTCCTAGCAGTATTATACAACCACATCACCTTTGTAGTTTTCCAACCTTCCCTTTTTTGTTTTGGCTGCTTATTCCCATTTCACAACGTATACGCCCTACTATTGAGCACTAGAATTGTAAGGAACAAACAGATGCCATGTCCCTAACACTTGGCTCAACGACACTAAACTTCCCTTTCCTTGTGTATTACATTTAAACACTAACCCCAAGCCCCACTTCCCCACTCCCGCCTCTTGTTTTTTAAAATCTAATAACTATCCGTGTTCTTGCTTATCATGTCACATCATGACATGCCAGATCTACCATGAAAATTGCTGTGTACTTTTCCTCCTTGTTTCTCCATTCTTTTTTTACTTTCTTTTTGTTCTCTAGCCATTCACATAGTGGGGTCGCCTACAAGGCTGAGAGAGGTATTTTTTTCTCACTTATTTGGTGAGAATACCCCTTTTTACTATGTCTTTTCCTTGATTGTTGCCTAATTTGGAGACTTCTTTCACCGTATGCAACACATGATTGATGGCCCCTGTCTTGGGCCTCTGTTCTTCTGTTGTTTTATTTTGCAGATGAAGCGGTGGACGCATTCCTGTATTACTCCTGGGCCATCGCTCACTAATACAGGCTCCTGAACCGTGGTAGCTGTAATATTTAACCAATTTTGTATTTTTCACCTTTATATATTTGATGCAGAGTGACACACCATTTGGTCCTGAAGAATGCCACTGAACCCCTTGTGGGGTCTCTAGAAGGCAGAAACATGTTGATATATCATAGGGGTATATTTGCTGATAACCCCTAGTCCTCTTTTTCTTTTTAACCCTGTCCTAGGAGTCCGTGTTATAAAACACTTTGGCCTGCCAGATACAGTTTTAACAAACCCCCCATTTTTCCTTTATGCGTTCTGCCCCTCACCACCCACATTCTTGGTCCCTTCTTCAAAACACCTCACCTCCTCTTCTAACTTAGAAGAGTCGTAGCCCACACAAGTGACCTTTCGGCCCTGGTGTGAGGAAGGTACCCTATGATGAAACATGTCACCCTCGGTTGAGTGAGGGTTCTTGTCCTGACAGAGGTCTCCTCCAACGCAACAGGACACTTTTGTGGCCCAGTACTATCATGATATTATAAGCGGGAGCATTCCTTTTTTCCTCCTTCCTTCCCCCTATTCATGACCTGTGAGACGTACTTATAGTGGTTTCACAACAATAGAACTTTCACAGCAACAGCTGTAAAACAAAGTTATTAGAGCCTCAGGGAATTTCTACCCCCTCTGTCTCTGATGCCTTTGTATTCTAAACTATGATGTTCCACCCTTATGGCGCAGAATGCTGTAATAGCTTTATAGCCCACTGTAGCCAGTCTATTCCTGCGATTAAAGGCCTGCTCCCTTGTTAAAGGCCTCTGCCTTGGCTCGGTCCTTTAACGCTGGAGCGAGTCTTTAATGGCCACTATAACCCACTACTTCACTACTGCCGTCTATAAAGCTATATCACATATAGCATACACAATGCACTTCTAAATTATACTTTGCTTGTCTTTTCAGAATGGATGTAAGTCTTTTTGTCCCTAGGAAATGGCAGCTCACCAATCTGAAGGCAGATTTTTACTGTTGTTGGTCCTTGCCTGAAATAAATGTTCTCAATAGAAATTAATCAAGGGGAAACAACTGGTCAAAATGAATGCACTTAACGCGTGCTTGTATCCTAGAGAAGAAGCTATGGTTGACAAAGCTAGGCCCAACATGACTGATGATCTTGTTTTTCAATAAGATAATGCCAAAAGTAAGTTCATACAGCGTTAATTTTATTATATTTAACAGTGTATTAATTTGAGTCATCTAAATATTTTGTGCTGCATTTTAGTTTAAATTGTGACAAATATTGAGCACTAGTATTAACTTTATTATTAAATTGTTAATGAAGGCAGGCTTTAATGCTACATAGACACAAACACAGGTAATGTAAATGCAAGCTTCTTTATACTACTTATGAGCAATAATTTTGTTCTGTCACGAACAAAATCTCAATACACTATGCTGATATCAAAAGAGATGCATAGCAGACAATTTCTTGCAAAAGCATAAACAAAACTTTCAAATGTGAAACAAAATAATATTGAACCATTTATAAAATACAGTAAAAACAGAGAAAGTGCTGTGAACATCATATAAGGAAACAGGAAAGAGAGGTGTTTCTACATGTCATAGGGCTACATTTCTAAAAGAGTTCATGAGGCCCATGTTCTTGGAGGAGATTCTGGTCTGGGAGCACTTGCATCATAACTTTGTAAATGTTCTTTCTGTCTTTCCTGGGCGGCTTCAACAGTGCTTTCTTGGAGCCCTTCGTAGGAGCCGGAAGAGTCCTGGCTGGTTCAGGCATGATCCACACAGAGCACTTGCTGTGAGTAATTGTCAGTAGAATTGTGGTGCTTTTTTCATCACACATAACATCACATAACATAAACCCAGAACTAACATCTCATACAGGCACTAAATAATGTTTTTTGATTTTGAACATTTAGTTCATATTCTATTCATCTGTATTTCATTTAGACTATTACAGAAATAGTGTTTCCTTACACGATTTATCCAATTACACAGTAAAATATATTGTTTTCCCAGGTATTCTGAGATATCCGGTCTCATCCTGAGAAGTCAAAGCAGGTCAATATAACTCCTTTGCTGATGCTGTGCTTGTACCTGTGATCCATTCCCAATGTATTTGTTGCTAGGTAAACGCCATGGCCTCCACATGCAATGGTCTGATCAAGACTTTCATTACCTCATTCTATGAGATAATGACTAAAGAAAATAGGTTAGGTTTTACTTCCTTTATGTAACAACAAAGGTATTATTTCTGCCCTCATGCTTTTCTATCATTTCACACAAAAATATTTAATGCTTGTTAATCAATTTTCACTTAAGTAAATGGATCTGAACAATGTGTGATAGTTCTGCGATTTCCACTGGATCCTTCAAGAATATATCAAGATTCAGGCCCCAATACAAGTGGCTGACCCGGATAATTCCTGTTTGTTGGGTATCTACAGTTATCGTATATAACAGAATTATGAGTTTGGGGGCTAACACCGCATCACTGCTGTTTTCCCAGAATAAATTTCGGCAGGTCAAAGGGGAAAAATGCCCAGTAATTGGTGAGACGTAGATTTTGGTTTGGGAAGCACCAAAGAGGGCAAGCTCGTAATGTTGTGCTATTTATCCCACCTAGTGGAGTAAGATGCTATCTGGTACGATAAATATGCGCCTAAATACTGGGTCACTCATAATAAGGGGCTCAGAATTGTAATGGAGATCATCTGCAACTAATCAACCACTTCAATGGTAACTGTGTGTTTCAGGAGCAGATTTCTCTTCCATAAAAAGTAATCAACAAATAGATGTATTTCGTTTTTTAAAACAAGAGTTGGTTTATAAGTTTTCACATGGCTGATGTAAGGGCAAATGTGGGGATACTCTTTCATGCTTTTAGGAATTTTGTTTTTATTTTCGTGAGATTATCAAATAATGAATGCTGCCTGATTACTATGGCAACTATACAGGTGTCAAAAAGCGCAGTAGTACATGCCAGGTACTTTAAGGAAATGGATGGCATAATCCTCTGATGTACTTGCTCTCTTATGGTGTGAGACCAAGAAGCCAGAGCCTGAAAAAAAGTCTCAGATGCAGGTAATATCCTGTCCAGTTTTCTCTCGTTCCACTTTTCATCCACCTGAACCATGATTCAGCTTTCTCAAAATCTTAATATTCTAAGTTATGTAGGGGTACGATGCAGGCTCCTGAAAGAAAAATATGAATGAGGTGCTTCATTTCGCCTTTAAAGGCTCCTTGGAGTGAAGTTAATAATGGCAGCATTGGCTTCTAAAGCCGTGAACTGAATGGATCATCTGTGTACTTTTGCTGGGATGGTGCACCTGTTAAAGTCTGAGGAAATTAGAAAACAAATTGAAGTGGGGAGTGGCTGTGTCTAACCTACCTTTTACTTTTCAACCCTCTTGGTCTTTAGAGCTGTACATGCCCCTTGCCACGTAATCACCAGAGAGGATGAGTAGTTAACTGGTCTGGCACACAAATGCCCCCATTGACCTCAGTAGTTTAGGGCCAAATTTGGAGCATAGTTTGTCAGGGAAACAAAGTTAAACACTCCATTGCCTTTACAGAGTACCCTCCTCCGTATTTAGAGATGTCCATCGCCTAATGGACATCTGCAGTCATTGGCCGGAACCACCGTCACAGTGGTTCTTGTCAAAGTTTTGAAAGCTTGACAGACGGTACCATCAAATTGATGGATGCTTGTCAAACTTTTAACAGCTCTTTGGTTTTTCAAAAACAAACATCCAAAGAGGGAGATTGTTTTTGAAAAATCAAAAACTAATGAACACCATACGATGGGACTTGTCTCTGAGGATGTAGGTTTTTTAAAAACATTTTACTGTCATTTACCACAAGGTTTTTACTCAGCGGTGACAGATAACTGCCCATTCGTCCACCCTCTCTAAATTGAGATGGTGGTTGAATCACCGTCAGAGTACCCACTCCCTACGACTCTAAGGGGCATATGTACAAGCCCCTATCATCACCACAACGTCACTTTTATGGACGTTGTGGTGGCGATAGGGCCTTGCCTTATGTACAAGGCAACGTTAAGCCACTTAACGTGGCTTAACGTTGCCTTGTACATAAGGCACCCTTTCACGCTACGGTTATCGTGAAAGGGGCGTGCAGTGGGTGTTGTGGTGGGCGTTCCACCGCAACACCCATTGTATTTGGTGCTGCCCCCTATGTACAAGGGTAGCGTACATAGGAGGCAGCGCCAAAATTAAGACCAGGAAAATCCTGGTCTTAAGTTGGTGAAACGAGGAGAAATTCATTATTTCTCCTCATTTTTGCTTTTTCCATGTGTGCTGCCTTTTGCAGCACACAAGGAAAAAAAGCAAAATTTCATGGTTTGTTTAAGTACAGGAAGGTGTCCCTTCCTGTACATAAACAAACCTTTTAAAAAATGCCATTTTGTAACTTTCATGTGTGCTGCATGAAGCAGCACACAAGAAAGTTACAAAATGGTATTTAGGAATGTTTATGTGCGTGAAGGGACACCTTCCTACACATAACCAATCATCCCCTGCACACAGACACCCTTGCACTCTGGTGCAAGGGTGCCTGTGTTGGTGCTAAGTTGTTAAACTTAGCGCCATCGCAGGGGGGAACGCAAGGCTGCACCACATTATTGTATATATGGTGCAGCCTTGCGTTTCAGAAGTGGCGGAGCGTGTCGTTAAGTCAAGGAGGCTAACGACACGCTCAGCTACTTCCTAGTACATAAATCTGGCCATTAGTCTAGTCAAGAATTTGGGCTCTCCAGAAAGTTGAGACCAGTCTTAACCAGGACCAGCAAATGATGTAAAAGTTGGAAGACTCCTCATACATAATTTTAGTAACAGTGATCTATAATCGAAAAGCATGTTTAAAATAGATAATTCACATAAAGTAAAACCGTTTTTCTAGAGCTTTATGTTTTTTTCATATAGAGTATCACTCAAAAGAAGTCCGTTGAGCTATGTTAATGGACTCCACTGAGAGGTGTTCGCATATGAGGTTTAAGTGGTTTTACTTACACGGTTCCCTCTGCCTCTCGTCTCTTGAGATCGAGGCGTTGAAAATGATTTACCCATCATAATTATTTGCACGTGACATTTTTCAGAACAAATACCTGATTCAAAATACACAAGCACTTGAAATGCAAATAGTGAAGCTTTAGAGTTTTTTATTTGTAGATATTTAACCTCTCGAAGAGAGCTATTGCTCTTGAAAATAGCATCAAATAGGAAACCTTATCCAGGACAGCCCTTCCGACACCATTCGTTGCTGTTTTTTTTTCTGTACTGGTCCTCCAAGTACACCATGGTAATCGCAGACAGGAAAGGTCCACAAATGTCCCCCACAAGCTGTAATGCCATGTATTTAAGACAGGCGGTGCATATTAGGGGATAATAGTCACATTTTCTGCTAATTTGTGGGTCTAGCTTTGGTAAAATTCAGAATGCCAATCTGTCTGCTGAAATGGAAAGGCAAGCCCATGGTCACTTTTTCCCCAAAGTGGCTCCCTCCAAAACAGCAGGAACCACTTCATAGTAAAAATGGTATGAGCTGGGTGACAAATTATAAGGCTGGAGGGCCTCAGTAGCTGGGGTGACAGCCACCCCAGACATCCTGCTCAAAATTACCCATTCAGTGATTCATCAAGGATTTTTGTTTAATAAGTTGGCCTAAATTAGCAAATAGATCAAAGACAGACACAATAAGACAACTAAATAGAAAAGCTAAAGATGTTATGCCATATTGAAACATTATTAGACAGTAAGGTCACAAATATCAATTTCAATATTTCATGCCATAGAGTGCTAAATGAATTGGGTCAATACAATAGAAAATATTTCGCTGGATCTGCTTGCCCTTGTCTCTATTGGGTCGCATATCCCTCATGAAGATGGTGGTGCTCCCAAGATTTTTATTCTTGCTCTTAAATGTTCCGATGGTGCTTCCTGCTCACATTTTCAAGGTCATTCGTTCTTTATTAGTGAAGCTAGCCTGGGCCGGGAAACATTTGCGTGCCAAATGGTACACTCTCACACTACCCTATTCCATGGGGGGCCTCGGGGCCCCAGATTTAGAATTACACTATTGTGTGGCGTAAAGTTCACATGCTTACTACTGGGTCCACGGGCAGGCTGGCCTCCCACATTTGCAGATTGAGAGGGTTGAGGGGCGCCCTCTCCTCTCCCATTGCTGTTGGTTCAAGCTCCATCTAGGCGGGCTGGTATTTTGGATTCCGTTAATTCTACAACCCATGCATGGCAGAATCTGTTAAAGAGACAGGCGGGCACTGTTCCATACTCCCCCTTGACTCCGGTGGAGTAGTGCCACTGGTTGCCGGTATGCAGAGAAAGGGAATTGGTCGATGCCTTGGCGACAATTAACATTACCAAAATTGGGGATCTGTTCTCTGAAGGCAAGGCTCGCGGGTGGGCTGAGGTTGAGGTTGAAAGGCACGCCTGTACACCGCTTGTGCAGTTTCATTTTTACAGAGTGAGGCATGCTGTTAGTGAGATACTCAGGAAGGGATATGTTTGAATCGCCTGAGTTAGCTTCCCTTTCTTTTCTGCTGCGTGCGGTTTCCCCTAGTAAGATAGTTTCGAGCATTTATAACATATCACAGGATTACCGTAGGAATCATTTCAATAAAGCTAGGTTGGAATGGCTCTCAATGACACCACTTGGCGATATTGTTGTAAGGTCACGCAGCATGTCACCTTGAACGGGAGACACCATTCTCATACATTTTAAATTCCTCAATAGAGTCTATTATATGCCAGAGAGGTTGCATCGATATGGTCTACGAGATTCCACAGAATGTAAGCGCTGCAGTGCCAGCCCGGCTGGGTTCTTGCATATCGCCTGGTTGTGCCCAGCGATTGCGAAATACTGGGAGCTCATTTTTTGAACGTTGAGTGAAATCACTGGCCTTTCGCTGCCATTGGACCCGCTGTTAGCATTGTTGGGTTACAGAAGGTGATTGCAGAAAGGTACACGCCGATTAATAGACATGGGTTTATTGCTTGCAAAGCGCAGGATTGCACTGCAATGGGCTCGGGGGCCAGCACCTTCTGTTGTAGACTGGTCTAAAGATATGGTTTATTGCAATACGCAATTGGAAGTGTATAGTGATCTGCTACCGCCCCAGAATTGTCCTAAAAGCTTCTGGGGTCTGTATCAGCACTATTTAGTTGGTAAGGAGACAGGTGAAACTGAGGGTGATGCCCTGCCTGATGGTGTTGATTTGGTTGGGGTCTTACTCTGCTGTTCGAGTTGCAGACCGTCCTGTAAACCACTGCATGTTTTTCAAATTCTTTATGTACTAGGTTCTGCTAGTAGTGGGTCAAACGCTGATGGCTGTATGTTTACGCATGTATTATGTCCCAGGATGCGATGATGTATCTTCATATAATGGACTGGGTTAATGCTTTGTATTCATTTCATGAATGTATACACTGTTCAATACTGATGCACCACTGTAATGACCCTTTTTACTGTTCTCAATAAAAAATGTATTAAAAAAAATTAAAAAACAATAGAAAATATTTTCAGGCTCTCATGTGCCCAAACCAAACCACTTGCTTAAACCTTTCCAAAATGTTTTATTTTATACTACTGGTTTAATTAGATGTTTTTTGTGCAAGCAAAAAAAAAACCTCAGAGCGTAAGGCCTTCCCTTACGAAAAATGGGATTTATCTTCATTTCCTTGATAGCATACCCATTACCAGTAATTGTGGTCTTGACAAACTCCTCATTAAGGTTTAGATCAGGAAATAGTTTTTTACCAACATTGTAACCGGTACTCCCAGTGACTCCAATCATTACTAGATGCCCACCTGTTTTTAAGAGTGTTGTGATATTTCTAAGGGCCTGAGTGTAGCTGTTCAAATCTGCGCAAGCAGCTTCTAAGCACAATGAAGTGACCAGGCAGTCTGCTGGTGGCAAGACGACCGGATTCAGCGGATTGCTCTTCGTGACGTCACATTTAAGAACTTGTTTGACTGTTGCTCTTATCTTCTTTTCTTTCTCAGCACATTTAGTCCTAAAAATTTATTTACAAAATTTAGAGTACATTAGGAACATGTTGATGCTCAACTGCATTTTTTGAATATGCAAGCATTTCCTATAAATATTCAATATGCAATTGTTATGTTTAATTACTACTAAAGAATCTGTTTGTGACCTCCTGTCTACCTCGCTACAGCTACTAAAGCATTTGCGTCTTAAATAACTTTGGCTGTTAAATTATTTCTGCCTTGCTGGAGAGAGCTGTTTCAGTGACCTGGTGGCTCTGTGGAGTAAGGTCCATTGGGTCAGGGTTTTTGCTCATGGAACCAGCTGAGATTTTGACCCTGAAAACCCTGCAGTTCTTGCTGAGTCAGTGATTTATTTGTTCTCAATGGCTAAAAGAGAATTCACTGCCATCACCATCAAGGTACTGTTATTCTGGTAGCACTGCTCCTTCTTGTACATAATTACATATGTGCTGACTATCTCAGCAACAGTGCATGTGTAAAAAATACACATATTTGGATGAATAAACTGATCATGAATTGAATTGTTTCCAGAGTCTATGACTATCTGGACAGGAGTGCTATATATAGCACTCCCGTAGCCAGTAGGTAGCTATAGTTAGTATCAAAGTTTCCATAGGAAAAGCACTTTTTGTTTTGGCAGAAACTTTGGTACAACTTGACGAATCTTCACGAAATTTTCAAAAAACATCCCCTTTTTGGTTTAGCTGCTGTGTTGAATGTTTTGGGGTGATCCGTCAAGCGGGGACTGAGAAAAAAGAGGGGGTCCCAAAGTGCGCTTTCACCCTGTTATGTCTATTGGGTTTTTTCATTTTTTAATACGTCTACAGCCCAAACTACTAAACAGAATTACACCAAATTTGGCAGAAGACTAGATGTTGGTCAAGAAAGCGAGATGTTTGTGATTTGGTGTCAATCCCTTCAGTAGTTTTTGAGATATTTAAGTTTAAAAAATATAGATATCTGGAGAGGTGAATCCTTGCAGTGGACTCGCAGATCCTACTAAAATTTGATTGGCTGCCAACCCTCCACCACGAAGTGTTGGCCACCATCTTGGAACTCATCTTGAAGCCAAGTCCCACAAAAAATGTAAACAAAAAAAGAAGGGGCAGGGTAGCAATACCTTGGCCCCCAGATATGGTGGGGGGAGTCCCACAGGGAGCCCGCCAGGATTTAAAAGCATTTTTTTTAAATGTTGCTGCAAATTTGCAGGGGGATCCGTGAATCAATGGCAAAATTAAAAAATAAAAGACGCACAGGCTCCCACACGTCTTTTATGTGGAACCCCAGGGTGGGCCAAATCCTGGGGATATTTTAAAAATAAAGCAGGAGGGCGCATGGGGCCTCCTCCTAGGGGTTAATTAAACCCCTGGGCCCACCTCCTCCCAGGGGTTTTTTGTTATGATTCATGCGGGGGCCAGCAAGGCATCCCGAGCCCAGGGAACACCACCTCCCCAGGGCTTGTTTATTTAATTAATGGAGGGTGCCTCTTGGGCTCCCTCCCAGACTCGGGGACCCCCACCTCCCTGAGGCTTTGACTTTTATCAATGGGGGGCTGCGCGGACCCCCCAGCCCTGGGGATGCCACCTCACTGGGGCTTTTTTTTAAAGAATGAGTGGGAACTGCACAGACCACACAGCAGCCCAGGAATGGCCACCTCCCCTGGACTTCACATTTAATCAATATGGGGGGCCGTGTGGTCCCCCAGAGACCACCACCTCCCAGGGTCTTTTCACAAATTTATAGCGGGGCGTGCGGCCCCCCCTGCAGCCCCGGGGACCACCAACTCCCCAGGTAAAATGAAAAGAAAGGAGGGGGCCCCCCTCCTGGAGCCCTAGATGGCATGGGGACCACCACCCCCCAGGGCCGGCTCCAGCAATGTCCTGAGGTGCCTACCCTCGGGACATTGCAGTTTGCTATGCCTTGGTGGGAATGGTGCCATAGCAAACACTGTAATTCTTTGAGCAAGTGAGAGCATGTAAAATACTCATTCTTACTTGAAGCAGAGCAGAATTGCTTTTGGACATATGGAGCCGCATGTTCAGCAGCTCCCTCTGTCCAAAAGCAATGCCGGCTCCTGCAGGAGGCGGGCGCCAGCAGGGACTGCGGGTTCCTTCAGGCTACCCTCGCGGTCCCCAACATGAAAAAAGTGGGTGGGAGCAGGGCACCCAGTACTGTGGCAAGGCCCCAGGGGATGGGGTCCCTGGGGCCATATTCGGCCCAGGAGGGGTGCAGCGTGGCCCCCCTCCCATGTTATAAAACCAAAAAAATAAAGGACAGGCACAGGGGCTTGGGGTCCCCCGGGCCAAAATTGACTCAGGGAGGGGGCCATGCTGCCCCCCTCCCGATTCTTAAAATTCCTCGACCCAGGGGACGGGGTCCCCGGGGCTGAAATTGGCCCAGGGAAAGGGGCTACACAGCCCCCTTCCCTTAGAAAATATCTATTTTTAAAAAGCCCGGCAACTCAACGCAGGTCCTGCTCCCTTTCTCCACCACTCTACAAACGTGTCTACTGGCTCACTACTAGTTGGGGATGAAGTTCCCTTGGCTCTTGAGTGTCCTTGGGGGCCAACTACCACTCCTGTTACCTTCAGTAAGACTCACACAGCTGGATTACTGAGAGGTTGTCAGAGGCACCGCTCCCTTTCTCCACCACTCTGGCGCACTGCTGCTTGGGGGAAGAAGTCCACTTTATGGGACATCATTCAACCACCAGCAGTGTGCAGAGAGGGGCATTTGCAGAGTGGTGGAGAAAGGGGGAGTGGCTTCCCACCTCCTTTCAGCAATCCCACTGTGTGGGACTTACTGGAGGTAACAGGAGGTCTTGTTGGCCCCCAAAGACCATCTGGAGCCAAGGGAACCTCATTCCCCAACCAGTAGTGCGCCAGAGGCACGTTTACAGAGTTGTGGAGAAAGGGGGCATGGACTCCATGTCCTCTCAGCAATTCTGCAGTTGGGACTTACTAGAGGTAACATAAGGGGTTCCTGGACCCCACGGACCCTCAGCAGGTAGTTATAGTATGACCTAGTTTCCTTAGGAAAAGTATTTTTTGACTTGCCTATAACTTTGGTGTGTTTGACCAATCTTAATGAAATTTTCCATAAAAACTGTCAAGGTAGACAAGTTCTGGTTGTCATTGAAAGATGGGGGGTAATCCGTGCAGTGGGGCCGAGAATTTGGGGTACGAATTAAGGGTAATAATAACTTACACCAAATTTGTCAGGGAGGTAGGTGTTGATTCAAGGGAGTGCCTTTTGCCTATTTGGTGTACATCTGTTCAGTAGTTTTTGAGAAATTTAAGCTGAAATTTATAGTAATATCTCTGGCCGCTGATATTTCGCTGTGGTTTCGCGATTAATCCCGAATGCACGTCCCTGATTGCTCTGATTGGCTGGATAGAACCTGAACAGAAAGTTGCACCCGCCATTTTATTGATCGGAAATGGATCACAGGGCTGCAAATTTCTGAAAAAGCTAACATAAGGGGTCAGAGTAGAGGTACTCTGACCCCATGTTTGAGAAATGGGGGTGTTAGTGACACAAGTTATGTGTCCAAAATTGTTTTTTTCATCACGCATGATATTCGCGACTATGCTATTGCGGCAACACCACGAATATTGTAGAAAATATAACAAAATATATATATATATATATATATATATTTGTACACACCAGCGGGGACTGTCATACACTTATGTGTATAGTGTCTAGTGTCTAAAATACTGTAAAACGCCTGCATATATGTGTTTTGCACCTCCTAAAAAGGCACGATCGATGCGTTTACAGGAGTCATCGCAGCTCTCTGCATAATCATAAAAACAGAAAGTAGGGCTCATACACAGTTTTTAAAAAGTTACTACAAAAATGTGTGTACATTCATCTTCTTTAAGCTATTAATGTGTGTATTGTAATAGTTTGAATGAACTTTTTAAGTTAAAAGTTTGGAATGTGTTGGTGGTCGTTGAATGTCTGCTTTAGTTTTGCGATTTCGTGACATGATCGCGATCATTGCAATGTCGTCACGAATATAAAAAACCTGAAGAAAAAAACTATGCTTATTAATCTGCTGAAGAAAATAAAAGCTTATAAAAATACACCTTATAGAGCTATTTTAGATAGAAAATACAATTTAAAAACCTTAAAAATGTAATAAAAAAATCTTAAGTTACATTAACGTTATAGTTCACTGAAAAAAGCAAAGGTTACAGGGACGGTATAGTTAGGAATTTGCATTTAAAAAACCTTAGAAATTCACTGAAAAAACAAAGGTTACAGGGACTTTTATAGTTAGGAAATAGAATTAAAAAAACCTTAGAAATTCACTGAAAAAACGAAGGCTACAGGGACTTTATAGTTAGGCTCAGATTTCACATGCACAAAACCAGAGAAATTCAGCAGTTGCAGTTAGCTGAGCTAACTATAACTTGTTCCCCCGCAATGCATAGCTAACGATCTCACATATTACATCACTCTTGACATGGTCAGTGACATCACTGATGATATCACTGTTTATATCTCAAATGACATCACTGATGACATCAGTGATGACATCACAAAATCTCTGACACACCCACTCACACCCCAATATAAACTTCCATACACCCAATCCAACTTCCACACTAGCATTCTCAAAACCATTGAGACACCCATACCAGTTCTTACATATCCACTCACTGATTCATAGGTCTACACACAAGCATCCCCTCAGTTACCCATACAGCCCCTCATACACCAACTCACTCACTAATACAGCCACTGATATATCCACTCATACACCCATACATCCACTCACACACAGTCACCCATAGAGTAAATCACACAGCCACTTACTCACCTATATAGCTATACACACACCCACTCACTCATTCATACAGATACTAACACATACTTACTCACCGATACAGTCAACCCATACAGTCACTCACACAAGCACACACTCACCTATACAGCCACTATCACAATCCCTCACTCACACATACAGTCATTCATATACTCTAACACTCACCTATACTTCCTTTCACATATACAGTTACTCACCCATATACCACTGACATATCCAGTCACTCACCGACACACCCATACACATACTCAGCAACCTATATAGCCCTTCACTTATGCTCTCACTAACCCATACAGCCATCGACTCACTCACTCACTGATCCAGGCAGGCAGTCACAAACCCACTCACCCACCCACACAGACACTCATACAGGTACTCAGACAATTAATCAATCACCCATACAGCCACTCACGTACCCACTCACCAACACATACAGCCACTTAGATACCAACTGACAGACTGATACAGATATTCGCACAACCAAGTCACTCACCCATACATTCACTGAGATACCTCATCACTCACTTATACAGTCAGTCACGCACCCACTGAATCATCCATACAGGCACTTATACACCCACTGATTCACCAATACACCTTGGTATATATATTTAACACTCATAAACGTTCTAAAAACACTTAGAGTCACTGGATTATGTCATCAGTGATGTCATTTGAGATGTCATCAGTGATATCACTGACCATGTCATGAGTGATGTAATATGTGAGGTCATAAGTAAGCCTGGGCGGAGTTTGCAAAAAAAACTCAGCGAAGCTCCACAAGTGGCGGAGTGAGTTAGATAAATGCTGTTCGCGATGATTTTCAGTGCCAGATGCTTGTCCGCACTGTCCAATCATCGCGAACGGCACCATGCACAACGCAAGCGGGAGCTGCATCCTTTTCTACTGCTCGAGTAGATTTTTACTCAAGCGGCAGCTTTCTCAACGCGAACGGACAGTTTCGCAACGCAAGCGGTCGCAAGCATACGCGACCACTCCCAATGAGAAATCTGACCGCCCTCGTTGAGAAATCTCGCCGGGAGGTTGATTTTCCACGCTCGCGATCGTCAACTTGATGTTGACGATTGCGAACAAGGAAAAATCTCGCCGGGAGGTGGATTTTTCTCACTTGCGCTCGCCAAGTTGACGTTGACGAATGCGAGCGATGAAAAAAACTCTGCTCAGCGAAGAGGAATTTTTCAGAACTTCGCAAGCTCCACGTAACGCGGAGTGCGGAAAACTCTGCAAACTCTGCGAGCGGAGTGGAGTTCACCACCCAGGGTTAGTCATAAGCATTGCATTGCGGGAGAGCAATTTGGAGTAAGCTCACCTAACTATAACTGCTGAATTTCTCTTGTTTTGTGCGTGTGAAATCGAAACCTAACAATAACGTCCCTGTAACCTTTGTTTTTTTTCAGTGAATTTATATATATATGTGTGTATTATCTACTGGCGGTCGCCAGTAGATAGTTATAGTTACAACCTATTATCCATAGGAAATCCGCGACATTCTATTTGAAATAACTCTCTTGCCGGTTGACGTATCTTCGCAAAATTTTCAAACTTTGTGGCCCGCTCCGGTCCGCTCCTACCCTGAAAGTCTCGGGGATTCGTCAAGCGGGGGCCGAGAAAAAGGGGGTCCCAAAACGCGTTTTCCCCATGCAATTTTCCATAGGAAACTTTAGACACGGCTACAGCCCGAACTGCTGAACGGAATTACACCAAATTTGGCAAAGAGGTAGTTCTTGGTTCAGAAAGAACCCTTTTGTTAAATGGTGTAAATCCGTTCAGTAGTTGCTGAGAAAATCAAAAGTAAAAAGATAGTGATATCTATGGCCGAGTAGGGTCCGCGTACCCTCCCGATCACGAGCTGCATGTTAATTGGCTGTCAGCTGGCTGTCAACATTCCGATTCAGGAAATGTTGGCAGCCATTTTGTCCCTCGGTAGAACCGAGGGACAGAAACAAGTGCGTAAAGCACACAAAGGGGGCAGGGTAGAAACACCCTGACCCCCTAGGTTTGCTCAGGGGTCCCACAAGGACCCCTGGGCAAAAAAAAAAAAAATTTAAAAAATCGGCAGGATGCGCTCAGGGTGCGCGAATCCTGCCGGAGACAATCGAAGCGCGGTCTCCCGCGCTTCGATGTATTTTGCCCCCGGGTGGCCCAAGTCCCGGGGGCATGGTGGGGGGTTAATTTTATGTGTGGGGGCCTCAAGGGCCCCCAAGCCCCGGAACCGCCACCCCCCGGGCTTTTTTAAAATGGTGCGGGAGGGCTCTGAGCCCTCCCGCAGCCCCGGGACCACCACCTCCCCGGGGCTTTTTTTTAAAATTGAAAAACCTGTGTGGGGGCTCCAGCCCCCACACGCCCGGGACCGCCACCTCCCGGGGCACTAAACATTTAAATATGGGGGTCCGTTACGGACCCCAGAGCCCCGGGACCACCACCTCCCCGGGGCTGTGCAATTTAAGGGAGGGGGCCACGCGGCCCCCTCCTGGAGCCCTTGATGGCCCTGGGGACCGCCACCCCCAGGGCCGGCTCCTGCAGTGTCCCGGGTGCCTACCCCGGGACACTGTAGTTTGCTATGGCAGGACGGGAGCCTCGCGGCTCCCGTCCTGCCATAGCAAACTGCTTGGATATTGGAAGAGAGGCAGGAAACCTGCTCTCTCTTCCAATATCCAAAGCCGATTGCTTTCCACATGGGGAGCTGCATCTTAGCAGCTCCCCATGTGTAAAGCAATGCCGGCTCCCAAGGGACGTGGGGAGCCGGCGGGACTGTGGGGGCTTGGGGACCCCCCACAGTCCCCAACGGAGAGGGCCAGCCCCGGGGATGGGGTCCCCGGGGCAAGTAGTGGCTCGGGAGGGGCCACGCGGCCCCCCTCCCAAAGTTTAAAAAAATTAAAAAAAAAAAAAAAGGGTATGGCCGGCCCCGGGGATGGGGTCCCGGGGCCTTAAATGGCCAGAGGAGGGGGCCACGCAGCCCCCTCCAAAGAATAAAAATAAAAATAGAGGCCATGCCCCGGGAGATGGGGTCCCCGGGGCCAATACAGGCCCAGGGAAGGGGGCCACGCGGCCCCTTCCCGTTTTTTTAAAATTTTTAATTAAAAAAAGGGTAAGGCCCTGGGGGATGGGGTCCCCAGGGCCCAAAAACATGAAAAAGTAAGGGGCTACACAGCCCCCTTCAGGGACAAAAAAAACGATCGGGCCCGCAGGCCCCGCCCCTTCCTTCACCACTCTGCAAACGCGCCCTGGCGTGTTGCAGAGGAGGAACAAATTCCCCTTGAATACTGGGGTCCTGGGGGCCAACTAGCCCACCAGGAACCTCCAGTATGCGCCAGGGAGCTGCGTTGCAGAGAGGTGTACAGAGGCCATGCCCCTTTTACACCTCTCTGCAACGCAGCTCTGTGGCGCTTTTGGATATACCTGTTGGGCTAGTTGGCCCCCAGGGACCCTCAGGATTCAAGGGAGTTAATTCCCCGACTTAAAACGCGCCACGGGGCGCGTTGCACAGTGGTGAAGGGAGGGGCGGGGCTTCAGGTGACATCTGTGCAAACGCGCCCCGTGGCGTGTTTTAAGTTGGGGATTAAATCCCTTCAATCCTGAGGGTCCCTGGGGCCAACTAGCCCAACAGGTACATCCAGAAAGCGCCACAGAGCTGCGTTGCAGAGAGGTGTAAAGGGGTGTGGCCTCTCTACACGTCTCTGCAACGCAGCCCCTGGCGCATATTGGAGGTTCCTGGTGGGCTAGTTGGCCCCTAGAGACCCTCAGGATTCAAGGGACTTAATCCCCCAACTTAAAACGCACCACGGGGCGCGTTTGCACAGATGTCACCTCAGGCCCCGCCCCTCCCTTCACCATTGTGCAAATATTCTTCTAAAATCATCCAAAATACGAATTCTGATTTACTCACCTGTTATCAGGAGAGACCTCAGTGCTGCATCTTTCAGCCCAGTACTGATCCTCAAAAGTAATTTTAACCGTACTTACCAGTAACTTGAATTTCCTTCCATAGGATATCATTGCCTGCTTTTTGCTGAAAAAGTTTCTAAGTGTTGATTTTTGAAACATACAAATATTCCTCTAAAATCAGCCGAAATCCGAATTCTGATTTACTCAACTGTTATCAGGAGAGACCTCAGTGCTGCATCTTTCAGCCCAGTACTGGTCCTGAAAAGTAATTTTAACCGTACTTACCAGTAACTTGAATATCCTTCCATAGGCTAACATTGACTGGTTTCACTTGGAAATTCTTCTAAGTGTGGAGTTTTGGAACTTTATAATATTCCTCTAAAATCAACCAAAGTACGAATTCCAATTTACTCACCTGTTATCAGGAGAGAACCCAGTGCTGCATCTTTTAGCCCAGCACTGACCCTGAAAAGTAATTTTAACTGTACTTACCAGTAACTTATATTTTCTTCCATAGGAATCCATTGTCTGGTTTTTAGCAGAAAAGTTTCAAAGTGTCGATTTTCACAAACTACAAATATTCCTAAAAAATCGCCTGTATGACTTAAACGCATTCTTTCAACTGTTTACAGGAGATGCACCAGTGCTGGATCCAGGATCCAACACTGAGTAAGAAAAAGTAACGATAACAGTTTTTACCTTCTAAGTGAATTTCCTTCCATAGGATAACATTGGTGATTCTATGAGAAAAAGGTTCTAAGTGTCAACTTTTAAAGTACAATAATATTCCTTAACAATCACGACTGTAACCAAAACGCTTTTACTCAACTGTTTACAGGAGATGTCCCAGGACTGAATCTAGGATCCAGTCCTGTGGTTAGAAAAGTAATCCATAAAGTAACTAATTGCATTTAACTAGAAATTCACATTGAGCTGAATGTTGCATCGGGTTTGAAAATGTGTTGCCCATTGCAACAACTGTAACTACTGTACTTAAAAGTCTATTGCCTATGTGCAAAGTATTTAAACTAAAGTAATTCATTCTGAGAAAGTATTTTTGTAATGTAATGTATAATGTAATTACAATGTAATTTAAAAAATAAAATATGTAAAAAAAATTGTTTCTAAAAATGTAGTAAATCAGTATGAAAGAAATTTATATAACAATTAATACATTTAAAAATTGTCATTTACAAAACCTTTGAAATTCACTGAAAAAACCGTAGGTTTCAGACATGTTATAGTTACAAATTAGCATTTAAAAAACCTTTGAAATTCACTGAAAAAACCATAGGTTTCAGGGACGTTATAGTTACAAATTAGCATTTAAAAAACCTTTGAAATTCACTGAAAAAACCATAGGTTTTAGGGACAGTTATAGTTAGTTGGACATTGCACTCGTACAAAACCCGTGAAATTCCCCCGTTATAGTTAGTCCAGCTAACTATAACTCGCGCCCCGCAATGCACTGCTGATGACGTCACATATTACATCACTCATGACATGGTCAGTGACATCACTGATGACATCACTGATGACATCTCAAATGACATCACTGATGACATCACTGATGACATCATCCATGTGATAATTTCATGCATCTTCTCACACCCTAATATAACCTTTGATTCACCCACTCTAAATTACAGACTGCCATTCGCAAAACCATAGACACTCCAACACCAATAACTACATACCCACTCACTGATTCTTAGGTCTACACACACACATCCACTCACTCACCCGTACAGTCACTCATACTTATGGTCACTCAGTACAGGACTATCATATGCACTCATACTCCTATATAGACACTCAAACACCGCCACTCATCCATAGAGGTACTCACACACCTAGTCAGTCATGCAAATAATTAAACACACTACCATTTACTCACCTATACAGTTATACACACACCAGCTCACTTACTCATACAAATACTAGCACATTCTTACGCTCTTATACAATCACTGATACAAGCACACACTCATCCATACAGCCACTATCACAATCACTCACTCTCGCTTATAGCTATTTATATACTCCAACACACATATATACTGCCTTTCACATATGTAGTTACTCACACATGTACTACTGGGACATACATTCACTCACTAACACACTCTTACACACACTTACCCACCCATACAGTCTATCACAGATGCACTCTTGAAACCATCCACCCAGTGAATCACCCACTCACACATCTATGCACAGAGTCGCACACACCCCTCCCACACAAACACTCAGGCACCCATACAGATACTCACACAAGCATTCAATAACTCATATAGACACTCATGTAGCTATTCACAAACACATGCAGCCACTTACACAGCAACAGACAGACGGATACAGACATTCACCCAGTTTAGTCACTAACCCATGCATTCAGTAAGATACGTTAAATCACTCACTTATACAGTCAGTCATGCACCTACTAAATCATCCATACAGACACTTACACACCCAATTGTTCTTCAATACGTCTTTTCCTATATATATTAAAAATATTTAAACTTTACAGAAACACACAGTCACTGGATGATGTCATCAGTGATGTCATTTGAGATGTCATCAGTGATGTCATCAGTGATGTCACTGACCATGTCATGAGTGATGTAATATGTGACGTCATCAGCAGTGCATTGCGGGGCGCGAGTTATAGTTAGCTGGACTAACTATAACGGGGAATTTCACGGGTTTTGTACGAGTGCAATGTCCAACTAACTATAACTGTCCCTAAAACCTATGGTTTTTTCAGTGAATTTCAAAGGTTTTTAAATGCTAATTTGTAACTATAACGTCCCTGAAACCTATGGTTTTTTCAGTGAATATATATATGTATATATATATATTACCTACTGGTGGTCGCCAGTAGGTAGTTATAGTTAGGACCTATTTTCCATAGGAAATTCACAACATTCTATTTCCAATAACTTTGGCACTGGTTGATGAATCTTGGCGAAATTTTCAAAACTCGTGGGGCGCTCCGGTCCGCTCCTATCCTGAAAGTCTTGGGGTGATTCATCAAGTGGGGGCCAAGAAAAAAGGGGGGTCCCAAAATGTGTTTTCCCCATGCAATTTTCCATAGGAACCTTTAGTCGCAGCTACGGCCCGAACTGCTGAACGGAATTACACCAAATTTGGCAAAAAGGTAGCCCTTGGTTCAGAGTCGTGCCTTTTGGTTAAATGGTGTAAATCCGTTCAGTAGTTCCTGAGAAATTTGAAAAAGAAAACATATATATATCTGGGCGGAGCCTAACCACACATGTCATCGTGAGATCTGATTGGCTGTCAGCACTTCATCCTGGAATTGCTGGCAGCCATCTTGGGACCAATATAAATGATAGTACCCCATTGAAATGCATTGCAGTGAATCGAAGATTTTGAGGGTTACCAAAAGGAGAACTATAAAGGGTGATAACAGACTTTAGTTACATTAGAATTCATTTGTTGATGGTACCATACTAATTTCAGAAATTGTGGTGTGTTCTAAGGTGATTTTACCCTGTGAAAAACCTTCTGCTGGGATATCATGAATCATGTTTGAGAGAAAACTATTTTCACATGCTTGTCCCATACAGTTTTGGAAGGTGCTCCAGAAGCTAAAATGAGAGGATATTTTCTGTAAATTCACATTATCTTTCTCAGTCATGTGAGAATGAAGTCTGACATTCTCAGTAAAACATGTACATCCAACAAGGGTAGAGACTGTCAGTTGATTCCTTTGTGTTCTACTGCAGCTTCCCAGAGTGTTCTAAAGAACAACTAGAGTGCTAACAGCCTTACTTATGACAAAAGTATGGCACACCTGAAGCCATCTTGATTGGAATAAACTGGTAACACTTAAAACATTTAATTTAAAAAGGAACAAAATGATGGGGTTCATTTTGTCATAGAAATTATGGTTAGTGCTGTAGAAAGATAAATTAGGACATGTTTCAAGTGTGATCTCAAATATCTTCCTGTTATATTTCAACAGGAGCAGCCTGTCAGTTGATGCCTTTGTGTTCTACTGCAGCTTCCCAGAGTGTTCTAAAGAACAACAAGAGTGCTAACAGCCTTACTTATGACAAAATTATGGCACACCTGAAGCCATCTTGATTGGAATAAACTGGTAACTCTTAAAACATTTAATTTAAAAGGAACAAAATGATGGGGTTCATTTTGTCATAGAAATTATGGTTAGTGCTGTAGAAAGAAAAATTAGGACATGTTTTAAGTGAGATCTCAAATATCTTCCTGTTATATTTCAACAGGAGCAGCCTGTCAGTTGATGCCTTTGTGTTCTACTGCAGCTTCCCAGAGTGTTCTAAAGAACAACTAGAGCGCTAACAGTCTTACTTATGACAAAAGTATGGCACACCTGAAGCCATCTTGATTGGAATAAACTGGTAACACTTAAAACATTTAATTTAAAAAGGAACAAAATGAGGGGGTTCATTTTGCCATAGAAATTATGCTTAGTGCTGTAGAAAGAAAAATTAGGACATGTTTCAAGTGTGATCTCAAATATCTTCCTGTTATATTTCAACAGGAGCAGCCTGTCAGTTGATGCCTTTGTGTTCTACTGCAGCTTCCCAGAGTGTTCTAAAGAACAACTAGAGCGCTAACAGTCTTACTTATGACAAAATTATGGCACACCTGAAGCCATCTTGATTGGAATAAACTGGTAACTCTTAAAACATTTAATTTAAAACGGAACAAAATGAGGGGTTCATTTTGTCATAGAAATTATGGTTAGTGCTGTAGAAAGAAAAATTAGTGCTAAAACACTACCCCCAGCACGACACCCTACACTACCCAAACATAACTGCACTACCCTAATCCCTAAAACGCTACCACCAGCATGACTCCCTACAGTACCCAAACACCACTGCACTACCCTAAACCCTAAAACACTACCCCCAGCACGACTCCCTACACTACCCAAACACCACTGCACTACACTAAACCCTAAATATACCCCCAGCATGACCTCCCACACTACACAAACACCACTGCACTACCCTAAACCCAAAACACTACCCCCAGCACAACACCCTACACTACCCAAACACCACTGCACTACCCTAAACCCTAAAACACTAACCCCAGCATGACCCCCTACATTACCCAAACATCACTGCCCTACCCTATACCCTAAAACACGACCCCCTACACTACACAAACACGACTGCACTACCCTAAACACTAAAACACTACCCACAGCATGACCCCCTTCACTACACAAACACCACTGCACTGCCCTAAACCCTAAAACACTACCCCAGCACTAACCCCTACACTACCCAAACACCACTGCACTAACATAAACTCTAAAACACTACCCCCAGCACAACCCCCTACACTACACAAACACCACTGCACTACCCTAAACCCTAAAACACTACCCCCAGCACGAGTCCCTACACTACCCAAACACCACTGCATTACCCTAAACCCTAAATCTACCCCCAGCATGACCCCTACACTACCCAAACACCACTGCACTACCCTAAACCATAAAACACTACCCCCAGCATGACCCCCTACACTACACAAACACCACTGAACCACTGAACCACAGAAACAAGTGCGCAAAGTGCAAAAAGGGGGCAGGGTAGAAACACCTTGACCCCCTAGGTCTGCTCAGGGGGTCCCACAAGGACCCCCTGGGCAGAAAAAAGCATTTTTTTTTTAAAAAATCGGCGGGATGCGCTTAGGGTGCGCGGATCCCGCCGATAAAAAAAAAAACGAAGCACGGTCTCCCGCGCTTCGAATGTATTTTGCCCCCGGGTGGCCCAAGTCCCGGGGGCATGCGCGGGTGGGTTTATGTTTTATATGGGGGGCCTCTAAGGCCCCCCAAGCCCCGGGGACCGCCACCCCCCGGGGCTTTATAAAAAAAATGGTGCGGGAGGTCTCTCCTGCCCTCCCGCAGCCACGGGGACCGCCAGCCCCGGGGCTTCTTTTTTAAATTTAATAACGTGTGGGGGGCTCCAGCCCCCCACACGGCCCGGGGACCACCACCTCCCGGGGCACTTAGAAAATAAATGTGGGGGTCCGTTACGGACCCCAGAGCCCCGGGGACCACCACCTCCCGGGGCTGTGCAATTCAAGGGAGGGGGTGCACGGCCCCCTCCTGGAGCCCTTGATGGCCCTGGGGACTGCCACCCCCAGGGCCGGCTCCTGCAGTGACCCGGGGTGCCTACCCTGGGTCACTGTAGTTTGCTAGGCAGGGCGGGAGCCTCGCGGCTCCCGTCCTGCCATAGCAAACTGCTTTGGATTTTGGAAGAGAGAGCAGGGAAACCTGCTCTCTCTTCCAAAATTCAAAGCAGATTGCTTTTCCACACGGGGAGCTGCATCTTAGCAGCTCCCCATGTGGAAAAGCAATGCCGGCTCCCAAGGGACACGGGGAGCCGGCGGGACTGTGGGGGGATTGGGGACCCCCCCCACAGTCCCCAACGGAGAGGGCCAGCCCCGGGGGATGGGGTCCCGGGGCAAGTAGTGGACCGGGAGGGGGGCCAGTCGGCCCCCCTCCCCCAAAATAAAAAGAAAAAAAAGAAAAAAAAACGGAAAGGCCGGCCCCGGGGAAGGGGTCCCGGGGCCTTAAATGGCCTGAGGAGGGGGCCACGCAGCCCCCTCCAAATATTTAAAATTTAAAAAAGAGGGCATGCCCGGGGGATGTGGTTCCCGGGGCCAATATAGTCCCAGGGAAGGGGGCCACGCGGCCCCTTCCCGTTTTATTTTAATAAAAAAAATAATGAAAATCCTCATGCCCCGGGGGATGGGGTCCCCGGGCCAAAAGAGGCCAAGGGAAGGGGGGCCACGCAGCCCCCCTCCCATACAAAAAAAAATAAAAAAATTTAAAAAAAGACCGGATTCGTGCCGGAGGCCCCGCCCCCACCCTGCAGCAGTCTGCAAACGCGTCCCCTGGCGTGTTTGCAGATGGGGAACGAATTCCCCTTGAATACTGGGGGTCCCTGGGGGCCAACTAGCCCACCAGGAACCTCCAGTATGCGCCAGAGGCTGCGTTGCAGAGAGGTGTACAGAGGCCACGCCCTTTTACACCTCTCTGCAACGCAGCTCTGTGGTGCTTTTTGGAGGTACATGGTGGGCTAGTTGGACTCCAGGGACCCTCAGGATTCAAGGGGACTTAATTCCCCAACTTAAAATGCACCACGGGGCGCGTTTGCACAGTGGTGAAGGGAGGGGGCGGGGCTTCAGGTGACATGTGTGCAAACAGGCCCGTGGCGCATTTTTAGATGGGGAATTAAATCCTCTTCAATCCTGAGGGTCCTGAGGCCAACTAGCCCACCAGGTACCTCAGTGAGCGCCACGGAGCTGCGTTGCAGAGTGTTGTAAAAAGGGCGTGGCCTCTGTACACCTCTCTGCAACGCAGCCCCTGGCGCATACTGGAGGTTCCTGGTGGGCTAGTTGGCCCCTAGGGACCCGCAGGATTGAGGAGGAATTAATTCTCCAACTTAAAACGCGCCACAGGGCGTGTTTGCAGACATGTCACTTCAGGCCCCACCCCCTTCCTTCACCATTGTGCAAATATTCCTCTAAAATCAGCCTAACTACGAATTCCGATTTACTCACCTGTTATCAGGAGAGACCTCAGTGCTGCATCTTTGAGCCCAGTACTGATCCTGAAAAGTAATTTTAACCATACTTATCAGTTACTTGAATTTCCTTCCATAGGCTAACATTGACTGGTTTCACTTGGAAATTCTTCTAAGTGTGGAGTTTTGGAACTTTATAATATTCCTCTAAAATCAGCCAAAATACGGATTCCGATTTACTCACCTGTTATCAGGAGAGACCTCAGTGCTGCATCTTTGAGCCCAGTACTGATCCTGAAAAGTAATTTTAACCGTACTTACCAGTAACTTGAATTTCTTTCCATAGGATATCATTGCCTGCTTTTTGCTGAAAAAGTTTCTAAGTGTCGATTTTTGAAACATACAAATATTCCTCTAAAATCAGCAGAACTACGAATTCCGATTTACTCACCTGTTATCAGGAGAGAACCCAGTGCTGCATCTTTTAGCCCAGCACTGACCCTGAAAAGTAATTCTAACCGTACTTACCAGTAACTTGTATTTCCTTCCATAGGAATCCATTGTCTGGTTTTCAGCAGAAAAGTTTCAAAGTGTCGATTTTTGAAACATACAAATATTCCTCTAAAATCAGCAGAACTACGAATTCCGATTTACTCACCTGTTATCAGGAGAGACCTCAGTGCTGCATCTTTGAGCCCAGTACTGATCCTGAAAAGTAATTTTAACCGTACTTACCAGTAACTTGAATTTCCTTCCATAGGCTAACATTGACTGGTTTCACTTGGAAATTCTTCTAAGTGTGGAGTTTTGGAACTTTATAATATTCCTCTAAAATCAGCCGAACTACGAATTCGATTTACTCACCTGTTATCAGGAGAGAACCCAGTGCTGCATCTTTTAGCCCAGCACTGACCCTGAAAAGTAATTCTAACCGTACTTACCAGTAACTTGTATTTCCTTCCATTGGAATCCATTGTCTGGTTTTCAGCAGAAAAGTTTCAAAGTGTCGATTTTCACAAACTACAAATATTCCTTAAAAATCGCCTGTATGACTTAAACGCATTCTTTCAACTGTTTACAGGAGATGCACCAGTGCTGGATACAGGATCCACCACTGAGTAAGAAAAAGTAACAATAACACTACTTACCTGCTAAGTGAATTTCCTCCCATAGGATAACATTGGTGATTCTATGTGAAAAAGTTTCTAAGTGTCAACTTTTAAAATACAATAATATTCCTTAAAAATCACTACTGTAACCAAAACGCTTTTACTCAACTGTTTACAGGAGATGTCCCAGGACTGAATCTAGGATCCAGTCCTGTTTTTAGAAAAGTAATCCATAAAGTAACTAATTGCATTTAACTAGAAATTCACATTGAGCTCAATGTTGCATTGTGTTTGAAATTGTGTTGCCCATTGCAACAACTGTAACTACTGTACTTAAAAGTCTATTGCCTATTTGCAAAGTATTTAAACTAAAGTAATTCATTCTGAGAAAGTATATTTTGTAATGTAATGTATAATGTAATTACAATGTAATTTAAAAATAAAATATGCAAAAATAAATAGTTTAAAAAATGTAGTAAATCAGTATCAAAAAATAAATATAACAATTAATACATTTAAAAATTGTCATTTACAAAACCTTTGAAATTCACTGAAAAAACCATAGGTTTTAGGGCGTTATAGTTAGAAATTAGCATTTAAAAAACCTTTGAAATTCACTGAAAAAACCATAGGTTTCAGGCACGTTATAGTTAGAAATTAGCATTTAAAAAACCTTTGAAATTCACTGAAAAAACCATAAGTTTCAGACACGTTATAGTTAGAAATTAGCATTTAAAAAACCTTTGAAATTCACTGAAAAAACCATAGGTTTTAGGGACAGTTATAGTTAGTTGGACATTTCACTCGTACAAAACCATAGAAATTCCCCGTTATAGTTAGTTCAGCTAACTATAACTCGCGCCCCGCAATGCACTGCTGATGACATCACATATTACATCACTCATGACATGGTCAGTGACATCACTGATGACATCACTGATGACATCTCAAATGACATCACTGATGACATCATCCAGTGACTGTGTGTTTCTATAAAGTTTAAATATTTTTAATATATAGGGAAATGTGTATTGAAGAATGAGTGGGTGTATAAGTGTCTGTATGGATGATTTAGTAGGTGCGTGACTAACTCTATAAGTGAGTGATTAAACGTATCTTACTGAATGCATGGGTTAGTGACTAAACTGGGTGAATGTCTGTATCCGTCTGTCTGTTGCTGTGTAAGTGGCTGCATGGGTTTGTGAATAGCTACATGAGTGTCTATATGAGTTATTGATTGGTTGTCTGAGTATCTGTATGGGTGCCTGAGTGTTTGTGTGGGTGGGGTGTGTGCGACTCTGTGCATAGATGTGTGAGTGGGTGATTCACTGGGTGGATGGTTTCAAGAGTGCATCTGTGATAGACTGTATGGGTGGGTAAGTGTGTGTAAGAGTATGTTAGTGAGTGAATGTATGTCCCAGTGGTACATGTGTGAGTAACTACATATGTGAAAGGCAGTATATATGTGTGTTGGAGTATATAAATAGCTATAAGCGAGAGTGTGTGATTGTGAGAGTGACTGTATGGATGAGTGTGTGCTTGTATCAGAGATTGTATAAGAGCGTAAGAATGTGCTAGTATTTGTATGAGTAAGTGAGCTGGTGTGTGTATAACTGTATAGGTGAGTAAATGGGTGTGTGCTTAATTTTTGCATCACTGACTAGGTGTGTGAGTACCTCTATGGATGAGTGGCGGTGTGTGAGTGTTTATATAGGTGTATGAGTGCATATAATAGTCCTGTACTGAGTGAATATAAGTATGAGTGACTGTACGGGTGAGTGAGTAGATGTGTGTGTGTAGACCTAAGAATCGGTGAGTGTGTATATAGTAATTGGTGTTGGAGTGTCTATGGTTTTGACAATGGCAGTCTGTAATTTACAGTGGGTGTATCAAAAGTTATATTAGGGTGTGAGAAGATGCATCAAATTATCAAATGGATGATGTCATCAGTGATGTTATCAGTGATGTCATTTGAGATGTCATCAGTGATGTCATCAGTGATGTCACTGACCATGTCATGAGTGATGTAATATGTGACGTCATCAGCAGTGCATTGCGGGGGCGCTAGTTATAGTTAGCTGAACTAACTATAACAGGGGAATTTCACGGGTTTTCTACGAGTGCAATCTCCAACTAACTATAACTGTCCCTAAAATCTATGGTTTTTTCAGTGAATATATATATGTGTGTATTATCTACTGGCGGTCGCCAGTAGATAGTTATAGTTAGGACCTATTTTCCATAGGAAATCCGCAACATTCTATTTGAAATAACTTTGGCGCCGGTTGACGAATCTTCGCGAAATTTTCAAAACTCGTAGGGCGCTCCGGTCCACTCCTATCCTGAAAGTCTCGGGTTGATTTGTCAAGTGGGGGCCGAGAAAAAAGGGGGGTTCCAAAACATGTTTTCCCCATGCAATTTTCCATAGGATCCTTTCATTGCAGCTACAGTCCGAACTGCTGAATGGAATTACACCAAATTTGGCAAAAAGGTAGCCCTTGGTTCAGAGTCGTGCCTTTTGGTTAAATGGTGTAAATCCGTTCAGTAGTTCCTGAGAAATTTGAAAAAGAAAACACATATATATCTGGGCGGAGCCTAACCGCACATGTCATCGTGAGATCTGATTGGCTGTCAGCACTTTATCCTGGAATTGCTGGCAGCCATCTTGGGACCAATATAAATGATAGTACCCCATTGAAATGCATTGTAGTGAATCGAAGATTTTGAGGGCTACCAAAAGGAGAACTATAAAGGGTGATAACAGACTTTAGTTACATTAGAATTCATTTGTTGATGGTACCATACTAATTTCAGGAATTGTGGGGTGTTGTAAGGTGATTTTACCCTGTGAAAAACCTTCTGCTGGGATATCATGAATCATGTTTGAGAGAAAACTATTTTCACATGCTTGTCCCATAGAGTTTTGGAAGGTGCTCCAGAAGCTAAAATGAGAGCATATTTTCTGTAAATTCACATTATCTTTCTCAGTCATGTGAGAATGAAGTCTGACATTCTCAGTATAACATGTACATCCAACAAGGGCAGAGACTGTCAGTTGATTCCTTTGTGTTCTACTGCAGCTTCCCAGAGTGTTCTAAAGAACAACTAGAGTGCTAACAGCCTTACTTATGACAAAAGTATGGCACACCTGAAGCCATCTTGATTGGAATTAACTGGTAACACTTAAAACATTTAATTTAAAAGGAACAAAATGATGGGGTTCATTTTGTCATAGAAATTATGGTTAGTGCTGTAGAAAGAAAAATTAGGACATGTTTCAAGTGTGATCTCAAATATCTTCCTGTTATATTTCAACAGGAGCAGCCTGTCAGTTGATGCCTTTGTGTTCTACTGCAGCTTCCCAGAGTGTTCTAAAGAACAACTAGAGCGCTAACAGTCTTACTTATGACAAAATTATGGCACACCTGAAGCCATCTTGATTGGAATAAACTGGTAACACTTAAAACATTTAATTTAAAAAGGAACAAAATGATGGGGTTCATTTTGTCATAGAAATTATGTTTAGTGCTGTAGAAAGAAAAATTAGGACATGTTTCAAGTGTGATCTCAAATATCTTCCTGTTATATTTCAACAGGAGCAGCCTGTCAGTTGATGCCTTTGTGTTCTACTGCAGCTTCCCAGAGTGTTCTAAAGAACAACTAGAGCGCTAACAGTCTTACTTATGACAAAATTATGGCACACCTGAAGCCATCTTGATTGGAATAAACTGGTAACTCTTAAAACATTTAATTTAAAAAGGAACAAAATGAGGGGGTTCATTTTGTCATAGAAATTATGGTTAGTGCTGTAGAAGGAAAAATTAGGACATGTTTTAAGTGAGATTTCAAATATCATCTGGTTATATTTCAACAGGAGCAGCCTGTCAGTTGATGCCTTTGTGTTCTACCGCAGCTCCCAGAGTGTTCTAAAGAACAACTGGAGCGCTAACAGTCTTATTTATGACAAAATTATGGCACACCTGAAGCCATCTTGATTGGAATAAACTGGTAACACTTAAAACATTTAATTTAAAAAGGAACAAAATGATGGGGTTCATTTTGTCATAGAAATTATGGTTAGTGCTGTAGAAAGAAAAATTAGGACATGTTTCAAGTGTGATCTCAAATATCTTCCTGTTATATTTCAACAGGAGCAGCCTGTCAGTTGATGCCTTTGTGTTCTACTGCAGCTTCCCAGAGTGTTCTAAAGAACAACTAGAGCGCTAACAGTCTTACTTATGACAAAATTATGGCACACCTGAAGCCATCTTGATTGGAATAAACTGGTAACTCTTAAAACATTTAATTTAAAAAGGAACAAAATGAGGGGGTTCATTTTGTCATAGAAATTATGGTTAGTGCTGTAGAAGGAAAAATTAGGACATGTTTTAAGTGAGATTTCAAATATCATCTGGTTATATTTCAACAGGAGCAGCCTGTCAGTTGATGCCTTTGTGTTCTACCGCAGCTCCCAGAGTGTTCTAAAGAACAACTAGAGCGCTAACAGTCTTACTTATGACAAAAGTATGGCACACCTGAAGCCATCTTGATTGGAATAAACTGGTAACACTTAAAACATTTAATTTAAAAAGGAACAAAATGAGGGGGTTCATTTTGCCATAGAAAGTATGGTTAGTGCTGCAGAAAGAAAATTTAGGGCATGTTTTAAGTGAGATCTCAAATCCTCTTCTATTTCATTAGAAAATTCTGACATGCAGACTGAAACAATCACTTTCAATACCAGCAGTAGACTTCCAGTTAACTCCTGGTGAGCAGTAGCTTTACTACAGTGATCTAATGAACAACTAGAGTGCTAACATTCTGAATTTAAGGCAAATGTGTGACACATCTGAATGCCTTCTTGATGGAATCAAAGTAAAAACTGAAAGCATTTCCTACTGAGGAGAGTGCAGTAAATGACGAAATTAGGAAACTTCATAACAAATAAGTCTCCCAAGATGGCCACCAGAGAAAAAAGTGCCCAAATGTAGCATAAATATCACCCAGATGTAGCCCAAATATAGCCCAATGACAGAAGTGTGCAAAACACTTTTTATTTTTAGTTTTTCTGCAGTTTTATATAATGCAAACTGGTCAGGTATTGGAGCGTTACATCTTACTTGGACCCCTTATTGCGTATTTTGCACGAAGTACATGAGATTGATCTTGCGAAACATTGAACTTTACGATTCTGTTAACCTGAAGTTGCTCTGAACCGGGCTTTGTAACACCCGTTTTTACCTACTGGTTTTAATTAATTCTCACTGTATTGTATTAGGAAAGAGGATTTACTGTTTTTATGTACTCTTTTATGATCTATGTTTCTAAATCAGATCAAATAAAGTTTAATGAATTCTATGGCAGGACGGAGGCGAGGATTATGCATATCTTTCCTCACTTTATTTGCATAGCAGTTCAAAGAAAACGTAACACAACAATCATTAAACAAAAGACTACACAACCCATGAACCATTAGGGGGTAGTCTCCAAGGCAACTATAGTCCAATCATATCACAGTCCATCGTATATAATATTGTGATGTCCCGTCCGCTTCCTCTTTCTTCACTGCTCGTCAGTTAAGTGCATTCCTTACATTCTTGACCTAATCTGACGTTGTTGCTGTTTGTATAGCGGTTTCTTGTGCACGTTATTAGCATTATTGCCTTGTTATTGTTTCATATTCCCTGCGCTGCAGGCTCTTGCCTGAGCGCATTCTCCCCCTCGCAGTTTCTCCCGCTGTGTGCTCTGCGCGCGATGAGATCCTGTCAGGCGCGTCTGGTCCGAGCGAGGCAGCTCTGTCGAGCGCTCCCGCTGGTCTTTACGCGCGTTTGGGAATCCGGTCACTCCTTTAGTGTCCTCTTGCTTCCCGACCAACCCTCGCCTAATTTTGACACCGCTATGCGGTGATTACCCTACACGGCCACGTTAGTGACCAGCGCCACCTGGTGGTGGTAATTGGTATTGCGACTCAGTCTATTCTTATAACAGCTTCGGGGAAAGCCCAGCTGTTGGAGCACCGGCGAGGGGGCTGTCTTAAGGATTTTAAGTCAGAACAACAAAAGAGTTTGCCTTCTCAAGAGAAGAGCTGGCGTAGAGAATCAAATTTGATTCTTATAAAGCCCTCACTCACCAACCTAGTTGGTGACATGCTTCATCATCGGGCCCCACCAGGAAGGTCGAGTACCTCCCCGGTGTGCTTCAACGCCAGAATTACTGCGGAGCGGGTTGAAGTGGCAAGTGCACGTGATTGTGAAGTGATTTAAAAATGACTAGGCTGTATCCGAAAATGATTTTATTCGCCGGTCAGTCAGGCACAAAATAAAAACAATGTGGGTGATATGATCGCTGAAGAAATTGGTCAGCTAAATCTCACTATGTGTGGTCAACATGTTTCTGCCTCTATGATGCTACTAGCTAGGCATTCGTCAGGACCAAGGTGAAGACCCCGGCGGTATGAGCACGCTAAGGCTCACCCTAACCTGGAGGTGAAGAAGTAGGAAAAAAAGTCTTTAAAAACCTACTATCATTGCGGGATCCTTCTTACTTATTGGGACCCTGCAGATCTACATAGGGTGATCACTAAACACACCCTGGGTCTCGGGAGGGGGGTGGTGGCTGATTGGCACACCGCCGAGAAAGCCAGACACCCGCTTGGTACCTGGTTGAACCCTCTGAAAACCGGACCGGACCGGATTTTAAGGGCATTTGTTCTGTGCTCATACCCTCTGCTATCATGTCTTCTCCAGAAGACTATTTTTACTCCTCCTACCTGGAAGTGGAGGAGGAATGGCCCCCCAACTTCTCCCTCCAGCAGTGGACCAAGCCCTCTCTCTGGCTATTTCTAGGGCACTGGCTCCTCTTAGGGATCAGGTTGATAAGCTGGCGAAAAGCATCCCTGGGGTGTTCAGTGACCCAGATCTGGTGGTGGCGGGTCCAAGTAGCTCCCAGATGGGGAATAAAAGGGCCGTTAAGCATAACGCGGGGCACTTGGAAGGATTTGATAAACTTACGGAGACCTTCCTCAAGAGTGCGCGAACGCTAAAACATGCACCCTGCCGGGAGGAGGAGGGGCCCGTAGAAAATTGCAACACTGTCACCACTATTGTAGACCCCGACGGCGGGTTTCCCTTAGAGGGAGAGGGTGTATCGGAGGACGATTTCTCCTCCGATGAGGATAAGGACTCGGGGCATCCCTGGCGTCCAGAGTCCCACTCCTCTCAGTCCCCGGTTGGGGATGGGGTCCACTCGGACATGTTCGAGCCTACCCAAATTTACCATCCTAGGTCGGCAGAGTGGACACCTGACGCCAAAGTGGCAGAGTATGTGGTGGGGAAAATCCATCAATCCCTTGAAAGGGAGGTCAGGAATAGGATGAGGGGAGAATGCCCCAGGCCCTCACTGAAGGGGAAGGTGGCACACACGCCTGAAATTGATGAGAAACTATGTGCCTTTTTCTCCAAGTATATGAGGGATCCCAAGAAAGGAATTGATAGGTCTTGGATGTGGTAGGGCCCTTAACCCAAATTATTCAATTGGCGGAGCGTTCCAAAGAGTCAGGATCCCCTTTGTCCATGGATATTGTGGCTGGTTGGGCGCACTACCCTAAACCCTAAAACACTACCCCCTCCACTACCCAAACACCACTGCACTACCCTAAACCATAAACACTACCCCCAGCACGACACCCTACACTACCCAAACATAACTGCACTACCCTAAACCCTAAAACACTACCACCAGCACGACTCCCTACACTACCCAAACACCACTGCACTACCCTAAACCCTAAAACACTACCCCCAGCACGACTCCCTATACTACCCAAACACCACTACACTAAACCCTAAATATACCCCCAGCATGACCTCCCACACTACACAAACACCACTGCACTACCCTAAACCCTAAAACACTACCCCAGCATGACCCCCTACACTACCCAAACACCACTGCACTACCCTATACCCTAAAACACGACCCCCTACACTACACAAACACGACTGTACTACCCTAAACCCTAAAACACTACCCACAGCATGACCCCCTTCACTACACAAACACCACTGCACTGCCCTAAACCCTAAAACACTACCCCAGCACTACCCCCTACACTACCCAAACACCACTGCACTAACATAAACCCTAAAACACTACCCCCAGCACAACCCCCTACACTACACAAACACCACTGCACTACCCTAAACCCTAAAACACTACCCCCAGCATGACTCCCTACACTACCCAAACACCACTGCATTACCCTAAACCCTAAATCTATCCCCAGCACGACCCCCTACACTACCCAAACACCATTGCACTATCCTAAACCATAAAACACTACCCCCAGCATGACCCCCTACACTACACAAACACGACTGCACTACCCTAAACCCTAAAACACTACCACCAGCATGACCCCCTACACTACTCAAACACCACTGCACTACCCTAAACCCTAAAACACTACCCCAGCACGAGCCCCAACACTACCCCTACACCACTGCACAACCCTAAACCCTAAAACACTACCCCCAGCACGACCCCCTACACTACTGCACTACCCTAAACCCTAAAACACTACCCCCAGCACGACCCCCTACACTACCCAAACACCACTGCACTACCCTAAACCCTAAAACACTACCCCGAGCACGACCCCCTACACCACCCAAACACCACTGCACTACCCTAAACCCTAGAAAAGAAACCCCCACCCCATGCCCAATCCCCCTTACCTCTCACTCCTCATGGTTCCTCTCTCCTTATGGTTCCTGCTTCACGTCATCTCTGAGGGGCGGTGCACGTCGTTGTGAGGAAACGGAACAGCCTCTGTTTCCTTACAACGACATGGATCGTCTACATGTTTTTTAGAATGCAGGGTCATTTACCATACATACCTTTACACCAAAATTTGTTGTAAAGGCATGCGTGGTAAATGACCATGCGTTCTAAAAAAATGCGTAGTAATGACTTTGTGATGTACAACGCATGCGTGGTAATGCATGCGTTGTAATGGTATCGCAAAGTAAAAAAGTCATTGTAACGGCTGTTTACCAATCAAAACTGGCCCCTGTTCTTCAGCGAGACGTTTATTTGATTTATTAGGAGGAAGGAATGTGTTTTTTTTACCAAAAAGTGCATTCCCGGCTGTTGTATTGTGAAAGTGTCCGCTTGGCCTGGTTTCACTTACGGTGAGAGAGTGGAAGAGTCTGTTTGGATCTAAAGGAGTTCTGTTGTTGGACGGGGCCGGCGCGACATGTCATCAGAAAACATAGCTAATGGAAAGCGTCCTCCTGAAGTGTGGAGCAGTGCCATGAGAGGTCAACGAGTGTGCGTCCCACTGCAGTATGACCGTACTGCGTGACCCATGTGCCGCCTCCAGGGTACGGGAGGCAGAAGCGGCATCGCAGGTCCTCTTGAAGACCGTTGTAGCACTAATTCTACATTTTGGTACTAGGGCATTTTAACTTCGTTGTTCCTGCCAGATACAAAGAGAAGATCCTGTGTTATTCAGTGCCCTCATTACCTTTTTTGTGTGTTGTGGTGCTTGTCACTTCGCTGCCCCGCCGGTGCACACGACTGGGCACCCCACCTCGTGTGCCATCTGCAGGGCCTCTGCCCTCGGATGACTGGTTTTGGTTTCTGGAGTGGCAACATAAACAGTTGCTCCCAAAGGACTAGCCTGAACACTTAGGTGAATATCCCCTGCACCAGCATTCCACAGAAATTCTTTCCTAGCTCTCCCACGTCAAGGAGTACGGCTCCGCTCGCGACACCGTATGACGTCATCGGAGCCATAAGAGGACCTCGTCGGCATGCTGATGTCAGTTCCACCCATTTTTTCCGTGCCACCGAGGCAAACAGGGGACCGAGACATTTTCACATGTATACATAGTATAATAAATATATATATATTCACTGAAAAACCATAGGTTTCAGGCACGTTATAGTTAGAAATTAGCATTTAAAAAACCTTAGAAATTCACTGAAAAAACAATAGGTTTCAGGCACGTTATAGTTAGAAATTAGCATTTAAAAAACCTTAGAAATTCACTGAAAAAACCATAGGTTTCAGGGGCGTTATAGTTAGTTGGACATTTCACTCGTACAAAACCATAGACATTCCCCGTTATAGTTAGTTCAGCTAACTATAACTCGCGTGCTCCATAATGCACTGCTGATGACGTCACATATTACATCACTCATGACATGGTCAGTGACATCACTCATGACATGACTGATGACATCTCAAATAACATCACTGATGACATCATCCAGTGAATGTGTGTTTTTCTGAAAATTAAATATGTTTTATATATGTATATCTCAAGGTCGATGGAAGAATAAATGGGTATATAAGTGTCTAAATGGATGATTTTTTTGTAAAATTGATTGTATAACTGACTAAGTGTATCTTAGTGAATACATGGGTTAGTGAGTAATGTTTAAATATGAAAATATCTGTATCAGTCTCTCACTTTGTGTATAAGTGGCTGCATGGGTTGGTGAGTAGCTACATGAGCGTCTATATGGGTTATTAGTTGGTTTTTTGAGTATCAGTATGAGTGTCTGAATGTCTGTATGGTTCGGTGGGGGGTATTACTTAGTGCATAGATGCATGAATGAGTGACTCACTGTTTGTATGTGTTGAAGACAGCATGTGTGCAGGACTGTATAGGTGGATGAGTATGTGTATGTGTGTGTTAGTGAGTGAATGACTGTCTCAATAGTGTCTTTATGAGTAAATACATATGTTTTAAACTAGTATATGTGAGTATTGGTTAAGCCTGGGCGTAGTTCACGTAGTCGCGCTACGCGAAGCTACGCGAAGATGTCGGAGCGCTACGCGAGCTACGCGTAGCTTCGCGAGCGTGCGTAGCTGCTTGCCGCGCCCGTTCGCGATGCGTTTTCTTGCTCGGGAACGCGTTGTGGTTGTTCGGGACACTGTTTGCGTGCTCGGGGCGCGAACTTACCCATGCGGTCGCCTATGGGCGCGGCCATTTTGTTTTTCACTTGTCCCGCCCGTTCGCGATCCCTTATTTCCTGTTCCGGGTTGCGTATAGCGTGCTCGCGATGCGCATTCCTTGTTCGGGAACGCGTTGTACGTGTTCGCGATGTTTTTTGCGTGATCGGGGACAAATATCGCGCGAACTTACCCACGCGGTCGCGATGGGCGCGGCCATCTTGTTTTACCACTCTATGCTATGGTTCTGGGCCTGCTTTTCTATCCTCCCTCAATCTTTGCAATCCTTAGTTTTTACACTGTTTTTCAATTTTTCTTTATTTCTTATCTATCTCACTCTCTGCTTAAGTCTATATTTTGCATTTTTTTCTACTTTTTACTGTGTTTTTTTACTTTTCGACTGTTTTATATAACTTTCTTCTTTAAGCTCCTACTTCTTCCCTTAACTTTATTTTTCCCTTCTAACTTTTCTTTTTCACCTCCTCCCACCCCAGAACCATGGCGAAGGGTAGCAGCAGCGGCTCAAAGGGCAAGGCGCGTGCGCCCAATCGCCGCCTGCCTTGCGGCAGACTGCGCCCTGCAGGGGTGCAAGCCCGCCAGCTGTTTAATGAGGCGGAGGTGGCCGCCCTTGTTTTTTTTATTCAGCGCCACCTCCCCTTGACCTTGGCAGCAGGCGGCAGGCCAGGCTCCGGGTACCCGACCCAGGAGCGTCACCGCTGGTGGGTGAAGTTGCGTCGGGCAGTGTTTCGCTGCTCCGAGGTCCGGCGCACCCATAACCAGCTGGCCCACCGGTGGTCAGACATCCTTGACCGGGATCAGGACCTGTTGGACCTGCTAGGTGTCGAGGTCGTGGGGCTTGGTGAGTAGCCAATATATATATAGTAGTATAAGTATTGTGATTTGTGTATACATTTTTACAAATAACAAGAATACTGCTGCTTACATTGCAGGTAAATTACGTTTCAAAATCTTCTGTGATTGTAGGACACAGGTGCTGGGCGGTACTCTTACTTTTTGCAACTTTGCGCTCGCTTGTCATTATGTAAGAGTTTACTTTAGAGAACTTCAGTTAGGTAATGCTATTGCTAGAGAGACTGTAGTCCTTCCTTTGTCCTCCTGTCAAATAGTGGTGGATGCATTTGATACTAGGTTTAGTTACTATTAGTTGATAATTTTTGAGCGGTCTGCGTGGACGCATCCTCTGTCACTGAGTGCTGCTTACCCCAGTCCTTAGAACCTTTTGTAGTTTGTTTAGTGAGTGGTACTGGTAAGCTTAGCTTAGCAGTGTCAGTCAGCTGCAGAACATCAGACGCAACCAACCAACAATTTGGTGTATGCATTATGCACTTTATGCATGTGTCCTCCTTCTCATCTATGCATTTTTGATGTCAATAAAAAATGGAAATGCAGGCTTAATGAACAATTGGCCCGCCTGGAATAGGTGGGCTAGGTCAGGTGGTACTTAGGCTTAGTTAGTGTTCTGGATTTTATTTGAATCAATCAGAATGGAACACTGAATTAGTGTTCCCAAATAAGTAGACTGTCCGTGAATCCCGCAAGGCAGTAGTCGATCGGATTAGATAGGTTAATTTTATTGCAATTTTTGTTTCCTAAAACGTTTTTTGAGCGTTTTTTTAGATAATTTATTTATTTCACAGCAATCATTAATGTTTGTGTCTTTCTTTTTCTTTATTATATCTTACATGATCACTGATGTGCAGCACCCAGGGGCAAGAAGACGGGGTCCGATTCGAGCGGGACAACCACCAGAGGACCGCTCCTCTACCGAGGGCCCTGCTGCTGGTCCCAGTAAGTCCTCCAGTGGTTAATATTAACAATTATATTGCCCTAACTTTTACTGCACCTTATTTTTTCAGAACTATTAATTCTGGCTCCACTCCCTAATTCTATTTTTTACAAAAGATTCTTTGATCTTGACTATCTGTTTCTAAATTCTGGTTATCCCTGCCTCTAAGTTCTAACTGCCTCTGCTATGAATGTCTGTACTCTGTACTACTAATATTAGTCTGTCGCTAAGCTTGCCCAGTTTGCATTGCCACTCTTTATTGTACGGTTTTGAATAAAACTCAGATTGACCAATACTAATAGCTCTAGCCACTGAGTCCAGTCCTTTCGGTTGTCCTCTTCTAGGCTTCTTAATCTTGAGGCTTTGACAATTACCACAAACAAAATGCCCAACCAGATATTTGACTATTTTTGATAGGATATAGTACATACTACTTGGATTCTGCACAGCCCCATGCAGAACTATGCACAATGAAATAGGATGTTGGTGATGCGAGTTTGGAACTTGGAAGTTCCTCACACCTCAGTCAGAAGTGAACCCACAATCCCCTGAACGACTAGCTATAGTGTCTCATTAGGTCCCCGAACCCCCACCCGAAGATACCCAATGATTATGATTACACAACCCAGAACATAACACCCTTTCGCTCACTCACTCGTGTAAGTCCACCACCACCACCACACAAAATACCACAGAGTCTATGTGTAAGTTCAAAAGGTTTATTTTCAACTAACAAGCTCTGTATGTATGTTGTTCTATAAAATTCAGTGTACTCCAGCCAGCTCCAACAGCAAAATGCATAAGATTAAAACAATAAACAGTGTTGCAACAAGTGCATGATCATTGATGATATATAAGACAAAAGATCTGTGCGAATTCTGGCGACTCCTCACCGTAGAACGTAGAATTACTGGTTACATGCATCATTCATAAGCTCTGCAAATCTCTGGTTCGTAGAAGGGAATCCTCTGCCTGAGAAAAATGGTGCGTGTTATATAGTATAATGCAAGCATTTCTCAGTCCTGCCCAAAAGTGTAACATGTTACCTATGGCTAAGCAATACGGACTAACCGAACTCCATAACAAAGTGGCTTGTTTTTCGACCTCTTGTACGCAACGCTCAGACAGTAGCTGTATGTGCTCATGTGGGCTCAAAAGGCGTCTTACTGTTACTGCGCAACACGCTGCGAGGTAACATGCGCAAAAGACATGAAGCGGAAAATGGTTGCATGGCTCAGGCTAACTTTGCAAAGAGTAGAGTATAGTATAATAATGACCCTAGGGACCATAACACTACTAGTGTCTACTGACTGTACTCTAGTACCCTATTTGGACTATTGAATGTGATTTATAATAATATGTATGTATTAACTTTTTTTCAATCTTGCTAATGAAAAAGAATAAATAGGGGAGGTGTACAGGCATCTAAAAATGTGTCATGTTTTTATCTAGGCGGACTAGCAACCACCAGTGGCGGCGGGGCCACCGGCGATTCGAGCCTTCCGGAGGGGCAGGAGAAGATGCGGCACCTGCAGGAGCTACAGGGGGAGCCAGCAGCGGTGGCGGGCGGTGGTAAGTTATATTCATGACTTATTGACATTGCACTAGCTGGAAGGGTGTGTGGACTTCACTCACTGTACTGTTGTTGAGACTTATTAGGTATGAAGTTGTAGTGAACATTATACAACGGTTAAAGAAGACACCCTTTACTCAGCATGAGCAATGCAGTAGCAATAGCATTACCAGCGTGACTTGATTAACCAATGGCCTCTTATATCTGACTCCAACTCAGCTGTGAAAGTTTTATGGAGGAGACTAAAAGTCAGATCAGATGACCTTGATGGATGTGTTGAACAAAAAGGGAAAGAAGGGTTGAAGGAGGAAGGGCGGGCGAGATTTAATATGATGACTGGCAGAGAAGGATACGTTGGAAGCATGGATAGGTGGCTGATAGGAATCAGATGCATGTGTTGTTGAAGGATGGGTGGAAGGTGAAAGAAGAATGGATGCCTGCCTGGGTGGGCGACACAGTATGGGTGGATACTGTGGATAGCAAGAATCATCAGCGGTGTTTGGGTGAAACTCAAAGCCAAGGCAAGCAACGGAGTGAGTGGACGCATGCGTTGTTGTTGGTGAAACAAAGTAAGGTTGGTGGAGAGATTAAGAAGAATGATTGACATTTACTTAGAATGGATGGATGCCTGTATGTATTCATCATAGACAGCATAGGTGGAGACTGTCACGGGATGCACAGTTTTAGGGAATGTAAAAGAAACCGCGCCAGAGTAGCAAAGCTGATGTGGGGAGGGGCAGGGTGGGGGTAGTAGTAAACAATGTATTACGCGGGCAAATACAGGTAACTTTACTGTAAACATACAAATAAATGAAGCGAATTTCATTGTGCGCACTGCACCGCCAAATGCGATGCAGTGTGCGCAACAAAATTAGTTTCATTTATTTATATGTTTACTTACCTGTAATTGGCCGTAATCCATAGTTTACTACCCCCATCCTGCCCCTACCCACGTCACCGCCCGGCCGAACTCCCCGAGTCCCACCACCGACCGCTACTGACCTTATGTCGTTGTCCCATATAAAAGCAACGATCATTGGATCAGATATATAATCTGCCTTTTGTAGTAGCCAAGGCACTGTGAAATTGAGCAATTGCCCTCCATGTAACAGAGAGAGTATGGCCAGTGCCACCCGTAATAGAAAAATACGAGCTTCCCCACCTGCAAACAGTAGTAAATCCAACTAACGTGAGTCTGCGTCATGACTCGCATGTTTGTCTTGGGTGCAAGCATAGATGACCGAGCTGGCAATGCCGGCTACAACCACGTTATGTCATTTCGCTAAACTAGAGAAAAGAAGAACACTGGTGTACTGTGTACTGGTTGGAGTCCATAGTGCTAGAATAATGCCTGAAACTCCCACAAATGTTAGAGGCCGAGGAAGTGGGAGGATAGATAGATTATTACCACAAATGTTATGTACTGTGCTTCTTGCTAGTGCTACTGTGCCATTATGTGTTGAATTAATTTTGTGTTACTGTTTAGCTAAGAGTACTGGTTACAACAATATTTTTTTCTTTCTTGATATAGATGGTACTCCTTCCCAAGACAAACCATCGCGGAAGGAGTTGGCAGCCAGGGCCCGGCGCCAGAAACTGGAGGCCATATGCCAGGAGTACCGGCGGCTGGTGGCTCAGGCGGAGGAGGAGGAGGCGGCAGCAGCAGCTGCAGCCTCGTCCGATGCCCCGGGCCCCAGCCAGGCCACAACTCCAGCGGTACGGCGCCGCGGTCTGGTAGCCGCCCGCCGCTGCCGCAATTCACTAGCAGCCAGCACTGCTGTCCCCCACCCTGGATGCCACTGCAGGGCATTTCGCAGGAAGATTCTCCTCCGGATTGCACGTCTAGAGGAGCAAATGGAGGAGCGGGTCAAAATCATGGTGGACAAACACCTCAAAGCCCGCTGAATTTAACATCGAGGACCCTGTTGATTTGCCCCTTTTTATTCCTTGTTTTGGTGGGTGGGAATTGGGCGTTGGGTTTTCGGGACATTCTTTGGACTTTTTTCGTTTTGGACATTTGCTGGGGTTAGGGAGAAGGGTGGGTCAGGTGTGGGATAGTTTATTTTTGTTAGGGTAATAAATTATATTTATACTTAAACATACAATGTTAATGTTTTGTGGGGGTTACTGTTTTACGAATTAACGTCACATTGGTTTCCTTGCTGCTGCAGGGCCGCAGCCAGTGTTTGATTTAAATAATCTGCCGACGATGATGTAACACAAACAGATAGATGCGGTACCCCTCACTGAGTTATTTGTCCTACTAGTACTGTCAGTCTCTCCTCCTAGTCCATTTATACCTCCCACCAAACTTATCTTACCTGTGATTGATGATTACGTTCGGCACAGCGATGGCTGCATGGTTTCCAGAGAGAATGTAGAAGATGCCATGGTTGTGGTGGTAGTAGTAGAGTAGACTCTGGCAGTAGCATTTGCTAAAAAATTAAAAAGAGACAGTCACTTTCCTGAGAGCGACTGTGGGAGGAGTAGTAGAACGAAGTAAAATACAGTACAGAAGAAGACTGCCAAACAAACAATATTGCAGTTGCAACTGCTAAAGTCAAATTAAACATAATGGTGGCGGGGACAGCCTAGTACAAGAAGTTACAAACTGTAGTTGTGTCGATTGAGTCACTTAACTTAACACAATCGTAATTCGTAACCTTTACTGCTGTGTGGTAGGAGTTTGATGATTAATCCAATCAATGACGGCAATTAATTATGATGTACTACTATTAGCCGGTGACGGCTTGCACATAGACTGAAGCAGAAGAAGCTCCTCGCCCTGCCTTGCAATTGAATTAGTGTTGCTTTCACCACATCTGGCCCAGCAAGCGTGTGATCAATTGGTGTACATTTTATGTAGTCACATCACACCTCAATATAAATCACAGCCCGGGGGAAGAGGGTTAGGGTTTGATGAATGGATGGGAAGGGGGGTTTGGGGAAAGGTTTGAGAATGAAAAACAGTACGCATGGACAACAAAAGCAAAGCGCAATCTTGGCAGACGACCATGATCTTATACAAAAAATCTATAAAGGGAGAAAAGGGAAATGCATGCATGATGATGAAGATAACTTGACGGTTAATGAGTAGTACTTAATAACTCCTACTAGACAATTAGACAGTACAGGGCAGCAGTATATTCTATGCAATTTGCCTTGCCTGTAATATGCCCTCAGAGACCCAAATTCCATGTTGTACTGGGCTTACTTGTAAAGATAGCAAAGACAATTAAAACACAGTTGTAGGGATCAATTAGCAAACAAACAACACACAACACACAGTCCTAATGATTGAAGAGAAAAAAGGATTCAAATTAATTAAAAGATGAATGATGAATGATACTAAAGTTACTGTATTATCATGCTCAAATTGTGGAGTGGAATCTCGTCCTTCCTCTTGGTCCTATCTTCCATGGACGCTCCGCACATCAATCTTGGTGGCCTTCCTGATGCCGATTGGTAAGGTAAATGTGAGTTGTGTCTCCCAGTATAGCAAGCACAGGGTAAAGGCCGGCCTGTAACGTCTAGATGGAAAAACAAACGGGTATTGAAAAATCAATGAATAAAAAAAACATCAATTATGGTGGAGTCCAAGAAGAGAGAGAGAACACTTTCAGAGTGAGGCGGCTTGGATATATCGTGTAGATTCTGTTTACAGCATTAAGCTACAACAACAACAGGACAGAACAGGCCCACCACAGCACCAGCCCGTGACCCAACCTCCATTTACCTTAATTTTTGATATAGCCAGACAAAAGGCATACACAGCAACTTAGCATTTTCCTAATTAAGTGACAAAATCAATGCGCCGCTGTGAGTCATCACTACACTCGACTACACACCACTACATGGACATGTAGGTCTGCTGTGTTTACTTTCTTGTTGAATTGTTGTGTTTATGTTTACCTTATGCCACTTCATGAAATGCAGTTATTCCTTGAATCATCTCCGATCCAACTGAATGACTGCGTGCAAAGATAGTATGGTCATCATCATGGTGTGGTACGTGTTGTCCAACTACAACTCAGTCTGTAGTGACTCCGATTAAGTCCATATTCCATATTAAAAAATTGCAACAGATATTGGCCTGCACCTGCAGTAGTAGGAGTACAATTTGGTTATTAAACAACAAGAAGGGAAACATTGACTGTCACTGACTTGAGTCACTTTGTAGATTAACTAGTAGAGTAGAGTTCGACTTCATGCACAACATCAACAACAAACAACAGCAATCGCTCAGAGTCTGCAAGCATCCAATGCATTCCATCATTACCTGTCTTGCTCTTCTCTTTGGCTGTCAGATCATCAGATGCCTAGTTCTGACAGTTGTTATTTTTTTTTACGGGGCAGTGGCCTCATCATTACTCCAGTCCACATTCATTTTGAGTGTTAGTCGCTGTTTCGGTTTTCGTCTTATTCTTCTGTGGCACTTTGTCACAGTTTAAGTTGCTTCCCATGGTCAGCACTGTGATGATGGGCCGCGGCCTGGGTAGCGCTCATTGATGGTCATTTGAGTTTGCACAAATGTCAGCAAGTTTCTTCGAAGAGTCTCTTGTCTTTCTCTGCCAAGTACCTTCTGTCCTGACAGTGAGGACCTTTGGATGCCTGCTGAGGCTGTAGCCTTCGGACACTGATGAGTTTCGGCTCGAAAACAAAACGGAGGATAGCTATAGTCACGTTTCACTTCTTATGGAGGCGGGACTGGTAAAGGCAACATTTCTTGTACTAATGTCTGGCTTGATGGAAATGTACTTGTGCGAGACAGGCAGATGAAGCAGGACTCTGAAGAGTGGACAGTTAAATGCACAGACATCCAACTCCAATAGGGAAATAAAAAGAGAAGACGGTGGTGATGGATTTGTTGTGATTTGAACCAGAAAGACAGATACATAGACACATAAAGGAAGGAAGAAAGTAACAATTTGAAAGCCTAGTTGTCAGGGAAGAGGAGCTCGTCCTCAAACTGTGGTGGTTCGGACAGAAGTAGGTCCTGTAACGCACTATTTACGTCATCCAAGTCGCTCTCCTCTTCCTACTGTGATTCACGTATTTTGTAATCCGGTGGTATAAAGTGCTGATTCATTTTGATCATGGTTAACCTCTCCACGCTTTGGGCCGAGAGACTGGTCCTTTTCGAAGTTACAATGGCACCAGCAGCACTGAAAACACGCTCAGAAGAGACACTTGCAACAGGGGAAGCCAGATACTTTATTGCCAGCCTGCTGAGCACTGTCCATTGGCTTCTTTTCCCATACCAATACACCAATGGGTTTCGATCCATGAAGACCTCTGTTGGGTCATCCAGATAGGCCTGGACCATCCGCTCAATGTTCAGGGGTGCTCCGATGTGCTCGGCCTGTTTTGCCTTTGCATCAGCACTGGACTTACCATACCCCTGCTGTAGAAACCAATCAGTTGCACATTGTGTGTGGATGATCCTGTTCTTGATGTTATTGTTGGTGTAGGTGACTGCTGGGAGGCAAATGCACTGCCCTCAGGCTCCGAAGTAGAACTTGACTCTGGATGCCCTGTAGTACTGGTTATGGCCTGGGGTGGGGGGCCTGTAATTAACAGCTGTTCGCTTTCGAAAATAGTGGCTTCCTTAGCTATCAAAGTTTTGTAGTTGGCAACATCCACTTCCGAAAAAGGAATTACTGCCTTGCTGTTCAGAAATACTTTGTACCGTGGATCCAAAATTGTGGCACTAATGTAATGTGGTTCTGACAACATTTTATTTTTAATCCTTGTATTTTCCGATAAGCGAGCGGCTAAGGTCTCCGCCAAATGATATGCGTCTTGTTTGTCATCCACACCTGCGTACGTTTCAGACACATCCTTCAGCTGTTGCTCTAGCATGTGCAACAATGGGATAGCTTGGCCCATAGTACAGTCCTCCCTGCTGACTTCACGTGTGAAGATCTCAAAAGGAAGTAGCATCTCAGTCAGGCATTTAATGAGGTCCCATTGAGCCATCTCAATGGTCATGCCTTTCACAGTAGGTTCCCCTAATCTTTGCATGACATAAGCATTGAGTGGTATGTACAGTTCAAACAGACGATCAAGCATGTAATAAGTTGAGTTAAAACGTGTTGGCACCTCCTGGATGAGCGCTTTGACTGGCATTTTATGCTCACGTTGAATGACCCTCAGCTGCTTCCGGGCTTTAAAAGAATGGTTGAAATGTGTGCATATTCTTCTGCAGGTGACCAGTAAGTTGCTGACTTTGGATTCATTTTTCAAAAAGTCTTGAACAACAATGTTAATGCAGTGTGCCAAACACGGGACCCTGAAATATCCACCATTGCGCATGGCCAAAACTACATTACTGCCGTTGTCCGTGGCAACAAAACCAATCGTAAGCCCTCTTGGGCGCAGCCACTCAAAGACCTTGGTGTTAAACTCTTCCAAAATGTTTGCAGCAGTATGAGATTTCTCCATGGCAAACATGGCTACAGTTGCATGTTTGCGAGTGGCATGAAAAATCTCTGCAGTATCAACACCAGCAGATATCTGTTCTCTAACCCCCGCAAAACAGATCCAGTGTGCAGTGATGCACATGTAATCTGTGGCTTGGCAACTGGTCCACATGTCTGTAGTCAGGTGGATACTGTGAACAGCACTCTGCTTCAAGGCCTTTCCTAGCAATTCCAGCACGTCGTGATGTAGTGCTGGAACTGCAACTCTGGCAAAATAGTAGCGGCTGGGAACATGCCATTTTGGGCAGATGGTTGACACAAATTCCACAAAACCCACCCCTTCAACAAAAGAAAAAGGGAGAAGGTCCAGTGCTAACATTTTAGCCAGCTTCGCATTGTACAAACGTGCTATTGGGTGGTGGCGTTCGTACTGCCCCTCACCCCCAAACATGCTGATAATGGTAGGCTGCATGGTTTTCCTTTCTCTTAGGCTCAACGCACTTTTGGTAGTGCGGACCTGGTACTTCTTGGTGTCTCCGGCTGACTCTTACTCTTGTGCCACTGAGATGTTGCTGAAGATGTGTGCAACGTTAAGACTGCACAGCTGGGGTCAGTGACACCTTGTGTACCACTACCAGAGAGAATGTCTCCCTGTCCTTCCTCTTCCACCGTGATCGGATCTTCTTCTTCTACTCCTTTATCCCCACCAACACCAATGGTTGCAGTTTTTTTCTGTCGCGAAGGTGGTCCTCCCAGCTGATCAAGTGGTGTTTTTTCAGATGGGTCATTTGGCCTCCGGTACCATAGTTTGTACCAAGCTTACCACGACTAACAGAGGTATTACAAATGGAGTATATAGCAATGTTCTCCTCCTTTTCGCTAACCGTAAAGAAGTCCCAAACTGGGGAGCTTAACTTTGGCCTCCTGCTGGAGGTGCCACTTCCAATGCCGGATGATCTGTAGGGTGTGTGTTGAATTTGACTCTGTGCTGCTGTACCACTACCTACTCCTACAGAGGTGGTGGTTGTGCTGGATGTAGGTCGCTGCCGGGCCTTTGCTAATGCAAATATGGAAGCTGTAGGTCGTGTTGGTGTTACCTGTGGAGGTATGCGGGCTACATCCCTCGCAGCGATTTTGGATAGGGTAAGAATGTTGGTCTCCATCTCCTCGGGGCCGGGAGTGATGTTCGTGATGAATGGCTCATCGTCATCATCATCAACTTGCTGTTCTACATCGACCTCCATAAGTGTAAGGCTTTCCGGAACCTTCATTTTCCCTAGCTTGGTCTTGTAACGTGGCTCCCTCTCAGACTCAGTTTGTGGCTTCCAAGTGGCATCTAGATCATCAGAAGGGGGGCTTGGCGAAGAACTTGATGGACTACCCCTCCTTTTCCTTGCTGGGGATTTGGAAGACAATGGATCTTCTGAATGAGTGGCTTCTTCTTCTACCTCTGCATGAGGCTCAATTTTCTGAACTGCCCCTACTTCAGGAGGAACAACAACTACTATTGCGGGCGGTGGTTGCGGCTGTTGTTGTTGACCACTTATCTGCTGTGTTTCCTCCTGCGTTGATTGGGTACTACTTTGAGATAGCGATAAGTTTATCTCAGGCTCAGCATCACTGCTTTCCACCATTAGGCTGGCTACCTCTTCCACACTCATGTGCTTGGGCCTGGGTTGGTGGGTTGGGTCCACTGATGCGGAGGTGCTGCCCCCAGCTTGCCCCCGGACACCGCTGCTGCAGGCGCAATTTTTTCTCCCAAAAAAGGTATTGGCCGGCACACCAGACTTCAGTGTCACTTCCTTCTTCTGTTCCTTCTTCTTCTCAATAGCAACTTTCTTGGTACTGGAGGACCTGGTACCTGCTTTCTTTGGGCCCATCTTCTTCAGATGTCAGCAGCACTCAGTTGCAGAGATGTCTGGTCAGGTCACACGTCACGTTGTGTTGTGTGTACAGCAGCAGGATGTCTGTCTGGAAGTGCAACGGGCAATGATGAGAGACACACCTCCTCCTCAGTCTTTGTGCACCTAAAAGCAAAAAAGCCAGAACATCAGTCAAACATAGCACAAATCAAACAAATAGAATATAGAACTTAGTGTGTGGTGGCCTCAATTATTAAATTTCAGAAACTCTGTGAACAACAACACACAGTCTAGCCATTTATGAGACGTTGACAACAAGGCCAGGGCTTTCCTGGCTACTGTGTAGTGCTAGTGTACACTCTGGAAGAATAAGAATAGTAAAGAACAAAAACTAAAATGTACTGGAGCATGTTTGGCCTAAATTTGTGCATCACGTGGGATGTATTATATAGCAGCATCAGGGAGCTGCAGCTGGCAATGGGGATGGATTTGGAAGCAGTAAGACAAGAGGAACAAAGGAAAGACACGCAGGCCTATGTGGCAAAAACAGCACACTAATAACTACCACAACAAAATGGCCCCCAGAAACATGGTGACTCACAGGCACAAGGCACGGCAAAAATGAACTCAAGCAGGCCTATATATGGGCAGACAAAGGATGCCTTATAAAACACACACAGCTTTAATGCAAAAACTAAAATCCACATGGCTAAAAACACTTTGGAAAGTTAGACAACCACTACAACAACACAATTATAATTACACAGTACACACGCAAAAAAGGCATTTATTTAACACACCCAAAAAGTGAAATAGTCAGACCCTCCAAAAAAAAACACATTTCGCAATTCAATTGAATCAATTCAATGCCATCCATGGCCTAAATGATGTCAAAATTCCACAGACTACACAGAAACAGTTTTATGCCCCCATGGTGACTACCTCTGGGCCTACTGGCATACATGATGTTTAAATTCAACAGACACCACAGAAACATGCACCCATGGGTACCTCTGGCTCTAGTCCGGGCCTACTGGCTGAAATTCCAATCAAAGAAAAACAACTAGGCCCCTGCCGAAACTACAGGCCACAACAATACATTTTAAAAACTATGGAAATCCCCCCAAAAAATGTAGGTACAAACAAGCCCCAATCAAACAAACAAGTACACCAATTCTCCAACTTACTTGTAAAATCTCAAATCCAAGAGTCCTCAAATCCAATCCAATGATATGATGCAGCAAACAGACACAAAAAGTGATCCTTCCAGCTCCAAATCCAAATGAAAGTGAACAGCACATGGACAAAACACTGGGAGGAGCCTGCTGGACAGGAACAGGAAGTTTGAGAATCAGGGCACTTCCTTCCTCTTGGAAAAAAGAAAAAGGACTCCTTGCTCACCAAACTACATCTCTAAATGACAACCTGAGGAGTTTTTTGTGCAAAATGAACTAATTCATCATTTTCGAGAAGGTTTTATGATGCTCGAGATATATTCTTCGCCAGATTGTAGTTTCTTCGTGTTCGGGATCGCGATCTTACCAACACTGCCGGCGGAAGTCAGATCGCGCGTCCGAATGACGTGTTCGCGTTCGCACACTCTCGCGGGATCGTGCGGCCGGATTCCAAATCTTGTGGCGCCCGCGAACGGATAGGAAGTTGTGTCGGCGAACGCAGAATCACGGTAGGTCGTTACCGCGCGCGCGAGAACGTATATTGAGCGCGCGAAGAAGAAAAACAGCTACGCTACGCCGCAAATTGTGTAGTGCACGGTAACTTCGCGTTCTACGCGAATCGCGAAGTTACCGTAACTTCGCAAATTCCGCGAGCGTAGCGTAGTTCACCGCCCAGGGTTAGTATTGGTGTATATAAGTGAGTATATGTGAGAGTGAGAGATTGGAAGAGTTCCTGTACAAATAAGTAGGTGTTTCTATAAGTGATTGTTTAAGAGAGTAAGTATGTGTAAGTTTCTGTAGAAGTAAGTGTGGTAGTGTGTGTATAACTGTATATGTAAGTAAATGGATGTTTGATACTTTGTTTGCATGTGTAACTATGTGTGTGAGTAACTCTATGGATGAGTGGCGGTGTGTAACAGGATGTATAGGTGTATGAGTACATACGATGAGTGAGTACATATATGAGTGACTGTATAGGGACTGTTGGTGAATGAGTGGATGTGTGTGTAGATCTTGGAATTACTGAATAGGTGTGTTGTAACTGGTATTGGTATGTCTATTGTTTTGAAAATGTTAGTTTGTATTTTTGAGTGTGTGTATCAAAGGTTATATTAGGGTGAGAAGAGGTCTGCCACTCTATCACAAGGAAGATGTCATCAGTGATGTCATTTGAGATGTCATCAGTGATGACATGAGTGATGTCACTGACCATGTCATGAGTGATGTAATATGTGACGTCATCAGCAGTGCATTGCGGGCGCGCGAGTTATAGTTAGCTGAACTAACTATAACGGGGAATTTCTATGGTTTTGTACGAGTGAAATGTCCAACTAACTATAACGCCCCTGAAACCTATGGTTTTTCAGTGAATATATATATATATATATATATATATATATTATCTACTGGCGGTCGCCAGTAGATAGTTATAGTTAAAACCTATTATCCATAGGAAATCCGCGACATTCTATTTGAAATAACGTTGGCGCCGGTTGACGAATCTTCGCGAAAGTTTCCAACTTGTTGGGGCGCTCCGGTCCGCTCCTATCCTGAAAGTCTTGGGGTGATACGTCAAGCGGGGGCCGAGAAAAAGGGGGTCCCAAAACGCATTTTCCCCATTCATTTTTCCATAGGAACCTTTAGTCGCAGCTACAGCCCGAACTGCTGAACGGAATTACACCAAATTTGGCAAAGAGGTAGCCCTTGGTTCAGTGTCGTGCCTTTTGCTTAAATGGTGTAAATCCGTTCAGTAGTTCCTGAGAAAATCAAAAGTAAAGTCACATATATATCTGGGCGGAGCCTAACCACACATGTCATCGTGAGATCTGATTGGCTGTCAGCACTTCATCCTGGAATTGCTGGCAGCCATCTTGGGACCAATATAAATGATAGTACCTCATTGAAATGCATTGTAGTGAATAGAAGATTTTGAGGGTCACCAAAAGGAGAACTATAAAGGGTGATAACAGGCTTTAGTTACATTAGAATTTATTTGTTGATGGTACCATACTAATTTTAGGAATTGTGGTGTATTCTAAGGTGATTTTACCATGTGAAAAACCTTCTGCTGGGATATCATGAATCATGTTTGAGAGAACACTATTTTCTCATGCTTGTCCCATGGAGGTTTGGAAGGTGCTCCAGAAGCTAAAATGAGAGCATATTTTCTGTAAATTCACTTTATCTTTCTCACTCATGTGAGAATGAAGTCTGACATTCTCAGTAAAACATGTACATCCAACAAGGGCAGAGACTGTCAGTTGATTCCTTTGTGTTCTACTGCAGCTTCCCAGAGTGTTCTAAAGAACAACTAGAGTGCTAACAGCCTTACTTATGACAAAAGTATGGCACACCTGAAGCCATCTTGATTGGAATAAACTGGTAACACTTAAACAATTTAATTTAAAAGGAACAAAATGATGGGGTTCATTTTGTCATAGAAATTATGGTTAGTGCTGTAGAAAGAAAAATTAGGACATGTTTCAAGTGTGATCTCAAATATCTTCCTGTTATATTTCAACAGGAGCAGCCTGCCAGTTGATGCCTTTGTGTTCTACTGCAACTTCCCAGAGTGTTCTAAAGAACAACTAGAGTGCTAACAGCCTTACTTATGACAAAAGTATGGCACACCTGAAGCCATCTTGATTGGAATAAACTGGTAACACTTAAAACATTTACTTTAAAAAGGAACAAAATGATGGGGTTCATTTTGTCATAGAAATTATGGTTAGTGCTGTAGAAAGAAAAATTAGGACATATTTCAAGTGTGATCTCAAATATCTTCCTGTTATATGTCAACAGGAGCAGCCTGCCAGTTGATGCCTTTGTGTTCTACTGCAGCTTCCCAGAGTGTTCTAAAGAACAACTAGAGCGCTAACAGCCTTACTTATGACAAAAGTATGGCACACCTGAAGCCATCTTGATTGGAATAAACCGGTAACACTTAAAACATTTAATTTAAAAAGGAACAAAATGAGGGGTTCTTTTTGAAATAGAAATTATGGTTAGTGCTGCAGAAAGAAAAATTAGGGCATGTTTTAAGTGAGATCTCAAATCCTCTTCTATTTCATTAGAAAATTCTGACATGCAGACTGAAACAATCACTTTCAATACCAGCAGCAGACTACCAGTTAACTCCCTGGTGAGCAGTAGCTTTACTCCAGTGATCTAATGAGCAACTAGAGTGCTAACATTCTGAATTTATGGCAGATGTGAGACACATCTGAATGCCTTCTTGATGGAATCAAAGTAAAAAACTGAAAGCATTTCCTACTGAGGAGACTGCAGTAAATGAAGAAATTAGGAAACTTCATAACAAAGAAGTCTTCCAAGATGGCCACCAGTGAAAAAAGAGCCCAAATGTAGCACAAATATTACCCAGATGTAGCCCACATATAGCCCAATGACAAAAGTGTGCAAAACACTTTTTATTTTTAGTTTTTTTGCAGTTTTATGGAGTGCAGACTGGTCAGGTATTGGAGCATTGCATCTTAAAACATGACCCCCTACACTACAAAAACACCACTGCACTACCTTAAACCCTAAAACACTACCCCCAGCACGACCCCCTACACTACAGAAGCACCACTGCACTATCCTAAACCCTAAAACACTACCCCCAGCACGACCCCTACACTACCCAAACACCACTGCACTACCCTAAAACATGACCCCCTACACTACACAAACACCACTGCACTACCCTAAACCCTAAAACACTACCCCCAGCACGACCCCCTACACTACACAAGCACCACTGCACTACCCTAAACCCTAAAAACACTACCCCCAGCACGACCCCCTACACTACACAAACACCACTGCACTACCCTAAACCCTAAAACACTACCCCCAGCATGACCCCCTACACTACCCAAACACCACTGCACTAACCTAAATCCTAAAACACTACCCCCAGCACGACCCCCTACACTACCCAAATACCACTGCACTACCCTAAAACATGACCCCCTACACTACAGAAACACCACTGCACTTTTCCTAAACCCTAAAACACTACCCCCAGCACGACCCCTACACTACACAAGCACCACTGCACTACCCTAAACCCTAAAACACTACCCCCAGCACGAACCCCTACACTGCCCGAACACCACTGCACTGCCCTAAACCCTGAAACACCAGCCCCTGCATGACCCCCTACACTGCCCGAACACCACTGCACTGCCCTAAACCCTGAAACACCACCCCTAGCACGACCCCCTACACTGCCCGAACACCACTGCACTGCCCTAAACCCTGAAACACCACCCCCTTCACGACCCCCTACACTGCCCGAACACCACTGCACTGCCCTAAACCCTGAAACACCACCCCCAGCATGACCCCCTACACTGCCCGAACACCACTGCACTGCCCTAAACCCTGAAACACTACCCCCAGCAACACCCCCTACACTGCCCGAACACCACTGCACTGCCCTAAACCCTGAAACATCACCCACAGCAAGACCCCTACACTGCCCGAACACCAATGACCTAAACCCTGAAACACCACCGCCAGCACGACCCCCTACACTGCCCGAACACCACTGCACTCCCTAAACCCTGAAACACTACCCCCAGCATGACCCCCTACACTGCCCGAACACCACTGCTCTTCCCAAAACCCTGAAACACCAGCCCCAGCACGACCCCCTACACTGCCCGAACACCACTGCACTGCCCTAAACCTTGAAACACCAGCCCCTGCACGACCCCCTACACTGCCCGAACACCACTGCACTACCCTAAACCCTGAAACATCACCCCCAGCACGACCCCCTACACTGCCCGAGCACCACTGCACTGCCCTAAACCCTGAAACACCAGCCCCAGCACGACCCGCCTACACTGCCCGAACACCACTGTACTGCCCTAAACCCTGAAACACCAGCCCCAGCACGACCGCCTAAACTGCCCGAACACCACTGCACTGCCCTAAACCCTGAAACACCAGCCCCAGCACGACCCCCTACACTGCCCGAACACCACTGCACTACCCTAAACCGTGAAACACCAGCCTCAGCACGACCCCTACACTGCCTGAACACCACTGCACTGCCCTGAACCCTGAAACACCAGCCCCAGCACAACACCCTACACTGCCCAAACACCACTGCACTGCCCTAAACCCTGAAACACCACCCCGTGCATGACCCCCTACACTGCCCGAACACCACTGCACTGACCTAAACCCTGAAACACCACCCTCAGCGCGACCCCCTACACTGCCCGAACACCACTGCACTGCCCTAAACCCTGAAACACCACCCCTGCACAACCCCCTACACTGCTCAAACACTACTGCACTGCCCTAAACACTGAAACACTACCCCCAGCAAGACCCCCTACACTGCCCGAACACCACTGCACTGCCCTAAACCCTGAAACATCACCCCCAGCAAGACCCCCTACACTGCCCTAAACCCTGAAACACCACCCCCAGCAAGACCCCCTACACTGCCCGAACACCACTGCACTGCCCTAAACCCTGAAACACCAGCCCCAGCACGACCCCCTACACTGCCCGAACACCACTGCACTGCCCTAAACCCTGAAACACCACCCCTGCATGACCCCCTACACTGCCCGAACACCACTGTACTGCCCTAAACCCTGAAACACCACCCCCTGCACGACCCCTACACTGCCCGAACACTACTGCACTGCCCTAAACCCTGAAACACCACCCCCAGCACGACCCCCTACACTGCACAAACACCACTGCACCGCCCTAAACCCTGAAACACTACCCCCAGCAAGACCCCCTACACTGCCCGAACACCACTGCACTGCCCTAAACCCTGAAACATCACCCCCAGCAAGACCCCCTACACTGCCTGAACACCACTGCCCTAAACCCTGAAACACCACCCCCAGCAAGACCCCCTACACTGCCCGAACACCACTGCACTGCCCTAAACCCTGAAACACCACCCCCAGCAAGACCCCCTACACTGCCCGAACACCACTGCACTGCCCTAAACCCTGAAACACCACCCCCAGCACGACCCCCTACACTGCCCGAACACCACTGCTCTGCCCAAAACCCTGAAACACCAGCCCCAGCACGACCCCCTACACTGACCGAACACCACTGCACTGCCCTAAACCCTGAAACACCAGCCCCAGCACGACCCCTACACTGCCCGAACACCACTGCACTGCCCTAAACCCTGAAACACCACCCCAGCACGACCCCCTACACTGCCCAAACACCACTGCACTGCCCTAAATCCTGAAACACCAGCCCCAGCACAACCCCGTACACTGCCCGCACACCACTGCACTGCCCTAAACCCTGAAACACCAGCCCCAGCACAACCCCGTACACTGCCCGAACACCACTGCACTGCCCTAAACCCTGAAACACCAGCCCCAGCACGACCGCCTACACTGCCCGAAAACTACTGCACTGCCCTAAACCCTGAAACACCACCCCCAGCAAGACTACCTACACTGGCCGAACACCACTGCACTGCCCTAAACCCTGAAACACCACCCCTGCACGACCCCCTACACTGCCCAAACACTACTGCACTGCCCTAAACCCTGAAACACCAGCCCCAGCACCACCCCCTACAATGCCCGAACACCACTGTACTGCCCTAAACCCTAAAACACCACCCCCTGCACCGCCCCCTACACTGCCCGAACACCACTGCACTGCAATAGAAACCCTGAAACACCAACCCTGCACGACCCCCTACACTGCCCGAACACCACTGCACTGCCCTAAACCCTGAAACACCACCCCCTGCACCACCCCCTACACTGCCCGAACACAACTGCACTGCCCTAAACCCTGAAACACCACCCCCTGCACCGCCCCCTACACTGCCCGAACACCACTGCACTGCCCTAAACCCTGAAACACCACCCCCAGCATGACCCCCTTTACTGCTCGAACACCACTGCACTGCCCCAAACCCTGAAACACCACCCCCAGCATGACCCCCTACACTGCCGAACACCACTGCCCTAAACCCTGAAACACCACCCCTGCACGACTGCCCGAACACCACTGCACTGCCCTAAACCCTGAAACACCACCCCCTGCACGACCCGCTACACTGCCCGAACACCACTGCACTGCCCTAAACCCTGAAACACCACCCCCAGCACGACCCCCTACACTGCCCGAACACCACTGCACTGCCCTAAACCCTAAAACACCACCCCCAGCACGACCCCCTACACTGCCCGAACACCACTGCACTACCCTAAACCCTAGAACACTACCCCCAGCACGACCCCCTACACTACCCGAACACGACTGCACTGCCCTAAACCCTAAAACACTCCCCCAGCACGACCCCCTACACTACCCGAACACCACTGCACTGCCCTAAACCCTAAAACACTCCCCCAGCACGACCCCCTACACTACCTAAACACCACTGCACTGCCCTAAACCCTAAAACACTACCCCCGCATGACCCCCTACACTACCCAAATACCAATGCACTACCCTAATCCCTAAAACACTACCCCCGCACAACACCCTACACTACCCAAAGACCACTGCACTACCCTAAACTCTAAAACAATACCCCCGCACGACTCCCTACACTACCCAAAGACCACTGCACTACCCTAAACCCTAAAACACGACCTCCTACACTACACAAACACCACTGCACTACCCTAAACCCTAAAAACTACCCCAGCACGAACCCCTGCACTACCCAAACACCACTGCACTACCCTAAACCATAAAACACTACCCCCAGCAGTACCCCTACGCTACCCAAACACCACTGCACTACCCTAAACCCTAAAACACTACCCCCAGCAGTACCCCCTACACTACCCAAACACCATTGCACTACCCTAAACCCTAAACCACTACCCCCAGCAGTATCCCCTACACTACCCAAACACCACTGCACTACCCTAAACCCTAAAACCCTAAAACACTAACCCCAGCACGACCCCCTACACTACCCAAACACCACTGTACTACCCTAAACCCTAAAACACTCCCCCAGCACGACTCCCTACACTACCCAAACACCACTGCACTACCCTAAACCCTAAATCTACCCCCAGCATGACCCCCTACACTACACAAACACCACTGCACTACCCTAAACCCTAAAACACTACCCCCAGCATGACCCTCTTCACTACCTAAACACAACTGCACAATTTGTTACAGGCGTTGCAACGCAGGCCTGTGGTGCTTACTGGAAGTACCTGGTGGGCTAGTTGGGCCCCAGGGACTCTCAGGATTCAAGGTGACCTAATCCCCCAACTTAAAACGCGCCACGGGCGCGTTTGCACAGTGGTGAAGGGAGGGGCGGGGCTTCAGGTGACATGTGCGCAAACACGCCCTGTGGTGCGTTTTAAGTTGGGGAGTTAATTCTCTTTGAATCCTGGGGGCCAACTAGCCCACCAGGTACCTTCAGTAAGCACAACAGAGTTGCGTTGCAGAGAGGTGAAAAAGGTGCGTGGCCTCGGAACGCCTCTCTGCAACTCAGCTCTGTGGTCCTAACTGTAGGTACCTGGGGGGCTAGTTGGGCCCCAGGGACCCTCAGGATTCAAGGGGACTTAATCCCGCAACTTAAAATGCGCCACGGGGCGCGTTTGCACACATGTCACCTCAGGCCCCCTCCCTTCACCACTGTGCAAACGCGCACTGGCTCTGGTTAGTCAGAGTCAGTTACCACCAGTACCCATCTGAAAAAGTTGTGGGCACAGGATGATTTTGCAACAAGGCCTCTTTCTGCTCCTCTGTTGGTTCTTTCTGCACATCTTTTGCTTCTTTCTGTGCGTTTTTCTTCTTTCTTCACATGTCCTACCTCTGTTGGCATAGTTAGAAACTAGCATTTAAAAACCTTTGAAATTCACTTAAAAATCATAGGTTTCAGGCACGTTATAGTTAGAAATTAGCATTTAAAAAACCTTTGAAATTCACTGAAAAAACCATAGGTTTCAGGCACGTTATAGTTAGAAATTAGCATTTAAAAAACCTTTGAAATTCACTGAAAAAACCATAGGTTTCAGGCACGTTATAGTTAGAAATTAGCATTTAAAAAACCTTTGAAATTCACTGAAAAAACCATAGGTTTTAGGGACAGTTATAGTTAGTTGGACATTGCACTCGTACAAAACCCGTGAAATTCCCCTGTTATAGTTAGTTCAGCTAACTATAACTCGCGCCCGCAATGCACTGCTGATGACGTCACATATTACATCACTCATGACATGGTCAGTGACATCACTGATGACATCACTGATGACATCATCCATGTGATAATTTCATGCATCTTCTCACACCCTAATATAACTTTTGATACACCCACTCTAAATTACAGACTGCCATTCTCAAAACTATAGACACTCCAACACCAAAAACTACATACCCACTCACTGATTCTTAGATCTACACACACATCCACTCACTCACCTGAACAGTCACTCATACTTACAGTCACTCAGTACAGGACTATCATATGCACTCATACACCTATATAAACACTCACACACCGCCACTCATCCATAGAGGTACTCACACACCTAGTCAGTCATGCAAAAAATTAATCACACACCCATTACTCACCTATACAGTTATACACACACCAGCTCACTTACTCATACAAATACTAGCACATTCTTACGCTCTTATACAATAACTGATACAAGCACACACGCATCCATACAGACACTCTCACAATAACACACTCTCACTTATAGCCATTTAAATACTCTAACACACATATATACTGCCTTTTACATATGTAGTTACTCGCACATGTACCACTGAGATATACATTCACTCACTAACACACCCATACACACACTCACCCACCCAAGCAGTCCATCACAGATGCACTCTTGAAATCATGCACCCAGTGAATCACCCACTCACACATCTATGTATAGAGTCACACACACCCCACCCACACAAACACTCAGGCAGCCATACAGATACTCAGAGAACCAATCAATAACCCATATAGACACTCATGTAGCTATTCGCAAATCCATGCATCCACTTACACACCAACAAACAGACGGATACAGACATTCACACAGTTTAGTCACTAACCCATGCATTCAGTAAGATACGTTTAATCACTCACTTGTAGAGTCAGTCACTCACGTACTAAATCATCCATTCAGACACTTATACACCCACTCATTCTTCAATACGCCTTTCCCTATATATATTAAACATATTTAAACTTTACAGAAACACACAGTCACTGGATGATGTCATCAGTGATGTCATCAGTGATGTCATTTGAGATGTCATCAGTGATGTCATCAGTGATGTCAATGACCATGTCATGAGTGATGTAATATGTGACGTCATCAGCAGTGCATTGCGGGGCGCGAGTTATAGTTAGCTGAACTAACTATAACAGGGGAATTTCACGGGTTTTGTACGAGTGCAATGTCCAACTAACTATAACTGTCCCTAAAACCTATGGTTTTTTCAGTGAATATATATATATATAGTTAGATTAGGCCCGTTAATGCTTACATAGTGCCTTGAATAAGTTAGCATTCGCTGCACCATTTTCTGTTCAGACTCCATTTTGAAAGACAATTGAAACTAATCTTTGCTATTTCTGAGAAATGCCCTTTGCTGAGTTTCGTTTCTGTAATGAAGAACTGTGAATGCCAGCGCATAGCTTTCCCACTAGATAGAGGCCCTCTCCCACCTGTCTGGTAGTGTTATCGCAGCTCAGGGTGTAACGGCCTTGGACTGTGCTGAGTTGTGAGAGCAGAAACCTTTTTTTGCATTTTACTGTCCAGCTGCATGTGCCTGAAAAATTCCACTGTGGGCATGTTTTTAACCAATCATGAAATGTACATAATGTATCTCTATGCTTGCTGATCTTCAGTTCCCTCTGTACCACTCCCAGAGACTGTGCAGACGGGGCTCCGCTCTGAGTGTATACAAATAAACAGTTATTGGTGTATATTCTCGACTGTCTCTCCGACTCTTCATTTGGTCTGGAATGCTGAGAGGTGGTCAGTGGTGGGTGGCCCTAAGCGGGTCACTTTCTTCAGTTGGCGCCCGTACAGGGACTCCTTCGGGTTATGACCCATCCGTTTTCCGCATACGGAGGGGAGGACGAGGACATAATCAGGTCGGACTGACGGCTCAGGGATCCCTGCACAAAGAGCTTTGTTACTCGCAGCTGCTGCCTCTGTCCCACCGGAGTGGGCCTCACCCAGCGGTCATCCCGACTGGGCTCCTGAACGGCGTACCCTTGATCTGACTGTTTGGTCTGAAGAGTCAGCAGTGGAAAACTGGTTGATCTGTACCTCTGATATCAGGTGAGTCTGTTTTGGTTCTATGTGGATGTGGTACCACTGTGATTTGGTTTTGTTTCAGTATTTGGATTGTTTTGGTAAAAGTGTCTGCAAATACTTTGCCAGGTAAAAATAACAATTGTTTTTTTATTCCTTTGCAATGCCTGGTTTTAGTAAGATTCGAAGTTTGTTTTGTGGTTGTTGTTCCACTGATGCACGGTGGCCGAATCCCAACCTGCACCTCCTGAGAGCAGTCCTAATTATGATAGGTATGTGAAACATGGCCTTGGCCCTATTATGTTTAGTACATTATGGCACAAATATACGAGGGACAATGTTGAGTTACAGTGGCCTTTGACGGGCTCTTTTGATGAACAAAAGATGGGATTTCTGCAGGAACAGTTGTTTAAAAGACATAGCAGACAATCTATGTTTGACTCTCTTTGTACTTGGCAGAAAGAGGCCAAACAGAGACGATTGAAAATGGAGAGGAATGCCAGAAAAGGAAAGATGCAAACACTTACACAAAAGGCCGAAGCTTATGATAAAAAAAAACAGGAGGCAGGAATAGAATGTGAAGATAGGAGATTTCGGTTGCACATTGATAAGTCTTATGTGGCTAAGGAGGATGGGGATACTTTTATGGACGCCTTGTTAGATACTCGGCCTCCGCCATCATATGTCCCAGAAAGGGTCTATCCCGTTATTCCCCATCAACAACAACAGGCACCAGGTATATCCGCTCCTACAGTTGTCACACCTACTGCTCCAGTTAGTGTACCCCCTGCTCCTCCTCTTCTGTTACAATCTCTAACTGTTGCAATACCTACTACTCCTGCTCCAGTAATACAACCTCCATCATCTTTAATAACTGACACACTAGAGCGCAGCTTGGGAGATGGAGATCTCACTGGACTCAGAGAACGGTCAGGTCCGTTAATGCGATCCGGGGTGGGAGATAGAGAGAAGAATGAAGTAGCGGACCAGGCAATAAGGTGGGCTCGTAACCCAATTTATGGTCTTATCTGGCAGGTAATGTAAGACTTTAATCCCTTTTTGCAACAACATGCCCTTAAACATTTGTCTTTCACCCTTATTGACCTTTGGCCAACACACATTGGAATGGAAGCACCCCAAATATTATTTGATATTAATGAAGGTGCTTATGTAAATAGTTTGGAGCCGACCCCCTTGTATAGAAACATTTCCACACTGTTGACTTATAGAGATAGATTGCATGATAGGAGCCCCACCAAAATAACTCAATTCCCAATACGAGAAGTTCACCCAATTTATCATCCGGAAATTCCTGAAATAACAGAGCAGCATGGGGCGGTTACCAGACAGGCTGTGCCTGCCCACTTTCAGGAACAATGGGTTTATAGTCCATCGAAGAAAAGTGAGGTTCTGGCCCTTAAAGCTACGCTACCCGACCCCAGGAAAAATCCTACTGCTTATAAAGAATTGACGGAGGCTGCTTCCTCTACTGTGATGACTCTTGCTGACATTGAGATGTTTTTTGGTTTACTAGTTCCAGTTGATATTTGGCGACAGATACATACCCAAGATCACGTTGCTGAGTTAGGTGGAACGTGGGACGCGATTAAAGGTTGGGACAGAGATTGGAAGCCAAGAGATAAACCATGCACCGAGTTACTTGCCTTGCTCAGCCGTATAATAGAATACATGCATACTCTTATTCCGCCTAAGAAAGTTAGTTGGGATAGATTGACTGCCTGTCGGCAGAAGAAAGACAAGAGTGTGTCTGATTTCTTCACAAGGTTTGAAGAAACGTTCTTGGATTACATTGGACAGGATATGTCTACAGAAGGAGGAGTCCGTTTAATTGTTGATAGGTTTGTCATTAATCTCCTCCCCGAAATAATGTCCAGACCCCAGGCATCTGAGAGCACTTGGTCTACGTCTTCTCCCTCTGTGATCTTAAATTTGGCCCAATATTATAAGCTAGAGAAATGAAGAGAAAGACAAAAATTATGAAAATCATAAAGATTTGAAGACCAAGGTATTGCTGCAACAAGCATATCGAGGTAACACCAGGGGACGTGGACCCCAACAACAGCTTCCTCATAATATACAGCCTCCAGCTACACCTTTGGGGTAGAATCAGTGTGCGTACTGTAAGGAGGAAGGTCATTGGCGCAGCCAATGCCCCGTACTTTTGCAAAATGTTTTGTCGACTCGAGGACGAGGTTCCGGAAACAGGTGCCACGGGACCAATAGGCAACAACGTACCTCTGCCCCTGTAGACCGTTCTGACGATTATTTTGATGACGCTATAGACAGGCAGTACTACAATGATGATTATGATCTTGATGATGTGACAGGGATGTCTTACAGCTAGGACAGCCAGGGACAGGGTACGGGGCCAGTTCAGATACCTGTAGACCAGCGTGGCCCTTATGTCAAGATAGATCTGCAAGGATCTCCTAAGGAGTTCCTGGTTGATACAGGTGACACGAAAAGCTCTATTGCCCGACACCTAGTCCCTGGGGCGCCCCTGTCTGGCCATAATAATGTTTCAGTGGGTTTTCCAGGAGTACCGGTTGTAAGCCCCATTTCACGACCCCTTGCTTTTACCGTTGGTCCTTTTACTGTGGATTCTCCATTTCTTTTAACATCCAATTGTGGCGAGAATTTGATGGGTTTGGACTTACTAAGGAAATTGCACCAGACAGTGTTTATATTACAATGGGCCCGGACGTAGGTACTAGACAGTGCTTATCTAAAGATGACCCCCTTCTACCCGAATTTGATCAAGTACCCCCTACATTATGGGCCACTGGTGATACAGATGTAGGTCTATTGCATATCTTCCCAGTTACTATACAGGTTAAGGACAATACCACATTGCCCCGCATTCTTCAGTATAAAATACCACAGGCAGGAGAACAAGCCCTTCTTCAAATAGTTCAGGACTTAATACATAAGGGAGTTGTTGAAGAGACTACAGGTAATTTATGTAATAGTCCTATTCGTCCTGTCCTAAAAAGGACATTTCAGATTCCTCTGAGAAAGCTGATGAGGTATATTGTTTTGTGATTGATTTGCGAGAAGTCAATAAAATAGTATTCCCACAATTCCCAGTGGTTCCTAACATCACTACACTTCTGACAATGATTCCATCTACCGCTAAGTTTTTCTCCATTATTGATTTGAAGAATGCATTCTTTAGCATTCCTATACACCCAGATAGCAGGTATTTGTTCGGCTTTCACACTAGCTGGCAAAAGCTTTCACTTCTGTCACGCTTCTCATGGCTATACTGAAAACCCTAGTATTTATATAGGCAAGCTTTGAAAGGTCAGTTATATTCACTCAAACTTTCTACAGGTAATGTATTGGTGCAATATGTAGATGATTTGTTTATTGCTTCTGACACGGAACAAGGTTGTAAGGATAGTACAGTGAAATTATTGTTACATCTGGCACATCGTGGACACAAGGTATCCCTTTCGTAGTTTCAGTACTGTCGACAGGAGGTCACCTATTTAGGTCACCTACTGTTGAAGGAGGGTAGAAGGTTAACGCCAGAACGCATTAGTACCATTGTTAAAATGCCCCTTCCGAAAACTCAAAAAGATGTGCCCGCTTTCATAGGCATTACTTCCTACTGTCGTCAGTGGATTCCAAACTACTCTTTATTAATCAAATCTTTGCTTGCATTAACAATGAAAGAAGTGCATGAGCCTTTGCCTTAGACGCCTGATTGTCAGCATTCTTTTGAACAACTAAAAACTGTGCTTTGCTCTGCTCCAGTGCTAGGCACACCTGACTATAAGAAACCTTTTGTGCTCTATGTTCACGAGATGGCTGGTTGTGCCCTTTCTGTCTTGACTCAAACATTTGGTGATAGACAGAGACCTTGTGCTTATTTTTCTGCTGTGCTTGACCCTGTCGCAAGAGCCCTCCTGAGCTGTCTGCGAGCAGTCGCGGCTGTGGCCACTTCAATCAGACAATCGGCTGGACTCGTACTCAATACTGACCTCACAGTTATGGTGCCCCATGCTATGGATACACTTTTGAACAAACGAGGACACAGCACCTCACCAGTGCACCTCTTACTGGTTATGAACTGATATTGTTTGCCAAGCATATTACGATTAAAAGATGTGCCACTCTGAATCCAGCGACGTTACTACCCCTCCCTTTCGAAAGCGATGCAGTCGACAAGCATGACTGTACTTTTCGAACGGAGGAAGAGACGAAAGGACGGGTAGACTTGACCGATGTTCCCTTATCTGATCCCCAAGGAGAACTATATGTTGATGGCTCTTGTTTTAAATGTTGACAAAAAAAGAGACATGAGAAAGAAATGGGCGTTTATCAGAAGGTCCAGCATACGTGCCCAACTACCATAGACAAGAGAAGTAGTATGCAGTTCCTGTAAAGTTCGTATAAGTAACCGGCAGAGAGAGGCTACGAAAAAATTTATTTAATCAGAAAGGGGATGGGGAATTCCTCCTTTCGGAAAAAGTGCCCTCACACACCCAGCCCGCTGGGTGTCATGCTTCATCATCGGGCATGCTCCTCGTCAGGTCGGCGGTGCAATACCCGACGGGCATCCTCTGTGGGGGCTCTTTGGCGGAGATCTTTTTATCCTTGCCGTATGGTGCGTGTGTGTGAGGGGCTCTAAATTGTAGAGGTGTAATATGTGAAGAGGTGCATTAAAACAGGGGACGGTGGTCAGGGCCACTAATTTAATAATCCTGCCTCCTACCCTGATTAAAAAGGTGTATAGCGGTTAACTACAATGATATTGCAGCCAGTGGCTATAAGAAGGTCAACATGTTTCTTGCCTATCAGTCCCGAAACGGGATCAAGCGGCAATTCTTCAGGACCAGGGAATGAATCAAAAAAACCAGTGATACAAAATCTACACTAGTGTCTGGTATGATGGTCTAATAACCTAGAAATTACCAGTTCACTCACACCTTCGGCTGGAGGTCCGTAGGTGCTGTAGCCAATCTAGAAAAAAGAACAATTGTGAAAACAACCGGTCACTTATTAATAAAACATGGGCACAGATTATATCAATTCCAGTGCTGTTGATTGTGATAGGCTCTGACCACATACGATCAAATTAGCCCCAGGAGATCGTGTGAGTCATATACTAGACATTGGTTCATTCAAGGTTAAAAAATAATTAAAAATAGCAGCAGAGATAAGGCAATCATACTGGGGTGGCTATCAAGGATAGTGGTGCATGGACTTCCATTTCGGCCACTCACCTAATCAGTAATTGGAAATGGCCTCATCGGTCGTCGGCAATGAAATGGGCGCGTTTAATCAATGCGTGGTTTCCTAAATGCGAGAGTGTAAAGATGCTCGTTGTAATCAAAAAACATTCCCAAAGAGTGAAAGAAAATGCGTGGTAGACCCTGAAGGACCCAGCGTTCAATAATCACAACAGCGGTGCCTCGCCCCACAGGTTCTTCAAGGTACGGGTGAATTACCATCAGGAACTCGCAATGCACCCAGCCAGGTATGAGAGCGGGCGCGGCATTGGCGGTAGAGTATCCTCCAATGTAGGAGGTATCCCGTTATACCCAGACTCACCACCGCTTCCCTCCCAGTATGTTAGAACGTGAAGGCCAATTGGCGCAGGGAGACTAGGTAATCACTAATACCTTAACAGTATAGACTTGCCGGGGTTAGCGGGATGACCACAAGTATGCTTCCTATCGAGCGTTGGTGGGTCTTACCTTGGTCATCTGTTCCGTAACGGAAAGGAATTCATACTCACAGAAACTCGCGCCTACTCTGCGGAGAACTTAACCCAGACTGCCGGACCCAGAAGGTTACTGCCAGCACGGTTCTTGCGGCAGATAACCTGACTGAGCCTGTGCATCTGGGCGGCGTCACGCTCGTAGCGCGGTAGCTAGACATTTTGGTTTTTGGAAAGGTGATAAGAACAGCTGTGATCAATTCTGTCAATGGATCAATACTTTGAACCCATATCTAAAATTCACACATAACATCTCCAATTCAACAGTGCCCTTCCTAGACCTGAATATAAATCTCTCTTCAGGCACCATAACGACTACACTACATAAGAAATCCACTGACTGCAATAGCCTCCTACTTTTTAGTAGTCACCACCCAAGGGCTCTAAAGAACAACCTTCCATTAGGCCAATTTCTCCGCATTAGGAGGAATTGTACATCAGTGGATGACTACAAAGCAGAGGCTGCAAAGCTAGCGTCAGACTTACGCAAAAGAGAGTATTCACAATGCTCTGTGTCTGTGGCCATGAAAAGAGCAAGAAATATTAATAGAGAGGCACTGTTGGAAAAGAAAGAAAAATCCCCACAGTGGTAATAACATGTGTTACGTCCTACACCCCTGCGTCCACACAGATTAGAAGTGTAATACGCAAACATTGGGGCATTTTGAATACAGGTAATCTCACACTACCAGCCCCGAAATTTGCATTTAAAAGAACAAGCAATTTGAAAGACCTACTAGTGCATACTAGACCCAAGCTAAAGACTAGTCACACCCAAAGAAACCTATGGGATTTACCACCTGTCATGGGTCACTACCCCTGTGGGTCTTGTTCGGTGTGCCCCCAGACCAAACAGACTAAAGAGATATCTTTGAATGATAACTTCACTTGGCACATGAGGAGACACACTAACTGTAACAGTGCCAACTGCATTTATCTATTGTCGTGCCCATGTGGCCTCCAATACGTGGGAATGACAACTAGACCTGTCAAAACTCGGATTACCGAGCATAAGAGTAATATCAGGTGCTGCAAAACCACCACACGATTGTACACTCATTTCCTAACCAACAACCACTCATGTGAGACCCTTAGGTGGGTGGTGTTGGAGGCTCACATTTCTATTACCCCCTCAGCCCTGTTTAAAATTGAACAACGTTGGGTACACCATTTATGCTCTGACAAAAATGGCCTGAACGAAGACATCCCATGGAGCACTATTAACAACTCTTAGACGAGAGTGCCTCAAAACCTACATTCTTGCAACCCCACCATTCTGCCATTGCAAGTAGGGAGTGATTTACCACTTCTAAACGCCACCCCTTGATGGCGTTTAAGTGTTGTTAGGACTACCATTCCCTTAAGCTGGCCGTAATTCCCCTAACTCCATACTGGGGCGTTCCCTCATTTTCATACACCTCTCCAATATGGCGCCTAATTTTGACATGAGAATTTCTACTCACTCAAGCTGGCCGCCATTCCTTACCTTCCAAACGGGGGTGTCTTACAGTCTAGCTACCGCGCTACGAGCGTGACGCCGCCCAGACGCACCGGCTCAGTCAGGTTATCTGCAGCAAGAACCGTGCTGGCAGTAACCTTCCGGGTCCGGCAGTCTGGGTTAGGTTCTCCGCCGAGTGGGCGCGAGTTTCTGTGAGTATGAATTCCTTTCCGTTACGGAACAGATGACCAAGGTAAGACCCACCAACGCTCGATAGGAAGCATACTTGTGGTCATCCCGCTAACCCCGGCAAGTCTATACTGTTAAGGTATTAGTGATTACCTAGTCTCCCTGCGCCAATTGGCCTTCACGTTCTAACATACTGGGAGGGACGCAACGAGCATCTTTACACTCTCGCATTTAGGAAACCACGCGTTGATTAAACGCGCCCATTTCATTGCCGACGACCGATGAGGCCATTTCCAATTACTGATTAGGTGAGTGGCCGAAATGGAAGTCCATGCACCACTATCCTTGATAGCCACCCCAGTATGATTGCCTTATCTCTGCTGCTATTTTTAATTATTTTTTAACCTTGAATGAACCAATGTCTAGGATATGACTCACACGATCTCCTGGGGCTAATTTGATCGTATGTGGTCAGAGCCTATCACAATCAACAGCACTGGAATTGATATCATCTGTGCCCATGTTTTATTAATAAGTGACCGGTTGTTTTCACAATTGTTCTTTTTCTAGATTGGCTACAGCACCTACGGACCTCCAGCCGAAGGTGTGAGTGAACTGGTAATTTCTAGGTTATTAGACCATCATACCAGACACTAGTGTAGATTTTGTATCACTGTTTTTTTTATTCATTCCTTGGTCCTGAAGAATTGCCGCTTGATCCCGTTTCGGGACTGATAGGCAAGAAACATGTTGACCTTATTATAGCCACTGGCTGCAATATCATTGTAGTTAACCGCTATGCACCTTTTAATCAGGGTAGGAGGCAGGATTATTAAATTAGTGGCCCTGACCACCGTCCCCTGTTTTAATGCACCTCTTCACATATTACACCTCTACACTTTAGAGCCCCTCACACACACGCACCATACGGCAAGGATAAAAAGATCTCCGCCAAAGAGCCCCCACAGAGGGTGCCCGTCGGGTATTGCACCGACGACCTGACGAGGAGCATGCCCGATGATGAAGCATGACACCCAGCGGGCTGGGTGTGTGAGGGCACTTTTTCCGAAAGGAGGAATTCCCTGTCCCCTTTCTGATTAAATTAATTTTTTCGTAGCCTCTCTCTGCCGGTTACTTATACGAACTTTACAGGAACTGCATACTACTTCTCTTGTCTTGTTTTAAATTACCAGATGGCACAGCTACTGCAGCTTATGCTATTACTACTTTTGCACGGTGGTGGAAACATCATGAGTCCCTTATCAGTCCGCCCAGGCGGCAGAACTCGTGGCTCTTATACGAGGTTGTGAATTGAGTGAGGGTTTGGTTGTCAATATCTACACAGACAGCCAATACGCATTCGGGGTTGCACATAATTTTGGGGGATTGTGGGCAGAGAGAGGTTCCTTACTTCCCATGGCACTAAGATACAACACAGACATCTTATACTGCGGTTATTATCTGCTTTATCACTTCCCAAGAAAATGGCAATTATAAAGTGCAGCGCCCATAGAAAAGTGACAGATGATGTAGATGGAGGGAATGCGTTTGCAGATCAGACAGACAAGGAAACTGCTCGAAGTAAGATGAAGAGAATGTTAGTGGCAGGTCCAGCTAGATGGGTACCTGAGAACACTATGTTTGAAAATACGGTTGAGGAATCGAGTTATGGTTATTTAAACCAACTATAACTGGAGAATTTCAGTGTTATTTTACGTTTAAAATGTTATGTTTTTCATCTGCATTTTCACCTAACTATAATGTCACTTTCACCTTTGTTTTTCCAGTTAATTTCTTTGATTAATATAAAGTGTGATAATATTACCATCCCTAACTATAACGTCACTTTAATCTTTTCAGTGAATTTCTGAGGTATATATATATTTTTCTATCTGCAAACCAAAGAGATTGGCCTGCAAACATCTTGGCCATTCACCAGGTGTTGGCAGTGCACTATTCTGTTACTCTGCATGTGTTTGTAAGCATTCTGGGGCTGGGCTTGACAAGGAAAGATGTTGCATTTACTCTAACAGAAGACCAGGACCTACATTTCAGACTATCCCCTGAGTGAGCATCGCCGGTGGACCTGACTTCACTGGAGCTCATTCTATGATCTTCTCCGCAGCAGCAAATCCAATTCAGCAGGACCACTCAACACTGGCATCTGGCCTCGTGGAGCCCTCTTCGACTAGTGCCCTGCTGAGGAAGTTCGAGCTCAAAGGTAGTATTCATCACCAGACCTGATGTCGAGCAGCTCTACATCAACAATGATGACATCCTTTGCACAAAATGTTGACCTTTGCCACTTGGAGCTCTACTTGCCTTCATCGATGGCTTCACTGAGACTTCATCCAGAGTCTCCTGATTATCGATGACCCCGTTTTCAGATCCAGCCTGCTGCTTTGCACAGCTGATGACTCTTCCTTTTCAGGAATTTTTCTTAGTCAAAAGGTAGCTCTTGGATCTGGGCAACCCAGTCCTTTTTACCGACTCGCAGTCAATCGCATTTGGCCGAGCTTCTGACTTTGACCTGGCCTCCCATGACCCAATACCCAAGGTTGGCACTTTGTACTATTTGGTGCTATTTTTAAGCTTCAATTTTTCAAATTCATATCTTCAGTTCTATCTACTGGATTTCTATATTTTTATTTTTGGTGTCAATTCATTTATTAAACTATTCTCTATCATTCTAAATTAGTTTGGGATGTTTCTTGTGTTGTGTTTTCACTTTATTACTGTTTGAGTGTTGCAAAATTACTTTCCACTTGCCTCTAATTTAAGGCTGACTGCTTTGTGCCAGGCTACCAGAGGGTTAAGGGCAGGTTTATTTATAGATATTTGTGATTCTCATTGACAAGGATGGTGATTATGTCTTGAAGTGGGTTCTTACTCCCTTCAACACATAACACAATTTCTTACAGGAGGTCAATCATCCTAGTAGGAAGACACCATCTGGAGGACATACTGCAGTATACACAGTGATTTTCAGAGTGGAAGCTAATAGGTACAGAGAAGTCAATCTTCTAGCAGGGAGAAAAACAAGAGAAGAACACAACACATATGGTCCTGCAGAACACCAAAATCCTACAGTATGGTGAGGCAGCTGTTGCTCATTAAAAAGGCTCAAATAGAAATGTCAGCGATAGGTGGGAGTTCTACAGGGCTAACATTGGCAGATCGACTACAAGCCATCAACTAGTGGCCCTTTGACACCTGCCCTCCTTTCCAAACACCAATGGACAGGGCAGTGTGCATTCTTGTTGGGGAGAGGTTTGGTCCCAGTTGGACTTACTAATATGAGTAGTTCAGGGGTGATGGCAACGCACACTTCCCATGTTTGGCCATGGTTAGTAGTGAAATGTGAAAAGGGTCAAACTTAGAAGGTGCAATTCTGGAAGTTTGGTGAACTCAGTCATCAAATGTTATATTAACTGGCATATTAGATGGTTTGGTGGAATGTACAAGAGGTGGTAAAAGATAAAATGGTGGGTGATGTACAAGAAAATTGTCACTTTTCGTATTTTAGAAAATGGCAAAGTCTCGGAATGCATATGCAAAGCCTAATGTGGAATGCCAGCGTCCTGGGAAATAAGATCAAGAGAGGAGTGGTGACCCATCTAGAGTGGTGATCCAGCTCCTCAGCAGATGTAGGCCCAATATGGCATCCCTACAGGAAACCCATATGTTGGGAACATACTTTGGTTTCTTTGCTTGAGTGATGTATAATTTGCTGGCACTTGCAGGATTCTTAAAATGTTCCCAGGTTTTGGAATACCCTTCACAGTCTTGAACATTTAAAGATATTCTAATGGTTACGGTGAGTTGGCACAAGGGCTGAGGGGAGATGGGATTCTTATGAGTGTCTACGCCTCTCATATACTTTGAAGGGCTATGTTGAAAAAGCTGACCCTGCACTTAAGTACATGAGTTGCCTGACATATGCTGGAAATGATATTAATGAGGTTATGTAATGTGGACTCATTCTGGGACAGATGAAAAAGAGAGAAAGGGTGTAAATGGGTAGGAGTAATTAAAAGCCCAAGGAAAGGGAAATGTGTGGCTTTACAATAGGAATGGAATTCAATGGAAATAGTACTTTCAGGGTGGACTTTAAATACAAGTAAACAACCTGTGCAGGTGCATCACCACAATGTACTAAATATAGCCTAATTAACTAAATAAGTTGATAATTGCCACATTAATTACAATGCAAGTTACTACAGAAATATGAGTGTCATTCTCAGGGTTGACACTGAAATCATAGTTTCTATTATTCTGCCTCACCAAAAGTTATACTGCTGATCAAATGGGATGAGCTATAAAAAGCAATCAATCACTCACTGTAACTGCCAAAGTTTAACTGGGAACAAATTCCTAAGCAACTAGGAACTGTATCATGTGTTTTCCCAAAGTAGAGACACGAGAAGCGTGTTTTAATCGGCTAGAATAGCACATGCGGGAATAATGAGATTGTCACATTTTAAGGTAACTGGTGATGCTATCTTACAGGATCAATGACAATATTCCTATAATTACAATGACATGCTATTGCTTCCTAGATTGGGATATGAGGTGCTGCATATATGCCTCAGACATCTGACCTGAAAATGGCACATTAGTAATTTTTTAAAGAACTTTGGGGCATATTATCAAGGGCTTTATCGCCGCTTTAGCGGCACTTTTTACCGCTAAAGCGGCGATAATTTTATAGCCCTATTAGCAAGCTGTCGCTAACAGACGTTAGCGACAGCTTTCATGCGTTAGAGACTGCGTTTACCATCGCCTTGCATGTCAGCGATAATTATCGCTAATGACATGCAAGGAAGGCGTTCCCTACTAAAAGCGACTGAAAACAGTCGCTAATCCCACTACCCCCTATTAGCAAGGCAGGCGAAGCGATATAATAATTCGCGCTAAGCGCGTTTATCGCTATATTCTAACACCTGCTAGTGAGGACGACTTACCTGTTTAAAGTATAGGAGGTGGATTCTGATGCTGAATCCACTTTAGCGTTAATGCGAGAATATCGCTGGTTTTCCAGCGATATTCTCGCTTTTGGCCGCTATCGCTGGAAATAATATCGCTATGGAGATAAACCTTACTAATAGGGTGTTATCTCAGCGATATTTTCCAGCGATAGGCGGCGTTAACAAAGTCGCGCTAAGCGCGGTTAGCGATAAATATTGCTATTCCTTGCTAATATGCCCCTTTGTATTTTGATACTGATGTGAACCTTCTCTCTACTTGTATTTATTTTGTTGCACACAAGAATTTACATATGACATATTTTATCCAAATACATTGGGTCTGGACAGCGAACGTGAACAATGTGTCACATAACAAGCTAATTGCACCTGGAGCATGAGCAACTCGTGGTTAATTCTTTGTAAAACAAATTCTGTGTATATTAGATGCAGCACAGACTACCTAGCGTAGAAAAATCTCCTCAATGGTGTGAACTGGGATCACATTGTCTCCCAATGACATGGCTTTGTTAACAGCAAGTTCACCTATGGCTGGATGAGGATGCATTAGAGGCTGCAGTCAGATACTTTGACTTATGGATAGCCAACATGCTCAACGCTGACCTTTTGACTCACCACTGAAGTCATCTTAGAAACGATGTTTGACTTTGTTCAGGTGAAATAGACCAAAGGCATGAATGGTTAAATACATCCTCACATCACGACAATATCTCAGTCAGTTGTGAGGAGAACTGACACTGTGTACACACACAAAACGACGGAGGCCTAAGCAAGTGAAAGAGATTGATTGCCAAGTGCTAAGGAAGCACTTTTTTATGAGGTGTTTCTAGAGTAATTGAGGTATGTGCAGATAAACTAGGCCCAGCCATTAGAAAAACATTCCCAGTTCACAAGAAGCAGCACTTTTTTATCAGGATATTCCATATTAAGTTGTTCTATATGATTTGTTATAAGTTGCTTTGGTATAAGACCTGTATGATGAGGCTCAGAATTATTTTCCCTTGGTCAACTAACATACTAAGGGGCATATTTGTAAAGAATTGGCACAGGGCAGGACGGCAAGTCTTCTTGCTGTTCTGCCCATGCTAACTCGAAAGGACAGGAATGCACCATATTTAGAAGATACAGTGCATTCCTGTCCTTTCATCCAGCGCAGGCTCACAATTAGCAGACGTGCGCCAACGCAAGCACCCTTGCACAAAAGGGTGTCTGTGTTGTTGGCATGATTCACAACAGGTGTTTTCCTCGTTCTATGTGTGCTGCAGAAAGAGGAGAAATGTAAACATTTTTCCTCATTATGCCTGCTTTACGAGATGTTGTAAATCTGAGGCAGTGTCAAATTACATGGGTGTTGAGTGGGAACACCTACAGCAACACCCATGATACACCTCTTTTATGCAGAGTGAGGCAAGGCAGCGACTTGCTCCGCCTTGCCTTGCTCCATATCTACAAGGCCTGAAAAGCCACGCAGGGTGGCTTTACGTGGCCTTGTAGATATGGCTAAATCCTGTGTGCCTCCGAAACGTCAAGAAAAGTGGCATTCTGGTGGAGCACAAGGCTTGTAAATATGCCCCTAACTATTCTGTACATTGTATGTTAGACAACTTGATCTTGCAATAATGTTAATGGCCAAAAGAAAAAAATATGTGAATTGTAGTTTTTTGTAGGTTTTTATATTGATTTCATGTCCTATTTTATACATCATTGTATCACATATAAGTGTATCATGCATGTATCAAATTTTTAGAGTTCTAGGATTCACATGTTGGAGTAAATTAGGACCTGATTTACAATTTGGAGGAAGAAGAAATATCCGTTAGGGTGGCGGAATGCATCACTTTATTTCCATGACAAAAGTCCAATCCCCCAAATTGAGTGATGTTTGCCAGCCCACGAATCTCTCATAACATTGGTAGGAACCACCGTTATAGCGGTTCCTATCAATTTTGTAAACGTTTGATGGACGCTCCATCAACCAGGCTATACATCCATCACACTTTTACTCATTTCTTCGATTTTCCCACTCCGCCAAGGTTTACCTGACGGTGATGGAAATAAAAATAAAATCAAAAATTAAAATTAAAATTAAAAAAAAGCATCCCACTCTAAATTAAAAGAGGTAGATTGGATAGATAATTTCGAACAGCATTACTCTGTGAGGCCATCAGAGGAGTATGTCATGGATGAAGTCAGAGTGGTCGACAACATAATTTATATTTGCCTGGCTCTAAGTCCTGCCGGTGGACAAAGGGTTTAGCGGAGATGATACTCTATCACCATTGCAGCGGAGTACCCTCTCCTCCAAACTCTAAATCAGGGGCATAGTTTTCAGCTGTATCCTCTCTCTCTTTGCTGTTGCAGAAACATGTACAGCTCACTCCTTCCCATCCCATTCCATTAGCCCCAGAATATGTTTCTGGAGATTAATACTGAAAGATGAGCCTTTCTGGTGGCAGGATGTGGTGTACTCCATCTTCACTCCTCTTTCCTTAATCTTCACAGGCCAGAAGGAATGTTAGCTGCAATGTTGCCTTCAACTGTCTTATCCCTTCTCCCTCTTCCCCAGACCATCTGCCCTTTCCCATAAGCACATGGTACATCAGTACAAGCAAGGGAAATGCCTTTCTTCCTGCTTCACATTGAACTTTAAGATAACATTTCTTGTGAAAGTATACAGATGCATTGTCTGTTTCTCTTTGTTTAACTCAGGGCCCAGTTCACAAATGTAAAGTTGGACCAAAAGTCTAACTTAGACCAAGTCTAACTTTACTCCTAGTAGCTTTCCTTTGTGAATAAAGAAAAGTAATAAAGTAAGACTTCTGGTCTAAGTTAGACTTTTGGTCTAACTTTACCTTTGTGAATCAGGCCCACAGTGGTTAAAAGACTCAAATTCTAGTCTTGTAGTTCAGAGCACAACCGAGCGAATACACAAGTATGTGTTCTATGCTGATTAACATTAAATATCCCCTCCATTCCCTGTTGTCAGTTTCCCGACTTTACAATTGTGGTATCTTTCATTCAGGCTATCAACAATCAGAAGAGGGAATTAGTAGCATGGTCTCAGGTATTGGAGATTCTGGAGCGTATTGTTTCTCCTGAGAAGAGAAATTACCACCTTTTCTTTGAAAATGTTTTGATTAACTCATCTACCTTGAGGAGGCCAAGGCATCACTGGTAATCACCAGAGGAAGACGAACCAGCTGTCTCTATTGTAGTTGTGATTGCAGTGTCAAAGGTGAAAGTTCTCAGTGTCTGGGCACTCGGCAAAATGAGTCAATAGTATATTCTCATTGTTCTGACAAGTAGTAAGTGCCCACCTTACTTGACAGCCCTTATACTTTAAAAAATAAAAATGAATACAAAACAAATCATTAAATCCATAAAATTGCTTTGTGATTCCGAAAGCGAATGCAACCGTTGACTGATTACAGTTATATTAGACCTTAATCTTCAGCATCTCTTTATCAAATCTCAATTGGTGAACGGTTTTCATCTTGCTCTACCTGTGTTGCCAATTAAATCTACCTCAAAAACAGAGGTTTATCCAGAATTCTGAATAATTTAAAATATATTTATTCTATAAGACAAACATTGTGTTAAATTGCAACACTTCATCATCATTTAAGAATGAACAATGTGAAAGAAGAGTGAAGTATCACTTTCTGTTGTAGATCTCACTTTTCTGTGCTTCCTCTTCCAGTTGCTTGCCACCATTTGTTAGCGCACAAGAGAGCTTCCAGCCATGTTTGCTGAAAGGTGTCTATTCCTTTATCTGTGCAGTCCAAGTAGTTAAACGCCTGTGTCATGGGAGAGTGAATTTAATTATAATCTCAAGTGTTCTACAAAAGTGATAAACATTACTGTAGGAAAGTGCCCTTTTTGGATGGTCACCCCTCCACATTTTGCCCCAATGCTTATGGTTATGACTCTAAAAGTGCACTGGAGCCTGGTGCCCAGGCCCCAGTGCCAGTGCTCTCTCTCTAAAACTGATATATGTGAATTAGTAACTCCAATTGGCAAAGGGCTTTAACCCCCTAATAAGTCCCTGATAGATGTTACCAATGGTACCCAGGGCATGGGAGTTAAAGGGGTCACCAGGACCTGAAGCACTGTTTGTGCCACCCTGAGTGACCCAGTAAACAAATGACACAAGTTCTGCCATTGCAGACTCCAGGAGCAGTGCAAACTGCTCGAACTCAACTTTGTCCTCAAACAGTGTGGCAAGGTCAAAGTACTATCTTTGGTGTATATCCGTCACCACTAAGGTAGGCTTCCTGAGCCCAGGAGTCAGGGTGCAGTATATTAACGGTGAGGGCATGGAGGGGCAGGCTTATATGTCCCTATAATAGTCTTTTCCATTAAAGACTACTATAAGTAATCAGCGGCCCATAGGATAACATGGGCTGGCACCCAGCCACCCCCGAGGAGCCAGCTCCATTATGGTACCACAGAAATATGTTGTGTTTAGTATCAAACAACATGCCTCATTACCCCTGACCTGATTCTCATGCCAAGGTTGATGTGCTGTGCAACCAGGTGGCTACCTTCGTTGTTGCCCACCTGGCTGCCCCAGCTTTGTCTGTGCTCTGGCTAGCAGCATGCACCTGCTACTACCAAGACAGGGATCTGACCCCTTCTAGAAGGTGTGAACACTCCCAGGAGTCAGAAACAATGGTCTGGATGGGAAGGAGGTGATATCGCCCTCACTGACACACTGGCTAGAGAAGGGGCATATCAAGGTGGTGAGCTTCAAAGCATTTACTGCCTCTGATATGAATTGAATAACTTTATTTGATTTTTCAAGAAAATCATAACAGCACACATTATAACAGATGTAAAAAAACACCTATCAACAAGATACAAAAATTAAAATGCATAAGAATAGCATCTAAAAGATCATAAAATACATTAATAAGAACATAGGTCAGCAGGAGAGTAAGTAACTGACTAATTATACACAGCATAAAACACCAAGGATCACACAAAATCATAGCCCCTGAATGACTCCAGATAAAAACAAATGGTAGGGGATTTTAACAACTGCAAAAAAGAAATGTTGGCCTCACTTGTGAAAAGTTCATAGGTAGGAGTGGGTGATTAAATCTGTGCCTAAGATGGCTTTAAATTGGACAGAGCATTACAATATAAAATGTATCAGGAATAGAGATATCATCACAAATACATGCCAAGAGTTCTGAAACTTTACACCAAGATCCTTTGGGCAACAGGAACTGATGAAAAAAGTTAAATCTAAAATAAATTAATAATCTGCGATGAAAATTAGACATCTCTATTGCCAAATAAGGTTCCCCCCCAGAAACTGATTTTACCATGACAAAATGGCGAACAGAGCGCTTCAAGACGGCCCTAGTCTTTAGATCTGCAGCTACCATGTCATAAAAGGCCTGTTTTAGCCATGGTGTGACCTTCCTAACTATAGATCCCAGATGCGCAAAGAACTCAGGTCGAACCCAATGACTTAAAGATCCACCTAACATAGGCAAACCACGGGATGTTCAACCTGCCATCCAGGGCCAAACTGTCTCATATAATGATCTTTTAAAGAGATAGGTCGTCCTTAAGCCAAATAGACAGCCAGAATAGCAAATGGCAAAGTCCAATCAATTCTGAAATGTACCCCATGACCACTTCCGTATGCAGAATCGCAGAAGCAGTGCTAGCTGGTACTTTAAGCAGGCTCCTCAAAAATGAGTTTTCAACTACCTGAAGGTGGGATGCAGGAACATGGCCCCAAATTTCACAACCATAACATGCCAACAGCACACACTTGGCCCTAAAGACTTTAATCATCGCCGCTATGTTGGTGTGACTCAAAAGTTTAGCCAAGAGGACAACCCCACTGACCGCTGCTTTAAATTTAGAAGAATTGTTCTTTAAAAGGGGTTGCCAGGAAAGACGGGAATCCAGAAGTATATCACCAGGTAAGAACATTTTCAGAGATAAGATGTCCCTTTACTGTGCAATGTTTAGTTCTGGTGTTCCTAGGGCCTACCCCAATAACGTGTGACTTGGCATAATTGGTCGTGAGGTCAAGGCCATACATATATGTAGCAAAAAGGTCTAAAAAGCGCTATAGGCCTTTGGCTGTATGGGCCATAAGGACAGTTTTGTCAGCATATAAAAGTACAGGCAGGCAACGCCCGTTCACAGTTGGCTCATCAACCGCCAAATCCAACAGGGCCAGATCCAAGCCGTTGATATACAGAGTAAAGAGGAATGGTGCCAGGATGCATCCCATTACAAACCCCCTCTCTTCAGCTCCAGGGGCAGGGTACATTCACCTTCTGGCCCATATCTAACGGAGACAGATAATCACTCATTGATACAAACCAAGAAGGAAAGCAGAGGTGGATTAACCTCCATGGACCCAAGCGCAGCCCAAAGCTTAGATCTATTGACTCTGATATGCATCCGGGCTGCTTACCAAAGGATTAAATAGTCCTCCCCTACCCCAGGCACATTTGCACCCGGGCAGGTGGGAAAATTATGTATTCAAGAGGTGTACACCCCCAGAAGTCTAGCAACACCCCTAGGGGGCTACCTGGTCTGTACAGCTGAAGAAGACTTCTGCCATTTTCTAAAAGTGGTAGATAAGAGGGTTCTGGGTCAAAAGGTGACACACACCCAAGGATGTGGTCACCTCAGAGGCAGATTAGTCACTTGAGCTAGAAGCCCATTTCCACTTGACCCCACACCCCTAACGCTCCTAAAACTAGGATTTAAGGGGCACCCCAGACACCAGAACCTCAGTTCTGATCTGACTTGCATTAAAGGACAAAGAAGAGACCCGTATCTGTGACAACAGGATCTGCACAAGCAAAGGTGTAATGCTCTGCAACTGTGGCAACCTTCATGGAACTGCACTACTGCGACACGTCCTGAACCAAAGACCAGTTCCCCCAAACAGAGGGACCCCTTTGAGAGCCAAAGGCACAGACTCCTTTGGACAAGTGTCTCTACTCTAGTCCCCTGTAGTCCACAGGTAAAACAAAGTACCGGAAACAAAGAATCATTGGCCATCGGGCCCTCCGAGGATCGCCCAAAACTAAATGGTCCAGTGCATTGTGGGAAACATAGTCCTGGCCTCCAACAAGTTTCAGGTGGCTACCGCTTCCCCAGACCTCCGGATGTTGATGTATCCTGTAGCTGACCTTACCACTGCCAAGGCTTGTTGGTGGCCAGGTTGGCAACCATCCACCTTTACTCAATGCTGCACCTCGAGAGAACAGCAACACCTTCATCCAATGTCAGCAGTGGCTTCGTTGTCAACTTTTTGCAATTGTTTCCTCACCAGCGCCATGTAAGCAGCAAAACCTGCTCCACGCAGCTCCTGCTTCAGCACCTTGGACAGCCAGGACAGCTCTGCACCCGGCTTCTACTGCCAGGTAAAATTGGTCTGACTGTCGTGGTTTTGTCCTGCGACCCGCATTACCTTTACCAACCTTGGGTTCTATGCAATTCGTCCTGCAAGTGGACGATTGTCATTAGTGCCTTTTCCCATTAACCGCAATGAAAAGGTTTTGCAGTATTATTTTGCATTGATTTAATTTTGCTTCTAAAATCCAAAACGCAGGTTACACGTATCTGATTGTGCTTGCTTTGGGGTCTAAATTAATATAAAAATCTGCTTTACTTTTATAAATTGGTGTTGGATTTCTATCAAGTCTTCTCAATAACTTATCATCCATGTTGGTACTCTGAAATGCTTAGCACGTGCCTCTAGCAAAGCCTGACTGTTCTTTGCCACACTGCCAGGACTGAGCTATGGATTTCATAGCTGCCAAGGTTTCAGATTGCTATGTGTGATAATTCAGTGTAATTATGAGTTACATTTCAACAACTATGAGTGGCACTTTCTTGCGAGAACAATCAAGCAATGAAGACCTGCCCAACTGGACAAACGCGCTCCTGTAAAAGTAAATTAAATTAGGAATAAGACGAGTGACTTTACAACTTTGTGCAGACTGCAGAGACTCTAGTGACTGCAATGCAGAGCTGCTCAGCAGCTGTAACTTTATGTACAGTACAACGCCCATCACAACAAAGCTATTAAAGGAAAAACTAAGTCAGGCAAGCCTGGTGGCATCCAGACTATATTGCCTTTTCAGACCAAATCCAGGAGTTTGCAAGGCTCAATTGTACACCTCCGTCCTGACACTGCAAAGATAGTGAGTTGGTGCAAAGATCGTGGTGGTCACCTCAACGTAGGTCGATGAGTTGTAGACACTGTTGGAGGTTTCTGCTTTACATACTGAACAGAACTAAAGTCAGGCAGAATTGCACACATACACTAGTGTCATTTTGCATCAGCATTGCCAATTGCAGATAGATGGCACGTGTGCAACCTTTGCACTGCGTATCAAGTACAAGTGCAACATTTGCATAAACTGACCAGTGAAGAAATTTATTTTGCACTGATTGGTCATTCTTCTTGGACTGGTGCAATGGATAAAATCTGGTGTTTGTATATCCCTCTTGTAGAAGAGCACAAAAGCAAGACAACAGTTTAACAATCAAATGCATACATGTGAAATAAATGAAAAACTGAGACCAGATTTCATTGACGGCACCAGTACTGTTTTGCACCTGTTTCTTGCTAAAGAGTGAAGAGTGGCCTCCACTGTCTTCATCACAGCATATGCTAAACAGACCCCACAAAGTGAGCGACGATAGTGAACTAAGTGAAAATAAAAGAAAGTGTTGAGGGCAGTAGCTGAATAATGATGCACTCCTGTAAAAGTAAATTAAATTTGTTGAGCCAGTGACACTTACCCCAACAATACATAGTTGATGTCACCCTCCCCCTCATTGCACATTACAATTTGACTCATGGCTGGTGGCAGCATATTGCTGGCTCAGGGGTCCACTTCTGGTGGGTGCAATGCCCTCCAGCTCTCCTCTGCCAACGTCAACCATTCTGGTACTTGGCAGGGCTGTGTTGTGTTAGCGAGCACCGATTCATGATGGTCAAGCAACATGGAGGATGGGCCCACCTGTGAGGTTCAACCGGTAGCATGTGGCTCGATCCAGGAGGAGAGGACTCGACTCGCGCGGCTGCATTCATGGCTTGCCGGCACTGGACTGAAGTGCAGGGCGGCCAGGCTGCTGAGGCATCTAGCACCACTCCCAGCACCGTGGTCTTGGGTGGGTCAGTGGTGGGGGTAACGATGGTCCGTCTCTGAATGATTACTCTGCTGGGCCCTGGCCTAACCACGCAGCACAACGTGATGCGAGCCGCAGCAGTGATCTCCCGGCTGCGCTAGCTCAAGCTGGCTCACACTTAAAGGTACTGCGCCCACCTGGTAGCACCGCGGGTGGGCCGACTGGCCTGCGACCTATAGGTGTTTGTGGCACACTGTCCTGGCTGTTGCAGCTGTTGCAATTGGGAAACTGATCACAACTGACTCTTGTGATGTATTTTTGGTGAAACATTGTAGCCAGCCGTGCCCAGAGCAAGCTGAGCCAGCCTCCAAGCTTACCTTGCTGCAAGCAGCACAGACGTGTGCTGTCAGCTAAGAGCTTTGCTCAGTGTGGTCCTAATTAGCAGCCCTCCGGCCACTTGCTGAGAAGACACTATAAATGCGTGGCAAAGGATTTTCAGTGTGGGATGCAGACCATCACACTGAAATGCGTTAGTCTAACACCTGATGCGTGGTACTTGGCAGGGCTGGGATTTATTATTGTGAAACCAAAGACCATCTTTGGGGCATTGTATGAGTATTACATACAGTGGCGTAGTTGGGGGTAGGCAGTCCGCCCCGGGCAGCACTGTTTTTGGAGGCGGCGGAGGTGAGCAAGTCGTGTCTGTCGACTAGCACCATCCCCCGAGAACAAGTTGCCCGTTGGCTGCCAAACACCCCCCCGGAACAAGTCCGCCGTCGGCCGCCACCCTCCCCGCTCTTACCTGCACCTGGCGTCAAACTTAGGGTCCGCCCCCAGGGGCAGTAGGTCTAGCTAGGCCACTGATTATATAGTGCAGCCTAATCAACCATGCTCCATAATACTCCACTTTGCTACAATGACATAATTTGTAACTATCAAGGGACTTCCTTGTAGGTGTGTTTTACATAAGGAAAAATATTGCAAAAATGTTACCTATAAAAACAACAAAATTCTGCCTTTATAAAAAACTATTTTGAGTTTTAATCTTTTCGCACAAAACACGTTTTTATGGAATTTTGCCAACTTTGTCACTTTGTGAAAATGTAAAACTGCAATGGTACTGTGTGTTCTTTCGCCACCTTTGCACACTAGCATACTTAATAAAAATACATTCTCTACTAAATGAGAAAACGTGGCTCAGCCTCAAGAAAAAAACTTTGGTAAGTGATTGTACTGAAATATATTCTCTGTAATTAAGAAAAGCGGAGGAGGGTTCTATGGTGAACAAGATAGAAAAGAAGAGAAAAGACAAAAATCCTCTTAACAGCAGTTTGTCCAATATTTCGCACTTTTAAGAAAATTTATCAGCAGCAATTTGGGTTGAAATCTTTAAAAAAAAACGTAAGAAGTTTATGCGTCATCGGTTTAGCTTACCAGTTTTGGAGATGTTCTCCACATTGTGGGAATTATTGAAGTAGATTTTTAAAAATCATTTTCAAGGAAAAATCCCCAAAATATGCTTTTTTATATTTACCGGTCTCCTTCCAGCTCACAGACCATGCTTACAACTGGGGTCCAATCAAAAGCACCCGGCTCATCTCTCAGCCACCTCTCGTATGCTTGGCGGTTCGTGTCAGTCCAGTCACTTGCAATGATTTCATTAAAGCACTCACAAGCTGATATAATAGTATGGATCGAGGGTCCGGAGCCAATGTCAATAAGGAGATCACCTTTCACTTCACCTGGAATATAATAGGCAAGAATGGTACTCGGAGTCAGTTACAGTTTTTGACAAACAAGTTCTTATGAAAGGATGATTTCTGCTTTAAGTAACTGAATAGCTAAAACTAAATACAGAAAGCTACTTTATCTATTTCCTATATAATAACTTGAGGGTGAAGGTATATGGGAGGGAGGGCCATGACGACAGGATGGTTAAACTGTCCAAAGGGGATTTGTATTTTTTCCCCTATCTCAATCTGAATCCTTCTCACACTCACGCTTCCATTCTCTCACTGCGTTCTCCACCTTCTCTCTCATTTCTTAACATGAATCTTGTTCCTTCTCATATATTCGTCTCCATCCCGTACTTCCTTCTTCTGTATCAAGTCTTCCCATCTCCTTAGTCCTTTGTCCCTAACTCTTCTCTCACTTCACAGCTTGGCTCACTTTCCCACCTCTCTGACTAAAAATCTTTTATTGCACCTTTGCATTATTTCTCACTCAAGCACACTCCCCCCGCCTCTCCATCTTTTGGGGATGGGGTCATGTGCTGTTTTAAAGTGTTGATAGAATGAGCGCACTTGCTTTGCAGGGAGGGCTGCTGTTGTTCCCCATTTATTTTTCAGCATACGCTGAAGCTGTCACATTTTACACTGTGTGTACACACACTGTTAATATGTGCCACACACTCACACTACAGCAAAAATAGAAGGGAGGATCTATGGCTCCCCAGCAGCTGGTACAAGAATGTCTAAGACCTGATAACAGCAATGCCTAAGAAAAAATCCAAAACCACTTGATTTGCAGCTCTAGGTGATGTAAATTACTGTTATCACCAAGGCCCAGTTAAATGGTCCCCCTGTATTTGAGTTCAGAAGGATGTAATGCAGAGCGAGCCATGCCTGAATCGTAACTTATGACTTGTATATCACACACAGTTGTTTATTATTTAGTTATGTTGTGGTTTTATATAGAACGAGCAATGCCCTGTAAGTGTCAGAAGTGAACACTTTACATAAGAACCATCACACACTTCAAAAGAGCGGTTTATGTAAGACAGGTTTAAATATGAAAGTTATAAACATTTTCAATTTCATATTCTGCAAGAGCAATTTAGATAACGTTAGCTTACATTATGTTTGCACCAAAAAAACTTAAAGTTGCACTTATGATCAATAAAACAATGTCCTGATCTAGCATGGATTTATCGATTTTTTGCTGTTATTTGAAAGCATCAATCCTCCCAACGATCTTGCAAGGTTTTGTGAAAATGGGGTAATGTGCAATGGGTGCATTCAGCATGCAGTCTAGACTGAGATTTACTAGTGCGTCGCAAAACTGATGCACAACCAACAAAAATAGTTAAGATGGGATTTACTATCCGTGGGTGGTGCATGGGCATTCTCATGCAACCACCCATGGATTTTCATTAGGCCTGGGTGGTGAACTCCACTCATTTGTGGAGTTTTTCACACTCCGCTCTCCATAGAGTATGCTGAGTTCCAAAAAACTACACTCCACTTTTTCCCTCTTTCCTTTTTGACCAATATGAGTGTCACGTAGCACATGAGGTGTTTTCTTTAAAAAGAAATGGAAGTGGTGAACAACATAACCCGTGACCGAGGAGCAGATGGCTCCGAAACGCGTTGGGTCCTCGTTGCTGTAAAAAAATGGAATAAAGCACGCTTTAACACATTTGAGCCGCGGTACTGATTTACTAAGCGGGAGTCTATCACGCTTCTGCCTCAGTAACAGAAGTGATTGGAAATATATATATATTCACTGAAAAAACCATAGGTTTTAGGGACAGTTATAGTTAGTTGGAGATTGCACTCGTACAAAACCCGTGAAATTCCCCTGTTATAGTTAGTTCAGCTAACTATAACTCGCGCCCCGCAATACACTGCTGATGACGTCACATATTACATCACTCATGACATGGTCAGTGACATCACTGATGACATCACTGATGACATCTCAAATGACATCACTGATGACATCACTGATGACATCATCCAGTGACTGTGTGTTTCTGTAAAGTTTAAATATGTTTAATATATATAGGGAAAGGCGTATTGAAGAATGAGTGGGTGTATAAGTGTCTGAATGGATGATTTAGTACGTGAGTGACTGACTCTACAAGTGAGTGATTAAACGTATCTTACTGAATGCATGGGTTAGTGACTAAACTATGTGAATGTCTGTATCCGTCTGTTTGTTGGTGTGTAAGTGGATGCATGGATTTGCGAATAGTTACATGAGTGTCTATATGGGTTATTGATTGGTTCTCTGAGTATCTGTATGGCTGCCTGAGTGTTTGTGTGGGTGGGGTGTGTGTGACTCTATACATAGATGTGTGAGTGGGTGATTCACTGGGTGCATGATTTCAAGAGTGCATCTGTGATGGACTGCTTGGGTGGGTGAGTGTGTGTATGGGTGTGTTAGTGAGTGAATGTATATCTCAGTGGTACATGTGCAAGTAACTACATATGTAAAAGGCAGTATATATGTGTGTTAGAGTATTTAAATGGCTATAAATGAGAGTGTATTATTGTGAGAGTGGCTGTATGGATGCGTGTGTGCTTGTATCAGTTATTGTATAAGAGCGTAAGAATGTGCTAGTATTTGTATGAGTAAGTGAGCTGGTGTGTGTATAACTGTATAGTTGAGTAAATGGGTGTGTGATTAATTTTTTGCATGACTGACTAGGTGTGTGAGTACCTCTATGGATGAGTGGCGGTGTGTGAGTGTTTATATAGGTGTATGAGTGCATATGATAGTCCTGTACTGAGTGACTGTAAGTATGAGTGACTGTACAGGTGAGTGAGTGAATGTGTGTGTAGACCTAAGAATCAGTGAGTGGGTATGTAGTTTTTGGTGTTGGAGTGTCTATGGTTTTGAGAATGGCAGTCTGTAATTTAGAGTGGGTGTATCAAAAGTTATATTAGGGTGTGAGAAGATGCATGAAATTATCACATGGATGATGTCATCAGTGATGTCATTTGAGATGTCATCAGTGATGTCATCAGTGATGTCACTGACCATGTCATGAGTGATGTAATATGTGACGTCATCAGCAGTGCATTGCGGGGGCGCGAGTTATAGTTAGCTGAACAAACTATAACAGGGGAATTTCACGGGTTTTGTACGAGTGCAATCTCCAACTAACTATAACTGTCCCTAAAACCTATGGTTTTTTCAGTGAATTTCAAAGATTTTTTAAATGCTAATTTCTAACTATAACGTGTCTGAAACCTATGGTTTTTTCAGTGAATTTCAAAGGTTTTTTAAATGCTAATTTCTAACTATAACGGGCCTGAAACCTATGGTTTTTTCAGTGAATTTCAAAGGTTTTTAAATGCTAATTTCTAACTATAACGTGCCTGAAACCTATGGTTTTTTCAGTGAATTTCAAAGGTTTTTTAAATGCTAATTTCTAACTATAACGTGCCTGAAACCTATGATTTTTTAAGTGAATTTCAAAGGTTTTTTAAATGCTAGTTTCTAACTATGCCAACAGAGGTAGGACATGTGAAGAAAGAAGAAAAAACGCACAGAAAGAAGCAAAAGATGTGCAGAAAGAACCAACAGAGGAGCAGAAAGAGGCCTTGTTGCAAAATCATCCTGTGTCCACAACTTTTTCAGACGGGTACTGGTGGTAACTGACTCTGACTAACCAGAGCCAGTGCGCGTTTGCACAGTGGTGAAGGGAGGGGGCCTGAGGTGACATGTGTGCAAACGCGCCCCATGGCGCGTTTTAAGTTGCGGGATTAAGTCCCCTTGAATCCTGAGGGTCCCTGGGGCCCAACTAGCCCCCAGGTACCTACAGTTAGGACCACAGAGCTGAGTTGCAGAGAGGCGTTCCGAGGCCATGCACCTTTTTCACCTCTCTGCAACGCAACTCTGTTGTGCTTACTGAAGGTACCTGGTGGGCTAGTTGGCCCCCAGGATTCAAAGGGAATTAACTCCCCAACTTAAAACGCACCACAGGGCGTGTTTGCGCACATGTCACCTGAGGCCCCGCCCCCTCCCTTCACCACTGTGCAAACGCGCCCCGTGGCGCGTTTTAAGTTGGGGGATTAGGTCACCTTGAATTCTGAGAGTCCCTGGGGCCCAACCAGCCCACCAGGTACTTCCAGTAAGCACCACAGGCATGCGTTGCAACGCCTGTAACAAATTGTGCAGTTGTGTTTAGGTAGTGAAGAGGGTCGTGCTGGGGGTAGTGTTTTAGGGTTTAGGGTAGTGCAGTGGTGTTTGTGTAGTGTAGGGGGTCATGCTGGTGGTAGATTTAGGGTTTAGGTTAGTGCAGTGGTGTTTGTGTAGTGTAGGGGGTCATACTGGGGGTAGATTTAGGGTTTAGGGTAGTGCAGTGGTGTTTGGGTAGTGTAGGGAGTCGTCCTGGGGGAGTGTTTTAGGGTTTAGGGTAGTACAGTGGTGTTTGGGTAGTGTAGGGGGTCGTGCTGGGGTTAGTGTTTTAGGGTTTTAGGGTTTAGGGTAGTGCAGTGGTGTTTGGGTAGTGTAGGGGGTCGTGCTGGGGGAGTGTTTTAGGGTTTAGGGCAGTGCAGTGGTGTTCGGGTAGTGTAGGGGGTCGTGCTGGGGGAGTGTTTTAGGGTTTAGGGCAGTGCAGTCGTGTTCGGGTAGTGTAGGGGGTCATGCTGGGGGTAGTGTTCTAGGGTTTAGGGCACTGCAGTGGTGTTCGGGCAGTGTAGGGGGTCATGCTGGGGGTGGTGTTTTAGGGTTTAGGGCAGTGCAGTGGTGTTCGGGCAGTGTAGGGGGTCGTGCTGGGGGTGGTGTTTCAGGGTTTAGGGCAGTGCAGTGGTGTTCGGGCAGTGTAGGGGGTCATGCAGGGGGTGGTGTTTCAGGGTTTAGGGCAGTGCAGTGGTGTTCGGGCAGTGTAGGGGGTCGTGCAGGGGTGGTGTTTCAGGGTTTAGGGCAGTGGTGTTCGAGCAGTAAAGGAGGTCATGCTGGGGGTGGTGTTTCAGGGTTTAGGGCAGTGCAGTGGTGTTCGGGCAGTGTAGGGGGTGGTGCAGGGGTGGTGTTTCAGGGTTTAGGGCAGTGCAGTGGTGTTTGGGCAGTGTAGGGGGTGGTGCAGGGGTGGTGTTTCAGGGTTTAGGGCAGTGCAGTGGTGTTTGGGCAGTGTAGGGGGTCGTGCAGGGGGTGGTGTTTCAGGGTTTAGGGCAGTGCAGTGGTGTTCGGGCAGTGTAGGGGGCGGTGCAGGGGCTGGTGTTTCAGGGTTTAGGGCAGTGCAGTGGTGTTCGGGCAGTGTAGGGGGTCGTGCTGGGGCTGGTGTTTCAGGGTTTAGGGCAGTGCAGTGGTGTTCAGGCAGTGTAGGGGGTCGTGCTGGGGCTGGTGTTTCAGGGTTTAGGGCAGTGCAGTGGTGTTCGGGCAGTGTAGGGGGTCATGCTGGGGCTGGTGTTTCAGGGTTTAGGGCAGTGCAGTGGTGTTCGGGCAGTGTAGGGGGTCTTGCTGGGGCTGGTGTTTCAGAGTCTAGGGCAATGCAGTGGTGTTCGGGCAGTGTAGGGGGTCTTGCTGGGGCTGGTGTTTCAGGGTTTAGGGCAGTGCAGTGGTGTTCGGGCAGTGTAGGGGGTCGTGCTGGGGGTGGTGTTTCAGGGTTTAAGGCAGTGCAGTGGTGTTCGGGCAGTGTAGGGGTCGTGCTGGGGTGGTGTTTCAGGGTTTAGGGCAGTGCAGTGGTGTTCCGGCAGTGTAGGGGTCGTGCAGGGGGTGGTGTTTCAGGGTTTAGTGCAGTGGTGTTTGGGCAGTGTAGGGGGTCGTGCTGGGGTGGTGTTTCAGGGTTTAGGGCAGTGCAGTGGTGTTCGGGCAGTGTAGGGTGTCGTGCTGAGGGGTGGTGTTTCAGGGTTTAGGGCAGTGCAGTAGTGTTTGGGCAGTGTAGGGGGTCGTGCAGGGGGTGGTGTTTCAGGGTTTAGGGCAGTGCAGTGGTGTTTGGCCAGTGTAGGTAGTCTTGCTGGGGGTAGTGTTTCAGGGTTTAGGGCAGTGCAGTAGTTTTCGGGCAGTGTAGGAGGTCGTGCTGGGGCTGGTGTTTCAGGGTTGAGGGCAGTGCAGTGGTGTTCGGGCAGTGTACGGGGTTGTGCTGGGGCTGGTGTTTCAGGGTTTAGGGCAGTGCAGTGGTGTGCGGGCAGTGTACGGGGTTGTGCTGGGGCTGGTGTTTCAGGGTTTAGGGCAGTGCAGTGATGTTCGGGCAGTGTAGGGGGTCGTGCTGGGGTGGTGTTTCAGGGTTTAGGGCAGTGCAGTGGTGTTCAGGCAGTGTAGGGGGTCGTGCTGGGGCTGGTGTTTCAGGGTTTAGGGCAGTGCAGTGGTGTTCGGGCAGTGTAGGGGGTCTTGCTGGGGGTGGTGTTTCAGGGTTTAGGGCAGTGCAGTGGTGTTCGGGCAGTATAGGGGGTCTTACTGGGGGTGGTGTTTCAGGGTTTAGGGCAGTGGTGTTCGGGCAGTGTAGGGGTCTTGCTGGGGGTGATGTTTCAGGGTTTAGGGCAGTGCAGTGGTGTTCGGGAGGTGTAGGGGGTCTTGCTGGGGGTAGTGTTTCAGGGTTTAGGGTGGTGCAGTGGTGTTCGTGCAGTGTAGGGGGTCGTGCTGGGGGTGGTGTTTCAGGGTTTAGGGCAGTGCAGTAGTGTTCGGGCAATGTAGGGGGTCGTGCAGGGGTGGTGTTTCAGGGTTTAGGGCAGTGCAGTGGTGTTCTGGCAGTGTAGGGGGTCATGCTGGGGGTGGGGTTTCAGGGTTTAGGGCAGTACAGTGGTGTTCGGGCAGTGTAGGGGGTCTTGCTGGGGGTGGTGTTTCAGGGTTTAGGGCAGTGGTGTTCGGGCAGTGTAGGGGGTCTTGCTGGGGGTGATGTTTAAGGGTTTAGGGCAGTGCAGTGGTGTTCGGGCAGTGTAGGGGGTCTTGCTGGGGGTAGTGTTTCAGGGTTTAGGGCAGTGCAGTGGTGTTCGTGCAGTATAGGGGGTCGTGCTGGGGGTGATGTTTCAGGGTTTAGGGCAGTGCAGTAGTGTTCGAGCAGTGTAGGGGGTTGTGCAGGGGGTGGTGTTTCAGGGTTTAGGGCAGTGCAGTGGTGTTCGGGCAGTGTAGGGGGTTGCGCTGTGGGTGGTGTTTCAGGGTTTAGGGCAGTGCAGTGGTGTTCGGGCAGTGTAGGTGGTCATGCACGGGTGGTGTTTCAGGGTTTAGGGCAGTGCAGTGGTGTTCGGGCAGTGTAGGGTGTTGTGCTAGGGCTGGTGTTTCAGGGTTCAGGGCAGTGCAGTGGTGTTCAGGCAGTGTAGGCGGTCGTGCTGGGGCTGCTGTTTCAGGGTTTAGGGCAGTGCAGTGGTTTTCAGGCAGTGTAGGGGGTCGTGCTGGGGCTGGTGTTTCAGGGTTTAGGGCGGTGCAGTGATGCTCGGGCAGTGTAGGGGGTCGTGCTGGGGGTGATGTTTCAGGGTTTAGGGTAGTGCAGTGGTGTTCGGGCAGTGTAGGGGGTCGTGCTGGGGCTGGTGTTTCAGGGTTTTGGGCAGAGCAGTGGTGTTCGGGCAGTGTAGGGGGTCATGCTGAGGGTAGTGTTTCAGGGTTTAGGGCAGTGCAGTGGTGTTCGGGCAGTGTAGGGGGTCATGCTGGGGGTGGTGTTTCAGGGTTTAGGTCAGTGGTTTTCGGGCAGTGTAGGGGGTCTTGCTGGGGGTGATGTTTCAGGGTTTAGGGCAGTGCAGTGGTGTTCGGGCAGTGTAGGGGGTCTTGCTGGGGGTAGTGTTTCAGGGTTTAGGGCAGTGCAGTGATGTTCGGGCAGTGTAGGGGGTCATGCTGGGGGTGGTGTTTCAGGGTTTAGGGCAGTGTAGTGGTGTTCAGGCAGTGTAGGGGGTCGTGAAGGGGTGGTGTTTCAGGGTTTAGGGCAGTGCAGTGGTGTTCGGGCAGTGTAGGGGGTCGTGCTAGGGGTGGTGTTTCAGGGTTTAGGGCAGTGCAGTGGTGTTAGGGCAGTGTAGGGGGTACTGCAGGGGCTGGTGTTTCAGGGTTTAGGGCAGTGCAGTGGTGTTCGGGCAGTGTAGTGGGTCGTGCTGGGGGTAGTGTTTTAGGGTTTAGGGTAGTGCAGTGGTGCTTGTGTAGTGTAGGGGTCGTGCTGGGGGTAGTGTTTTAGGGTTTAGGGTAGTGCAGTGGTGTTTGTGTAGTGTAGGGGGTCATGTTTTAGGGTAGTGCAGTGGTGTTTGGGTAGTGTAGGGGGTCATGCTGGGGGTAGTGTTTTAGGATTTAGGTTAGTGCAGTGGTGTTTGGGTAGTGTAGGGGTCGTGCTGGGGGTAGTGTTTTAGGGTTTAGGGTAGTACAGTGGTGTTTGTGTAGTGTAGGGGGTCGTGCTGGGGGTAGTGTTTTAGGGTTTAGGGTAGTGCAGTGGTGCTTGTGTAGTGTAGGGGGTCGTGCTGGGGGTAGTGTTTTAGGGTTTAGGGTAGTGCAGTGGTGTTTGTGTAGTGTAGGGGTCATGTTTTAGGGTAGTGCAGTGGTGTTTGGGTAGTGTAGGGGGTCGTGCTGGTGGTAGTGTTTTAGGATTTAGGTTAGTGCAGTGGTGTTTGGGTAGTGTAGGGGGTCATGCTGGGGGTAGTGTTTAGGGGTTTAGGATAGTGCAGTGGTGCTTGTGTAGTGTAGGGGGTCGTGCTGGGGGTAGTGTTTTAGGGTTTAAGGTAGTGCAGTGGTGTTTTTGTAGTGTAGGGGGGACATGTTTTAAGATGCAATGCTCCAATACCTGACCAGTCTGCACTACATAAAACTGCAAAAAAACTAAAAATAAAAAGTGTTTTGCACACTTTTGTCATTGGGCTATATGTGGGCTACATCTGGGTAATATTTGTGCTACATTTGGGCTCTTTTTTCACTGGTGGCCATCTTGGAAGACTTCTTTGTTATGAAGTTTCCTAATTTCTTCATTTACTGCAGTCTCCTCAGTAGGAAATGCTTTCAGTTTTTTACTTTGATTCCATCAAGAAGGCATTCAGATGTGTCTCACATCTGCCATAAATTCAGAATGTTAGCACTCAAGTTGCTCATTAGATCACTGGAGTAAAGCTACTGCTCACCAGGGAGTTAACTGGTAGTCTGCTGCTGGTATTGAAAGTGATTGTTTCAGTCTGCATGTCAGAATTTTCTAATGAAATAGAAGAGGATTTGAGATCTCACTTAAAACATGCCCTAATTTTTCTTTCTGCAGCACTAACCATAATTTCTATTTAAAAAAGAACCCCTCATTTTGTTCCTTTTTAAATTAAATGTTTTAAGTGTTACCGGTTTATTCCAATCAAGATGGCTTCAGGTGTGCCATACTTTTGTCATAAGTAAGGCTGTTAGCGCTCTAGTTGTTCTTTAGAACACTCTGGGAAGCTGCAGTAGAACACAAAGGCATCAACTGGCAGGCTGCTCCTGTTGAAATATAACAGGAAGATATTTGAGATCACACTTATAATATGTCCTAATTTTTCTTTCTACAGCACTAACCATAATTTCTATGACAAAATGAACCCCATCATTTTGTTCCTTTTTAAATTAAATGTTTTAAGTGTTACCAGTTTATTCCAATCAAGATGGCTTCAGGTGTGCCATACGTTTGTCATAAGTAAGGCTGTTAGCACTCTAGTTGTTCTTTAGAACACTCTGGGAAGCTGCAGTAGAACACAAAGGCATCAACTGGCAGGCTGCTCCTGTTGAAATATAACAGGAAGATATTTGAGATCACACTTGAAACATGTCCTAATTTTTCTTTCTACAGCACTAACCATAATTTCTATGACAAAATGAACCCCATCATTTTGTTCCTTTTTAAATTAAATTGTTTAAGTGTTACCAGTTTATTCCAATCAAGATGGCTTCAGGTGTGTCATACTTTTGTCATAAGTAAGGCTGTTAGCACTCTAGTTGTTCTTTAGAACACTCTGGGAAGCTGCAGTAGAACACAAAGGCATCAACTGACAGGCTGCTCCTGTTGAAATATAACAGGAAGATATTTGAGATCACAATTGAAATATGTCCTAATTTTTCTTTCTACAGCACTAACCATAATTTCTATGACAAAATGAACCCCATCATTTTGTTCCTTTTTAAATTAAATGTTTTAAGTGTTACCAGTTTATTCCAATCAAGATGGCTTCAGGTGTGCCATACTTTTGTCATAAGTAAGGCTGTTAGCACTCTAGTTGTTCTTTAGAACACTCTGGGAAGCTGCAGTAGAACACAAAGGCATCAACTGGCAGGCTGCTCCTGTTGAAATATAACAGGAAGATATTTGAGATCACACTTGAAACATGTCCTAATTTTTCTTTCTACAGCACTAACCATAATTTCTATGACAAAATGAACCCCATCATTTTGTTCCTTTTTAAATTAAATTGTTTAAGTGTTACCAGTTTATTCCAATCAAGATGGCTTCAGGTGTGCCATAATTTTGTCATAAGTAAGGCTGTTAGCACTCTAGTTGTTCTTTAGAACACTCTGGGAAGCTGCAGTAGAACACAAAGGAATCAACTGACAGTCTCTGCCCTTGTTGGATGTACATGTTTTACTGAGAATGTCAGACTTCATTCTCACATGAGTGAGAAAGATAATGTGAATTTACAGAAAATATGCTCTCATTTTAGCTTCTGGAGCACCTTCCAAACCTCCATGGGACAAGCATGAGAAAATAGTGTTCTCTCAAACATGATTCATGATATCCCAGCAGAAGGTTTTTCACATGGTAAAATCACCTTAGAATACACCACAATTCCTAAAATTAGTATGGTACCATCAACAAATAAATTCTAATGTAACTAAAGCCTGTTATCACCCTTTATAGTTCTCCTTTTGGTGACCCTCAAAATCTTCTATTCACTACAATGCATTTCAATGAGGTACTATCATTTATATTGGTCCCAAGATGGCTGCCAGAAATTCCAGGATGAAGTGCTGACAGCCAATCAGATCTCACGATGACATGTGTGGTTAGGCTCCGCCCAGATATATATGTGAGTTTACTTTTGATTTTCTCAGGAACTACTGAACGGATTTACACCATGTTCCTGAGAAATTCACAATTAAAATCACATATATATCTATGGGCGCGTCGGATCCGCGTACCCTCCCGATCACGAGCTGCATGCTAATTGGCTGTCAACACTCCAAATCAGGAAGTGTTGGCAGCCATTTTGTCCCTCGGTAGAACCGAGGGACAGAAACAAGTGCGCAAAGCGCAAAAAGGGAGCAGGGTAGAAATACCCTGACCCCTAGGTCTGCTCAGGGGGTCCCACAAGGACCCCCTGGGCAGAAAAAAGCATTTTTTTGTTTTTTAAAAATCGGCGGGATGCGCTTAGGGTGCGCGGATCCGCCGAGAAAAAAAAGAAACAAGTGCGCAAAACGCACAAAGGGGGCAGGGTAGAAACACCCTAACCCCCTAGGCCTGCTCAGGGGTCCCACAAGGACCCCTGGGCAAAAAAGCATTTTTTTTTTTAAATCGGCAGGATGCGCTCAGGGAGCGCGGATCCTGCGGAAAAAAAAAATCGAAGCGCGGTCTCCCGCCCTTCGATGTTAATTTGCCCCCGGGTGGGCCAAGTCCCGGGGGCATGCTGGGGGGGGGTTTATTTTATGTATGGGGGGCCTCCAAGGGCCCCCAAGCCCGGGGACCGCCACCCCCCGGGGCTTTATCATTAATGGTGCGGGAGGGCTCTGAGCCCTCCCGCAGCCCCGGGGACCGCCACCTCCCGGGGCTTTTTTTAATTTATTTTTAAAACCTGTGTGGGGTGGCTCCAGCCCCCACACGCCCGGGACCACCACCTCCCGGGGCACTAAGAACATTGAAAATGGGGGTCCGTTTTGGACCCCCAAGCCCCGGGGACCACCACCTCCCGGGGCTTTCAAAATGTAGGGAGGGGGCCGCGCGGCCCCCTCCTGGAGCCCTTGATGGCCCTGGGGACCGCCACCCCCAGGGCCGGCTCCTGCAGTGTCCCGGGGTGCCTACCCCGGGACACTGTAGTTTGCTATGACAGGACGGGAGCCTCGCGGCTCCCGTCCTGTCATAGCAAACTTAGTTTGCATTTTGAAAGAGACAGCAGGAAACCTGCTCTCTCTTTCAAAATGCAAACCAATTGCTTTTCCACACGGGGAGCAGCATGTTAGCTGCTCCCCATGTGGAAAGGAATGCCGGCTCCCGTAGGACACGGGGAGCCGGCGGGACTGTGGGGGTTTGGGGACCCCCACAGTCCCCAACCAGAGGCCAGGCCCCGGGGGATGGGGTCCCCGGGGCCATAAGTGGCCCGGGAGGGGGCCACGCAGCCCCCTCCCCAAATAAAAAATAAAATAAAAAAATAAAAAATAAGGGCAAGGCCGGACCCGGGGATGGTGTCCCCGGGGCCTTAAATGGCCTGAGGAGGGGGGCCACGCAGCCCCCCATATTTTTATTTAAAAAGAGGGCATGCCCCGGGGGATGGGGTCCCCGGGGCCAATAGAGGCCCAGGGAAGGGGGCCACACGGCCCCCTTCCCGTTTTTTTTTTTAATAAAACAAAAAAAATGCCCAGGCCCCGGGGATGGGTCCCCGGGGCCAAAAGTGGCCGAGGTAAGGGGGCCACGCAGCCCCCTCCCATAAAAAAAAAAAAAAAACGGCATTGTGCCGGAGGCCCCGCCCCTCCCTGCAGTACTCTGCAAACGCGCCCCTGGTGCGTTTTAAGAAGGAAGTAATTCCCCTTGAATACTGGGGGTCCCTGGGGCCAACTAGCCCACCAGGAACCTCCAGTATGCGCCAGGGGCTGCCTTGCAGAGAGGTGTACAGAGGCCACGCCCCTTTTACACCTCTCTGCAACGCAGCTCTGTGGCGCTTAATGGAGGTAGCTGGTGGGCTAGTTGCACCCCAGGGACCCTCAGGATTCAAGGGAGTTAATCCCCCGACTTAAAACGCGCCACGGGCGCGTTTGCACAGTGGTGAAGGGAGGGCGGGGCCTGAGGTGACATGTGTGCAAACAGGCCCCATGGCACGTTTTAAGATGGGGAATTAAATCCCCTTCAATCCTGAGGGTCCCTGGGGGCCAACTAGCCCAACAGGTACATCCAGAAAGCGCCACAGAGCTGCGTTGCAGACAGGTGTAAAAGGGGTCTGGCCTCTCTA